>JAEIGF010000059.1:6720000-7098318 GCA_018903485.1 Drosophila littoralis | reverse complement strand
CATACAACGTAGGATAGTTGCAGAGTCGAGCTGATGGAAGTATAGACACCTTACGGAGCACGCGCTAGTTTTCCGGCTCTATCTCGTCGGCGATGGGGGGTTCAGGAAAAAATTCCGAGATGTCAAATGCTCGTTTGCAAATTATTAATTATTAAAATTTCGCGTGTTGTTTTGGGGGAACAGGTCGCCTATCAATCGGTTGAAACGACAGCATAGACAAAGAAAAGGAGAAGTAGGTCTGCACTTATTTATGAATGTATAGTGTACGATAGCTACCCCAGGTATGGAAATTGGGAGCAGCGTATGCCCACCCTACCATGATCGTCCAAGGGCCAAGACATGTTTGAGACGATCCCTTGTACACCCTTGTTATTGTTTACATTGACTCAAGTCCGCTTTTCATAAATCCCGGAATGGGAAAGGCTCTTAGTTAGAATTCATGGTAACTTCTTTATTTACGCCAATTAGATCTTTCATTTAAGTTGTGGTTATTCCTTAACATTCCAAAAACTATTATAACATATAAATGAATTAATTTTACTTTAAGTTAGAAGCAATGATCATTTATTATATGATATTATCTTCCCTACCACTAACCAAATTTAACATATCTTTTGCTTACTCTAGACAAAAAAACTAGTTGATTTATTTTATTACTATACCGAAGCGAAAAGTTGCTGAAAACAGTAAGGGTTAATATGTATATTCTATATATGCAAATATGGCAAAGACGAAAATATATATCGTTATAATAAAAGTAGGATTAAGCCATGCAGATTATATTATGCGGCTAAAGACCATTTTAGATGTTTAATAAATTTACCGGAGGTGTGCGTAATATTTAGTGCCACTACTGTACGGGGCACAGCTGATATGCATTGCATGCGACTGAGCAAAAGCTCGCCAATTTGTTTTTTTACCGTTGTTTACTCAGGTTTCACATAGGCTCGGTTCACGCTTTGGCACAACAAGACGATAAAACAACAACAACTGTTTAAAATTGTCGTACGCATGCTCATTTGGCTGCTAAAAAAAACTTATTTTTGGTTCGTGAACCTGTCAAGTAATACCCTGGGTAAACAGAACAATTGTAAATTATAATGGGGTGCTCCCGCTTACCATTTAGCAGATCCAGCGACGAAAGTACTTTCGGCGGTGTCCATACGAGTGGTATTTATAAATATGTTTAAAGGCAGGGTTTATTTTTCTGACGCATTGTTTAAGATGAATTAAAGTTTTAAATTTTCATTTGCCGACAAAAATCACTTTGCTTGTCACTTATTGTTAAATCGGCAACTTTTCGCTTTAGCACATTATACCCAACGCCAAAAAAAAAAACAATAAAAAAAAATAAAAGAGAATATTATCAAAACCCAAAAAAAATATGCAACTTCTTCGTCGCTAAGTTGGCCGCTCGGTAGTTAACTATTATAACTCATTCAATTAACTTATTCGAGCATAGCAAACTTGTTAAATCAAAAATATTTTTCACTACGTGGTATGGCTCGGAATATTACCAACGGCGACACTTTCTATTGCAAACTTATAACATTTTTTTTTTTTTTTTTTTTTTCGTTTTTATGTGCGTCGATCCGTGCTCGTTTAGCACATGCCGAACACTACTGTGTCAGGTGGCGATGATCTGCAATGCTCCCTGTGCCCGTAATTCCGATTCTGCTCGTTTATTTCAGAGAGTGAGAAACTGAGCTTAGGGGTTTCTATATAAGTGCCAATCTGTGTACACCAGAAAATGATAATTAGAAAAAAAGTACACAGCGCAAACGCAATGAGCGGCTGGTCCGCAAGAGAAGAGAAATATTTACCCTTTTTGGATTGGCACCAAAATTAAAACTTGGAAAGGTTGTTCCATCCGACTGTGGGCTTTGCTTTTTCGAACTACGATCAGCTCTGCACCAATTGATAGCTGCCTGCATGTACTCAAGCCAATGGGAGTTAGCCTTGTTTATTTCCGCAACAAAAAGTTTCTTTTTTTTTTTTTTTTTTTTGTTTTGTTTTGCAGTGGCAACTTTGTGTTAATTATTTATTTTTAAATTTAGCACAAAAGATGAAAAAAAATACAAAAACGTGCTTGCAGGTTAGGCTAAGCTTTGCGCCAAATTATTAAATGCGACTGCTCTGGTTGACAATCAATGGTAGAAAGGTCGAGTCTGGCTTGCGGAAGTGTCATCTTAACCTCACCGTGTCGAGAATTCGCAGACACGCATTTTTCTTGTAGATCGAACACAAGTGCGCAATTTCCAAGTGCAATCGAATAATTTTATATTTCAACTAACATTTTAAATAAATATAAATCTATTTATATTATTATATACATTATATTATTTTATATTTATATTTTATTTTTGTTGTCATGTGCTGCGTAGGTAGGCAAACTACAATAACTAACAAGAATACTACTAAAACTAAAAGAAACCTACTACTAAGTGTCAAACCAATTGTTAGTCACAACTGCATTAACGAAAATTCCATTGCCTACTTTTGGGCACAAACAAAATAGTCAACTAATTTTTTTGGTAACAAGCGCCACTACAAGCCCCCGGACCAAAATCGCACTTGGGGGTACCACAAGGGTGATAAGCGCTTGTGACAAGTACTGAAAGAAAAGTTATTGTTTAATATCTTTTGCATGATATTTTCCAATTAGATTACCCTGCATATCTTCAATCTCATAATAACTGTTTCCTAGCTTATGACGAATTCTTGCTTTTACGAATGTCGGGGCGAGCTTCGCAGTAAACCCCTTGACAAAATTACTTTGTTGAAAGTTTCTACGAAAGACTTCCTGTCCAACGACATAGGAGACCTCTCGGCTTCTCAAATTGTAAAGCTTTTCGTTTCGTGAATGTTGATTGTGCATCACGTTGACCGCTTTGTTCCTCATTAAATCGAAAGAATCGTCTCAGTTGAATGACACGGTACGATCTTCAAGTAAGTTTAGGTCACGTAAAAGCCGATAAGTATAACCATTTGTTATCATATGTTGACCAAAGACAAGTCTATACGGGGTATTATTTACTGCTGTATGTAGGCTTGAGCGTAAGGAGCAGCAAATTTTACTCAAATTTTCGTCCCAGTTTGATTGATTGGGATGAATATAGGCTTTTATGGCCGAAATTACAGACCTATTAACACGCTCGGAGGCATTAGCCTGTGGTGCGTAGACCGCTGTATAGGCATGGTTTATTCTATACTTTTGCATTAAATTATTAAAGGCATGCGACTTGAACTGTACTCCATTATCAGAGACTACCGTTTCGGGAACGCCAAAACAATGAAACAGGTCCTCTTCCAAAAATTGTATAATGGCGTCTGCAGTAAATTTTTTTACGGCTTTCAGAAAGGGAAATTTCGTAAAGTGTTCGAGTACAATAAAAATTCCTACATTACCAGACTTGGATCTCGGATACGGACCGAGGAAGTCAACATAGAGTTTTTGAAAGAACCGATTACTGTCTCCGCTTTTTGCAAGTGGGGGTCTGAGTACATTATTTGGACTTTTAGTAGTTTTGCAGATCTCGCACTGGTTAATGTATTCTTTAACTGATGTCACCAAATTGGGCCAATAGTAATACCTTCGCACTCTTTCTAAAGTTTTGTTGATTCCCCCATGAGCGGAAAGTGGATTGTCATGAGCCATTTTTAATGCTATATGCACTAACTCTAAGGGAAGCCATAATTTCCAAACTAAATCATCGGCAACTTTGTCTCCTGTTGCGTGCTCAGTTCGCCTATAGATAAAACCATCCACTATTTTGACGTCAGGTAGTTGATTTTGGTTTTTCTCTATTTTTGTCCGCAGATCCTGATAGCCAGTCGATTGGAAACAAGGCGATTGCAGGTCTATAAAGGTAGAGGCGTCGATGGCCGATAAGTCCTCAGTGTAAGTTCTTGATAACGCGTCGGGCACAATATTTTTGGATCCTTTACGATGTTGAATCGAAAAGGTATACCCCTGCAGCTTCAACGCCCATCGTGCCAATCGGCTGCTTAGGTCTGTTTGGCCCATCAGCCATTTTAAGGACGCATGATCAGTAATCACAGTAAAAGACTGTCCCTCAACATATGCACGGAATTTTTTTATACATACTATTGCGGCTAAACACTCTTTTTCGGTAACAGAGTAGTTTCTTTGACATTGATTAAGTTTTCGTGACATATAGGCAATGGGAATCTCATCGCCCTGTTTAGTTATTTGCATAAGGACTCCTCCAACACCGGTGTGACTAGCGTCACAGTGAATATAAAATGGGGCCTCGAAATCTGGTGTATGCAATACAGGAGCTTTGCACATCGCCTTTTCAGAGATTGAAAGGCATTTTCAGCTGGTTCCGACCATTCAAAACGACGTTTGTGCTTGAGGGCATCGGTGAGCGGTGATGCTAGCGAAGCAAAATTGCAAATAAATTTTTGGTACCATCCAGTCATACCCAGAAAACGGCGAAGCTGTTTTAATGAGCGGGGCGCTGGATAGTTATTTATTGCCGAAATTTTTTCAGGGTCCATAGCTATTGTTCCATAGCCGACCACATGGCCTAAATACTTCACTTCTTTTACGCAAAATTTACTTTTCTCAACATTTATTGTCAATCCTGCATTAGAAAGGCACATGGCTATCTCTTTCAATACAACAATATGTTTCTCAAAAGATTCAGAAACTATCAGTAGATCATCCAAGTATATAAAAACTTCATTTTTCAATCTAACAGGGATTATTCTATCCATTAGCTTTGACATCGTCGACGGTGCATTGGTTAGGCCAAAAGGCATGACCGTAAATTGGTAGAGGGCTCTACCTGGCACTGTAAAGGCTGTTTTATCCCGAGAACTTGGTTCTAGTGGTATTTGCCAATAGGCATCTTTTAAGTCAAGGCTAGTTATGTACTCAGCCTTCGGAAGACGGCTGAGTATCCCGTCGATTAGCGGCATGGGATATGCGTCTTTTCGTGTTACTTCATTGACTTTACGACTATCAATGCAAAGTCTGACTTTGCCGGGCTTGCGCACAAGTACCCCTGGCGACGACCATGCACTGTCTGACTCCTCAATTACTCCTAGTGCAATCATGCGATCAAGTTCATCGAACATTAACTTTTCGATCGCTGGAGAGACGGCATAGTGTCTTTGTTTGATTGGCTTTGAATCGCCAACATCAATCACATGCTCAAGAAGGTTTGTCTTTCCTAAGCCATTTTTCGTGAAGGATGGAAAACACTGAATAGTCTTATTCAAAATTATTCGTTGCGATTCCGTCAATGGTCGATATGCACATATATCTGGACCTTCGATGCTGTCCAAATTGGCAGTATTCGTCAAGACGGACGGCAGTAAATCGAATTCGGCCCAAAAATCAATACCTAAATAAAGATGCTGAACTAACGATGGGACTAGATAGAAGGTCAAAGTCTTGGTATTTCCTCTATACTGTACTTCGGTACGTAATTTTCCGACAACTCTCTGTGTGTTACCATCTGCAGTCCGTATAGTAGAGCACATGAGTTTGTGAGGTATTCGATCTTGTAATATGTTTTTAGCAAAGCTCCCACCAATGCAACTAATGGAAGCACCTGTATCCAATAAACCAGATACATATCTGCCTAATATTAACACCTCTGCGTACGGCCGAATATCGTGGCCTACTATAGCGGATAGTAGGGACTTACTCTCGAGTTTTCGATGTTTATAATAGGCATTTCTCCGAAACTTGGAACGTGCCATTCTCTTACTATGGGGGCTGACGACTTGATTATTAGTATTTTGAAGACGATTGCGTAAAGGTACCTCTGGTAAGTCTGTAAAGTCCGGTAGATATATATTAGAAGCACTAGAAGCTTCTAATCTGTGTTGGTCGCTTTCGATACTAATAGTCTGCGTGCACTTTTCGGCGGTGCACGCGGCAAAGAGTTTTTTGCATGACTGCATCTAGCACAACTTGGTTTATAGGTGTCTGCTTGACCACAGCCATAACGGAAAACGCGACGATCGGCCACGCATTCTTGATAACGGTGGCCACTGCTGCCACAATTCCAACAGGTCAGACTTATGGCTGCTACATCGTTATCGCTTGTAACTGATTCATTATCAGAATTGGTATCAACCTCGTGTACAAGTCGGGGTGCTGGCCTTGGAGCAGGTCGTGGTTTCGCCACTTGAGGCTTCTGTATTGTCTGGAAAAACACTTCTCGTTTCCTAACAACGCTTCTCAACTTAGTTATGCTTTCGATCTTTTCATATAAAAGCTCGTGTTGGATTTCAGGTAATAGATTTGATCTAATAGAGGCCAATAAATATGCTTCTGGCAAGGGTTCAGATAATTTATCTGCTATTGCAACAACAGCTTCGTAAAACTCATCGAAGGATTCGTTGTCCTTTTGCTTGCGACGGTCGATTGCAGCTCGAATGTTTACATCTGTACGCTCTTCCCTGAACTGAACTCGCAAGGCGTTTTTCAATTCTTCCCATTTTATTTCATGTACGCTTTTGTGATAGCGCCAAAACCACTCGGTTGCGCTTCCCTCAAATAAATTACTAACATAACGAGCTAATAGTTCGTAATTGCCGTCTAAAGATTGGATGGTTAATGCCTCTACGCGATATATAAAGTCTTCAACAAATATGCCTGACCTACCGGAAAACTTCAGTTTCCAATTGGCGATTATTTGGCTTATCCGATCTGGACGTAGCTCGGTTCCTAATGAAGAAAGCCTGGGCATTAAATTAGTCGGAGTCATACTAACAGGAGTTGCTCGATTTTGGGGCCTTACATTTTGATTGTTGGCATCATTGGACGTTCGTGGCAACACAGATGGGTCAGCTGTTTGTGCCACTAAACCTTGAGACGTAGTAGGTGGACTGGTTGGTAAGGGTAGTGAACGAGATTGCGAAGAAGATGCTATTTGACTGTTAAAAATCGTCATCAGGTTTCTAAATCCTTCATTTAGCGACTGAGTAATTAGCTCAGTTTGTTTAACTGCCTGCAAGGTTAGGACATCGGCCAGTGTTTGCTGCAGTTCGCTAATAATCGGAGAAGTCTCCCTATTGGCTAAGTTGGAGGTTTCTTCAGAGTTCTGTGGAGCGTTGTCCATATTGCTTCGCTCAGCAGTTGTATTGCTTTTATGAGCTCTAGTGACGGTTGGCATGTTTAGAGATGGTAGACTTTGGGTCGACTGACTCAAATCGGAGTTGAAAGTTAAATTCAAGGTAGAGGATTGTAATGATGCTCTACAAACAGGACAAATGTTTCTGTTGGAAACCTTCCGATTAAAACATACCCAATGAAAAGTATGATTGCAGCTGGTCGATAAAAGTTGAGCTCTGTGATCAATATCGTTAAGACAAATGTAGCACTGAACCTCACCAGCTAAGTTTTCACAACTGCGGGCTACGAACATGACCAATTTGCCACAGTTTCATAAAAGCAGTTATATTTAACATTCGTAATTAAGCTTAAAAATAATATCAAAATAAATTTTTTTTTTTTTTTTTTTTTTTTTTTGAAAAACTTCAAAATACTTCATTAATATATCCGGAACTTATGAGCCACTTTCCTGAGTAATAATAACACTGTTCATAAATGTGCAACAAGTAAAGGCATTTATAATATACGATATCTACAACATATTGTAAACGATAGTTTCTTTAGGATATGTTGATAAAGCAACGATCAGCCGCATAGCAAACGGCAGTATGCCTGATCGCTAGAATTATCAAGTATCAGATAAGAATGCTACCGTCTTTCACTGAAAATCAGCGGTATACTGTAATATAAAGTTAATCAACCCAATTGCCTGCCTAGTTAAGAAAACGCACCAGCAACACTAAGACGACCAGGAACCTTAGTCACCAGTATATTATCCAGGAAGATTTTAACAGGTAGCAATGAAAGAGGGAACAAAATGTTGTAATCTATGCCTGAAACAAGGTGAAATAACACAAAGAAGAGGAAGGGATGTGTGGTAACTGGGTGGTGATCATTTAAACATTCACGTATCCAGTGGACCACTTAGGGTATCTTAATACCATGTTTCCAGTTAGCGGTAGGCCGTAGAGCTTGTCCACGTTTTAAACCAGCATCCAGAAAAAATTCCACAAAATAATTAAGAATACAAGGATAGTTCACAATAGTTACTGTTGATTGCGGAGTTAGCTTTAATTTGAAAAACCAACTTATCCAGCAATCAGAATGAATGGACATGCGTTTATTTGTTGTTTTATAGGTTCGGACCTGAGCTGTTTAGAAATGCTAGGTAATCCATAGCCTTTCAACAATAAACAAGGACAAGGGAAATGGAACCATGTTCCAACTGATTGAGTAAAGTCAGATGTTATTGACTGAGAAAGAAAATTGCTCTATTGTATTTAAGATCGGGGCTTGCCGGATCGGGCCCCACACGTTTGGGCGCCAACAAATAATTAAATAATAACTGTAACATACAACGTAGGATAGTTGCAGAGTCGAGCTGATGGAAGTATAGACACCTTACGGAGCACGCGCTAGTTTTCCGGCTCTATCTCGTCGGCGATGGGGGGGTTCAGGAAAAAATTCCGAGATGTCAAATGCTCGTTTGCAAATTATTAATTATTAAAATTTCGCGTGTTGTTTTGGGGGAACAGGTCGCCTATCAATCGGTTGAAACGACAGCATAGACAAAGAAAAGGAGAGTAGGTCTGCACTTATTTATGAATGTATAGTGTACGATAGCTACCCCAGGTATGGAAATTGGGAGCAGCGTATGCCCACCCTACCATGATCGTCCAAGGGCCAAGACATGTTTGAGACGATCCCTTGTACACCCTTGTTATTGTTTACATTGACTCAAGTCCGCTTTTCATAAATCCCGGAATGGGAAAGGCTCTTAGTTAGAATTCATGGTAACTTCTTTATTTACGCCAATTAGATCTTTCATTTAAGTTGTGGTTATTCCTTAACATTCCAAAAACTATTATAACATATAAATGAATTAATTTTACTTTAAGTTAGAAGCAATGATCATTTATTATATGATATTATCTTCCCTACCACTAACCAAATTTAACATATCTTTTGCTTACTCTAGACAAAAAAAACTAGTTGATTTATTTTATTACTATACCGAAGCGAAAAGTTGCTGAAAACAGTAAGGGTTAATATGTATATTCTATATATGCAAATATGGCAAAGACAAAAAAATATATATCGTTATAATAAAAGTAGGATTAAGCCATGCAGATTATATTATGCGGCTAAAGACCATTTTAGATGTTTAATAAATTTACCGGAGGTGTGCGTAATATTTAGTGCCACTACTGTACGGGGCACAGCTGATATGCATTGCATGCGACTGAGCAAAAGCTCGCCAATTTGTTTTTTACCGTTGTTTACTCAGGTTTCACATAGGCTCGGTTCACGCTTTGGCACAACAAGACGATAAAACAACAACAACTGTTTAAAATTGTCGTACGCATGCTCATTTGGCTGCTAAAAAAAAACTTATTTTTGGTTCGTGAACCTGTCAAGTAATACCCTGGGTAAACAGAACAATTGTAAATTATAATGGGGTGCTCCCGCTTACCATTTAGCAGATCCAGCGACGAAAGTACTTTCGGCGGTGTCCATACGAGTGGTATTTATAAATATGTTTAAAGGCAGGGTTTATTTTTCTGACGCATTGTT
Organism: Drosophila littoralis; assembly: GCA_018903485.1. Taxonomy (NCBI): domain Eukaryota; kingdom Metazoa; phylum Arthropoda; class Insecta; order Diptera; family Drosophilidae; genus Drosophila; species Drosophila littoralis. The sequence continues at coordinate 7,088,648 of JAEIGF010000059.1, read as the reverse complement.
TAAGATGAATTAAAGTTTTAAATTTTCATTTGCCGACAAAAATCACTTTGCTTGTCACTTATTGTTAAATCGGCAACTTTTCGCTTTAGCACATTATACCCAACGCCAAAAAAAAAACAATAAAAAAAATAAAAGAGAATATTATCAAAACCCAAAAAAAATATGCAACTTCTTCGTCGCTAAGTTGGCCGCTCGGTAGTTAACTATTATAACTCATTCAATTAACTTATTCGAGCATAGCAAACTTGTTAAATCAAAAATATTTTTCACTACGTGGTATGGCTCGGAATATTACCAACGGCGACACTTTCTATTGCAAACTTATAACATTTTTTTTTTTTTTTTTTTTTTTTTTTCGTTTTTGTGTGCGTCGATCCGTGCTCGTTTAGCACATGCCGAACACTACTGTGTCAGGTGGCGATGATCTGCAATGCTCCCTGTGCCCGTAATTCCGATTCTGCTCGTTTATTTCAGAGAGTGAGAAACTGAGCTTAGGGGTTTCTATATAAGTGCCAATCTGTGTACACCAGAAAATGATAATTAGAAAAAAAAGTACACAGCGCAAACGCAATGAGCGGCTGGTCCGCAAGAGAAGAGAAATATTTACCCTTTTTGGATTGGCACCAAAATTAAAACTTGGAAAGGTTGTTCCATCCGACTGTGGGCTTTGCTTTTTCGAACTACGATCAGCTCTGCACCAATTGATAGCTGCCTGCATGTACTCAAGCCAATGGGAGTTAGCCTTGTTTATTTCCGCAACAAAAAGTTTCTTTTTTTTTTTTTTTTTTGTTTTGTTTTTGCAGTGGCAACTTTGTGTTAATTATTTATTTTTAAATTTAGCACAAAAGATGAAAAAAAATACAAAAACGTGCTTGCAGGTTAGGCTAAGCTTTGCGCCAAATTATTAAATGCGACTGCTCTGGTTGACAATCAATGGTAGAAAGGTCGAGTCTGGCTTGCGGAAGTGTCATCTTAACCTCACCGTGTCGAGAATTCGCAGACACGCATTTTTCTTGTAGATCGAACACAAGTGCGCAATTTCCAAGTGCAATCGAATAATTTTATACTTCAACTAACATTTTAAATAAATATAAATCTAGTTATATTATTATATACATTATATTATTTTATATTTATATTTTATTTTTGTTGTCATGTGCTGCGTAGGTAGGCAAACTACAATAACTAACAAGAATACTACTAAAACTAAAAGAAACCTACTACTAAGTGTCAAACCAATTGTTAGTCACAACTGCATTAACGAAAATTCCATTGCCTACTTTTGGCCACAAACAAAATAGTCAACTAATTTTTTTGGTAACAAGCGCCACTACAATACATGATGAAAATATCTCGTCTCACGACAAACCTCTCTCTCAAACGCAAAATTTGAAAACTTTAAAGTTTTCGTATTTTCTTAGAATTTTTCGACAAGCCGACGATGAATTACCCTTGCAGAAATACGACTTAGATATATTTTTATTTTAAGCAAAATAAGTCTCTACAGTAAATAGAAAATAAATATATTTATTTTATTTAAGTCAATGAATTGTTTATTTAATAAATATAGATCAGATTCTTCTCATTTTACCTGACTGGACGAAGAAATATATGATAGAGCATTTGAATGTGTGTTCCTTTTGCTACCACAGGCACAAAGGGCACACAATTGAAGAAAAACCTCTGGCTTTGGACAAACGCCGTGATCTACTTGTGTGCATATCCACACAACACAAACATATGTATGTATGTATGTGTGTAGATCTCGGGGTTTTGTGAGAAGATATGCAGGGGGAAAGAGATGCACACAAGTGTGCAAAGCAATGAGTGAGCGCGACGCAAATGTGGTAGCAGGTAGCCGTGAGGATCCCGCGTAGCTGCTGCTTGTGAATTCCAGGTCCAGCGTCGCTTCCGTGAGGAAGTCGATCCAAGGTGAACACTGACACGATTTTTATGATGATTACGTTGGAGGACTTGACTTCGTCCCCTTTGGTGATTATTGCCCTTGTGGTGCAATAATGTGATCAATAAGAACAAATGTTACGGTTATGAGCCGGAGTACGAAATAGACAACTTGTGTCTTCTTTATTAAAAAGCGAACTAAAGCTAAAGAAAAATGCAAAACATAATTCTACTTAGCAAAGTCAATGCGTCGCGCCATCGGACCACAGTCGGCATGCCGACTCAGCATTCTCAGCGTCGCACACCAGCAAAGATCATGCGATCGCTGCTGATTGTTGCCAGTGCAGAGCACTGAACTCACAATTTGGCGTGTCAGCATTATTTTGAATTTAGTGATGAGCGATATTTACTCAACCTGTTACAAGTAACAAGTATTTAAAAGTAACTAGTTACTGCTGTTACACCTTTCAAAAGTAACAGCGACAAAAATTATGCTATGACATGCACGGATAGTAAAGCAAGGGTCTACTTTTGGCCGTTGTTTACTCAAAAGATTGACACCGAAAATTTCACTAAGAGATTATTACGACGATATAACAAATGACTGTATCAATGTTGATGGCGAAATTTGTATTCACTTTACACGAAGATATACTTTTCAATACATATCAAAAACTTGCACAGTTTCTAAATTTTTATGGTTGCTGTCTTACCAAAAACTTGCACAGTTTTTATTTTTATGGTTGCTGTCTTGTCAGATTTGTACCAGTTGTTTCAGAGAGTACTGCAGGTTGTTGTTACTCCTTCGAGAAGCTGAGTACTGTGTCACAGGCCCGTACTCAGGTTGTTACTTTCGTACTCTTCGAGAAGCTGAGTGCAGTGTCACAGGCCTGTACTCAGGTTGTTTTGCATATTCCCTACTCAATCTTAAATTGTTTGTTTCATTTTATAAACTGAAGAGCGTATTCTTAATGCAAGTCCATTTAGCCTAAATATGGAGTTAAATAAAAAATTAGAGCCTGCTCTTAAAATATGATTAAGATATTTCTTACCAATGGGCAGCCCGATAATGCTGGATTTCTTCAAGTCTTCAAGCCTTATCATATTCATACCAGATAAAGTTATTATGGACTGGATATATGGTCCGCTTAAATTGCATTTTGTATTATTGATCCTTTAGTTGGGAGCGGTGGGTTCGGAAACTGGGTTCGCCTACAATAAAATCAGAATGTCAAGCAAGTAGGTTGTTGGAGTATCATTGTATTTGAATGATATCGATACTTTGATGACCATTTTAAGTGTTTCAGGCAGTGTGTAAAAGTGTTCGACTTGTGCTTTGCTTGAAAAAGCCAGGCTATTCTGATGTTGCATCTTATTGAACAATTCAAGGAGAAGTGCTGCTCCATACTTAAAACAAGGCTGCAAAACGGATTTAAAACCAATTGCAAACTTTTTTTATTATCTTTTTCACGGCAGCAATACAACTAAGAAAATAAATACCACAAGAAAAGAATTCGCCGTGGTGTTGCCAGCTGAACGAAAAACTATCGAATGCAAGCGCAACTATCGGAGCCCCCAGATCCACAGCATGACTCTAGACAATTTTCAAAGGGAGAGCGAATTTTCTTGTTGAGAGCAAGAAAAGCTAGAAAATAACGAGAAAGAAAGGCTATCTTCGGCACGCCGAAGATCTAATACCTTGCAGCAGAAAATAGTTAATGCCGAGTTTGGTCAAGATATCTTGGAAAACAAAATGTTTTTTCATACAAAAACTTAATTTTCGACCGATCGTTCCTATGGCAGCTATATGATATAGTGGTCCGATCCAGCTGGTTTTGACATATGTGCTGCGTGCAACAGAAAAAGGGACTTCTGCAAAGTTTCATTAAGATAGCTTTAAAACTGAGAGACTTTTTCGCATAGAAACAGACGGACAGACAGACGGACATGGCTATATCGACTCGGCTGTTGATGCTGATCAAGAATATATATACTTTATGGGGTCGGAGATGTCTCCTTCTATGCGTTACACATTTCACGACAAAATTATAATACAGTGGGTATAAAAAGGTCGCCATATTGGTGTCCGTATGTATGTATGTATATACAATGTACAAGTGCATACCCTCGAGCTTAACCGATCGCCATATTGATGTATGCAAGTACATCAAGACATATCTGCACACATAGGCTTTCGCTCCGTTGGACAATAAGTGTATGCGCTTCTCCATTCTATACGTCACCATATGAGCACATGCCTAAATAAAAACCACACAATTAGTTAATTAAAACCGAAATCTGTGCAAATTCACCTGCATGTATATACACACACACACACACATCACATTATATTTACTTAATAAAATACAAACACATGCATTATTCTTCTTTATTCTTATAAAAATTTATAAATAATAATTATAAGTTAAGAAGTTTCCACTGAACGTCGTTTGCGTAATATATCAAATATACGTGTGTCTTCTTCTTGAGCTTAACAATAAGCAAACAATAAGCATACGTTTTTTTTTTTGCTTGATCCGTTTCCACTACACGGCCGCCTTGTCAAAAGAAAATTAAACTTTTTCTCTGGTGTTTCAATAAATTAATTTCATTAAATTTTGGGTAAAATAATTAATTTTGCAAATTTTCCGACTTCGTTGGACTCAATACTGCACACCTTTTTGGTCATTCCATTTATTCTGATATCTCAATTCCATCGTTTCTGTGCCATTTCTCATTCCGTTTTCGCTCGGCTGATTCAATTTATTTGTATTTGATCACATCTCACCCAATTACTACAATTTTTGGCTCTGTGAAGAGCCTAGTATGCCAATCGGTGGTGATCAAAACAGCTAAAAACGACTCACAGGACCGTCCGATAAGGAGTCAAAGCGACCTTTAACCTCACCTAGAGCGGTTTTTGGGAAACTCAAGGTCGAGGGTACCAGCACAACCGTCAAGCCTGTGAATCCGATTCCAACAAGAAATATTACTCCAAAAATTACCTGTTCGACTACGCAAAAGATGCAGAAGTCAAGCGAAATGGCACTGAACGACTTCGTTTCGATAACTGACCGACTAAGCCAGTTTGAAGTAAAGATAAATGACGCAGCGGACAGTGACGTGTCACTGTTCACTCTCCAAGTCTGACGAGATCAGATTAAGACTTTATGGGAAAAGGTAGAACGCGAGTTCGTGGTATGTTCTAAAGCTCTCAACCAAGGCGCTTGCAGTAGCAGTGACCTGGTGGCTATGCAAGCAAAATATGATTACTCGTACTCCGTTTACGAGCGATGTGCGGCTGAACTAAGTGAGAAAATAGAAATAGACAAGCTGAGCAACCCCCCTCCAATTTCTCCATGTCCAGGGGTTGCAGTCTCCCGCCATGCGACCCTGAAGTTTTCAGTGGGGATTACCTACGCTGGCCTACTTTCCGAGACTTGTTTACAGTCGTCTATATAAACAATCCAAGACTGACAAGTCAGCGTCGGTAAGCCTGACAGAGGGACTTGAGAATAAGCGACTATTAGTCAATAGTCAATTGAAAATTCTTTTCAATCTTCCCTCAGCAGCACAAGAGTCTGAAGCCGCCCTTAAAGAGCTTCAGGGCACAATCCAGGGGTGTTTAACGGCTCTTGACTTGTCCAGGATGAGCACCGAAAATTGGGATTGTGTACTCTTTTTCTTGTGCTCCTCTAAATTGCCTAAGCTCACGCTGTCATTATGGAAACAGTCGCTCCACGATAAGGCAGAGATACCTCAATGGTCCGAGATGAATTCATTTCTGATCGCCCGATATCGCACCTTGGAGGCGGTAGAGGATGTACTACCTACCGCACATACGCCATTCCAGTCCAAACCCACAAAAAAAGAGTCCAACCACCTAAGAACCTTCGAGGCAAAAGTGACAAAGTCACAACACTGCAAATTGTGTCAGAAGGAAAACCATCCCGTGCGTCTATGCCCACGTTTTCTACAAATGTCCGTACCCGAGAGACTTTCCGTCATCAATCAACAAAAGTTGTGCTTAAACTGCTTCGCCAAACAGCACCAGTTGAAGGATTGCACTAGCGCGCATAGTTGTTTCACGTGCAAGGGACGTCACAACTCGCTGCTCCACCGTGAGAGACCCCAGGTGACCTCCGCTTCCACAATACCAATAGTTTTGAACCCCCCTTCGTCTATACAGTCTACTTCTACATCCACCCAAGCTACCGTTCAAAACTACTTTTCTGCAAACTCACATGGTGTTCTTCTCGGCACGGCTGTCATCCAAGTGTGTCATCTGGGCACAAAATATACAGCTCGGGCACTAATCGACTCTGGGTCAGAAACGACCTTTATATCAGAGCGGTTATTCAAAAGGGTTAAACTTCCATATCAACCCGTCGACGCACAGGTCTCCGGTTTAAATCAAGCTATTTCGGCTCAGCCCCAAAAACGCTGTCAGATAGACGTGCTTCTCGGCGCCGATATCCTCCCATCCCTATTGTTAAGTGGCTCCTATCCCAACATATGTGGCACTCTCCTTGGTCAAGAAACAATTTTCGGCTGGATCCTAACAGGCCCCGTTTCTAAGACCAGTGCCAAATCTGTCGCATCCTTTTCAACTCAAGTATCGCTGAATCCAAATGCGAGCTTGGATAAACTGCCCACGAAATTTTGGGAGGATTTTCCAGTAAAGCTGGAAAAGGAATCCGACCTATTTTGTGAGAGCAACTTTCAAAAAACCACTAAAAAAGATAAAAACTGCCGATACTTGGTCACACTGCCATTCAAGAATTCCGATCACATTCAGTTAGGCCATTCAAGGTCTATCGCATTAGCTCAATTTCTTTGAAACGAGGATCGTTAGGCAAAAAAGGCCCCCCTCTAAGGAACAGTACGATGCGGTGATCCAGGAATATCTGGACTTAGGTCACATGCGACAAGTCCCTCCAAGCAATGGTTCCAAAAACTTTTATCTACCACACCATGCTGTTCATAAGCCTGACAGCACCACGACCATGCTCCGCGTAGTATTTATGTGCTACATGCAGGGCCCGTTCTACAATCCGACTTGACCACTCAAATTATAAGATGGCGCTTCTTCCGATATGTCTTCAATGCCGATATCACGAAAATGTATCGGCAGATCCTTGTGCACCCCAAACACAAGCCCTACCAGAGAATTCTGTTCCGAACAAAGGAGAACGAGCTTCGCGACTTCGAGCTCAAGACAGTCACGTTTGGATTTAACTGTGCCCCCTTTTTGGCTATCCGGGTACTACATCAGTTATCTGATGACGTTCGTTCGCTCTATCCCTTAGCAAGTCACATTATCGCAAACAATATGTATGTCGACGATGTACTAGCGGGAGCCCATTCCAAATCAACAGCAGGTCAGGCAATAGCAGAACTGCGCAAAGCCCTTGAATCTGTCGGGTTCCCCTTGCGAAAATGGACATCCAATGAAAAAGACTTGCTAAGAGCGATACCCAAGGACCACTTGCTTCGCGCCGACTTCTAAGAGATCGAGGAGGCCTGTTCGGCGAAGACTCTCGGGATCAGACGGAAAGCTCACACCTATGAGTTCTTTTTCGCTCCATCCATCCGAGCTAACAACCAAGCAGTCCGTCTCCGAACGTGAAGTCCTTTTAGCAGGTCATGCAATAGCAGAACTCCGCAAAGCCCTTGAATCTGTCGGGTTCCCCTTGCGAAAATGGACATCCAATGAAAAAGACTTGCTAAGAGCGATACCCAAGGACCACTTGCTTCGCGCCGACTTCTAAGAGATCGAGGAGGCCTGTTCGGCGAAGACTCTCGGGATCAGACGGAAAGCTCACACATATGAGTTCTTTTTCGCTCCATCCATCCGAGCTAACAACCAAGCAGTCCGTCTCCGAACGTGAAGTCCTTTCACAGATTACCAAACTGTTCGATCCAGCAGGTTGGCTGGGTTCAGTCATTGTTCAACAATTCAAAAGAAGTTTACCTGGAAGCCTGCGGACGCCCTACTACATCAAAAACAACTAAATGGCTTTAAAACTGTTTGGAATTCGCCAAAAACCTACCCTATAAAGTATTATGAATTTCCAACAATATGATTATTTTTATTATAGCCCCCATTCAATGTAATTTTACAAAATTCGGTTTTTTTTGTAGTTTTTAATATTTTAAATATTTGTTTGTCTTTAATTGGTTTTTGTTTTGGGCATATTGACTTGATTTAAATTTGCTGCTTGTTTGTTTTTCGGTTTTGAACATATTTTAAGTTAATTGATTGTGAATCTCAGATTGTATACCTTTCTATATGTACTTATTTAAATCTAATTGTTTCGATATTGTGAATATTTCGGTTTCTTAAACATACGTTTTTTTTAATACTTAGTTTTTTTTTTTCTCTTTTTTAAATATTTGCAATATTTATTGTTACACATATAATATTTACTTGCAAAGCTAATTGAATACGTTTCTTGTTGCTCATTGTTTAAGGTACATTTAGTTGATTATTTTTCTCTCCAACTTATTTTTTTTTTGTTTTTTGGATTTTTGAGCTTCTTTTGAACTATAACTTATACACTTAAAGAAAAACGTTGCTCCTCGCCTACTAATAAATATTTATATTATACAAAGTTTTCATAATTGAGTATGAAGAGAAGTGAGAGAAAGAGAGAGAAGTTATAGGGAGGGAGAGAGCAGGAATGAGATATTCGGAGGAATTCTAAATAGAAACTTTAGTTTCAGTTATATACAAATTGTCGAAAACAAAACTATTACAGAGCAAAAAATATTAATTACATATAACTAAAATACTTTTTTTTAATTTTTCTCTTTCGAGTATTTTGTGTTTTTTTTTTTTTTTTTGTTTAAAATTATTTTGTGATAACTAAGTTAAATTGCTTTAAATATTTTGCTAAATTTTTTTGGGTACGTTTTTTCGAAGTTTTTTCAATATATTTTTGGATATTCAGAAATGCAGAGAGCGCGCGCGGTTTTAGTCACACTGTGATTTGTCCAGAAACACAATGTCCCTTTGGCTGTGCCGACGTGGTCGTCAATCCTTGGCCGTAATGGCCACGGGCGGGAACTGGCGCTCATCGTACAGCTTTGTGGGCGTGTCAATGGCATCGCACAGCTTGCGAAACTTGGCGGAATCTACAAAATATAATAATGTTGACTATTTGACTGGGTTTGGATATATTCTAAACTCACCGGACATGGCATCCGCCTGTTCGCCGCGCAGTATGCCCGCATAGCTGTTGTCCGCCACAGGATCTGGATTCTCGATGAGCACACTGGCCGCACAGCTCTTCAGCATGGTCAGCGACTGCTGTGGCAGTGTGGCCGGCAGCGTCTTTGACTGCGTCTTCAGCACGCTTTCGCTCAGCTGCAGTTCAATGACATCCTCCAGGGCGCCGCGCAGATCGTGCACTGCCAGCAGCTTGCAGGCGCCACCGCGCTCCGCATTGAAGTCGTGCATATAGAGGAATCCATCCTCGCAGGCAATCAGCAGACGCAGCTCCTTTTGCACACGCGTCAGCGCGCAGATGTTCTTGAGGCCCGGCTGCGGCAGCTGCACCGTAGCAAAGGCGCGATCCTGGGCCAGCACATCGCTCACCTGGGCAGGCAACAGCAGCGAGGACACCGCCTTGGTGAACATGCCGCCCCAGCTGGCTGCAGTGGCTGCAGGCGCTTCCTCAGCAGCTGCCTCCGCAGCTGCCGCGCTCGCAGTCGCAGTGGCGGACGTCGTCGTCGTTGTAGTCGTCGCTTCCTTGTCCGATTTGGCTGCCACTTCAGCTGTAAGACAGACAAGCAATCAGTCAATTTTCTGAAATGGATTTTGTTCAGGACGTAACACTCACCAATGGCCTTTAGCTCCGCCACCTCCACAGCCCGCGCATCGATCTTGAAGACATGCACCGTCTCCGTGTTGGAGGAGGCGCACAGATAGTCACCGCCCGCTGCAAATACCAGAGATGCGATGCGCACGCAGCGCTTCACGCCGCGCCTGAACTCCTGCACCCGCTGGCCATTCTTTACGCAGAAGACGCGTATCACAGTGCCACGCTCGGATGCGGTGGCCAGCAGTGCGCCGCTGGGCGAGAAGGTCAATGCCGAAAGGGGCGTGTCATGCGCCTTGATCGTCATGCCCGTGCGCAGTTTGTGGGCATTGAAGATGCGCAGCTCGCCGCTGGACTGGCAGATGGGAAACGCCAAATGGGAGTTGAGCGAGAGCGCACAGAGGCCCTGTTCATTTGGCGCTATATTCTCAATCGAGTGCAGGATCTTCATGTCACGTATGTCGTGTATGTGTATGCTCTCCGCCAGGCAGACAATCAGACGCTGGCGATTCATGCGGACGCACAGTATCTCCGAAGGATAAAAGCAATTGCAAATGTCCTGTTTCTTCTTAAAGTGCAGCATCTTCAGGCAGTTGGGCTTCTGCGCGGTGACCAGCACCACCAGCGAACTGTTGAACAGCCGTTCCACAATCCGTATTTGCTCTGTGTTCTCCTTGGCAAAGATCTCCTCGACCTTATCCTGGCCTCCAATCGAGTACAGACGCAGGCCAGTGCTGCTCAGCACCGATAGGGAACTGCGGGCGGTAAATAATTTTTTTTATTTGTAATAATGAAATTTATTTAACAAGATAAGTGTGCTGCTACCTTGCAAGGCAACTTAATCTAATCAGAAAAAAGCGGTAAATAATGGCATACGCTTAGTATATTAACTAAACCATATTACTTAAACATTACTCAACACTTAAGTTATAAGTTCCAAGTGTTGCTTAGCTGAATTCCATGCTAAGAGTAGCTTAATTTGATTTGCGCCTCAAAATCCGTCAAAAAACATTGATTTGTTGTATATAGAAAAATATCTAGAATCAGGCTCTAAGCTGAACGCCTATTTTTAAAGTTGGCTTTACAATCTAACATTATATTTATTATTTAATTAGCCCTCTCGGGCTTCCAAAAATTGCCGTAGTGGACGGTATTTCACGTCCCCATGGCGGGGTATTGGTTAAAGTTTTCAACTAGCAATAATCGCACCTCAGTAGAACTTCATTGGTTACGATATCGCCTCTGCGCAAAGATAACCTTTCACAGCAAAACAACGACTACTCCATGCACGCACAGCTACAACCAGTTGAGAATTCTAAGTGACATACACATAAATATACCAAGCTGAGAAGCGTATTGTTGTTGCCAACTGTATAGCATGCTTTTGGGCTGCATTTTGTTGTTGTTTCTGTATATTTTTCGGGAACCTGCATCCCTCTTTGTTGTTGTTGTTAATGTATGAAGCTTAGAGTAAGGGATGGTGCTGGTGCGGGGAGGGTAGATTGCACTTAAGAGGGTTGTTGGTCAGTGACAGCTGCTTCAAATGCAGTTTTCACAATGTGAGTAAGGGATGAAACTAGGCATTTTTAAAAAATAATATTGAATAACATTAATTTGACCATTTAAAATATTTAATAAAATATTTTTACGATATGCCTGCAGTGACATTCGAACTCGCACAACTTCGCACATAATTGTTTGGCAGCTCAGCAAAGCGTGTTAGGCAGTAATTAAACATTTATTATATAACTAAAAAATGCGTGTGCAAAAGGCAGTTGTTGTTGCCAAATAGTTCAATATGCACAGCATATTAAATTGTGTTTGCGTAAATATAAAAATAACAACAAACAATAACAAAACCCTTTGCAACAAGTAGCAGCCGTGTGCCAGAGTGTGACAGCTATATATGACAACAAAAATACCAAATACCAAAAACAAGTAAATACCAGCATTGTGCTTATTTAGGTCATTTATTTATTTTGTCTATTCTAATGAGATTTTTATTTAACTATACTACACACATTTTTGAACTGAGATCCGGGTAAAAGATAGCTTTGCCGCATCTTCACACTTTGTACTTGGTACTTATTGCTAAAAACTCCTAAATTAAATCACTGGGCGACAACTGGGATTCGCCCTCCGCCAAATAGATGTGCATGGCCTTGTGCAGCAAAGCGATTCCCAGCTGCTTCTTCTGCTTCATGGTCCAGATCTGGGCCGGCCCATAGTAATCCCCGCGTTTCATGTTCGTCAAATGCGTAAGACCTAGCGCGTCTATGATGGACGCCTCGCGCGTGTACGCATCTGTGGGCAGAATATTCTGGAAAACATGCAAGCACACGACGCCGCTGCCATGCTGCCAGATGTCCAGGATGCGCTGCAGCTTCTTGCTGCCAGCCTTGCCCGGCGGCGGCGGCGATTTGAAAATCTCCGGCATTAGCAGGCAGCGTCCGCCGCGCTGCTTTCCCGTCGCCGTCTGCTGCAGGTGGGCGCGTGTATGCTGACGCATTGCATCATAGAGATGGGCATACGGCCGGGAGGATTTGCCCTTGCCCACATAGAAAATGGCATCCAGAAAGCGCGACCAAATGCTCAGCGGATCGATAAAGCTGCGTTCACCCGGCAAATTCCTCGAGATGCGCGGATCAATCAACATATAAATGAAGCTCTGCTTCAGATGACCCTCGCGCAGCTGGCGGCCACCCGCCGCAGCCGTGGCAAAGTGCGCCGCCGAGGCACACTCATGCGCCATATACCGATCGATGTGCTCGAAGTCCGCCTGCGAGCGCAGCGTATGATGCAGCTCCACGGAGTACTTGATCTGCGCCGCCTTCGCGTGCCGCTGCGCCGCCAGCAGAGCGGCCGTGTTCCGCTTGTACTTGATCAGCTGCTTGATGTACAGCCGCTTGGTGGTGTGCGTGATGGGGCCAACGGGCGGGGCGCCCAGCTGCGTCAGTTCCGCACGCAGTGCATCCGTCTCGTAGTCCAGCGGCAGGCTCACATTGGTGCTGTCGCTGCTGTCCAGCTGCACCTTGGCCGGCGGCGCCGCCAGCCGCTGCTGTTTGCATTTGGTGGGCGGCTCTTTGGCCGCATTCTGCAGCAGCTTGGTTTCGTAGAAGACGAGTCCATTCTCGTCGTCCGTGTGCACATAGGCTTCGGTCATTTGCAGATAGTAGGACTTGTCTGGCGCTGGCTCTTCCGGTGCCGTGTGGAAGCTCTGCTCCAGGACGCAGGCCTGCGCCACTTGCTCCACAAGCTGGCCGAAGGCGGCGCTGCTGCCTTCAGTTGGCGCCGCCTGCTCCCGCTGCGCCCGCTGCTCATCCTCCTCGCGCAACGCCTGCTGCACATGCTCCTCGAAGCTAAAGTCTGGCTGGGCCATGGCCTGCTCCACCAGCGTCTCAACATGCTCCGTCTGCAGCAGCGATTTGCGTGCACGTGAACGCTCCACCTTATCGCGCCAGCTCTCAATCAGCGTGCGTCGCCCACAAGACGCCTCCTCCTGGCTGTGCGTCAGCTCCGCCAGATGATCGCGTGTGAGCGTAAACAGATTCACCGACTCCTCCGGGTCCGCGATATCTGGGAACTTGGGCTGCGGCCTGCCACGCCTGTGAGTTATATTGATGTAGTAGGGCGAGGTAACGTCATGGTTGTACTTGATGCCCGACTTGGGCGTCGAATGCTGCTGTTTCAGCTTTTGCGCCTGCTTCTCCCTGAGGATGTGGTCGCGCATTAGCTGCAGCACCTCGAAGTGGCACTCGTCAATGGCATAGTGCACGGCCAGCTTGTGCTCGTCGTCCTCGAGGTCCGGCCGGGCGCCGTGCTCCAGCAGCAGACGCACCAGCTCCACACGGCCATAGATCGCGGCGATGTGCAGCGCCGTCATGTTGCTGTCGCAGCGCACATTCACGTCCAGCTGATCGCTGGCGAGGAAGCGTTCCAGTATGCGCACGGCCAGCTGCTCGTTGGGCATGCCGCACACATAGTGCAGCGGGGCGATTCCGCGCTCGCAGGGCACAATTCCGGCATTGATGGTGTTTCGGTCCAGCATGGAGAATATATCCGATTCGTTCTCGTCCTCGAGGGCATCCAGCAGCGTCAGGGCTAGGAAATTGGCGCGCTGCTCCATTGCATGTAGTGATTGATTTTTCACACCCTTCAGCTATTTAATTATCCAATTATTTTCCAATTTCCGCGTTTTCAATGTCAAATGCAGTTCGCTTTGTTGTTGTTTATGTTTTGCGTGCGCTTGCTGCGATTTGGTATTTATTTGTTTGGTATTTATTTTGTATGTAACGCTGCCACACTCAGTCAGCGGCGACAGTGTTGCAAAGCGCTCGCAAGAGCGCTCACTTTGAATTTAGCTACAAAAAGCTTTTGATTTGTTTTTATTGTTTTGTTTTTTTGCACTTAATATTATGTACAATTGTTGCTGGCCATGGAAACGTTTGTGCTTAATATTTATGTCAAATTATATTTCAGGCACGTTTTTTCATACAAGAGCAACAAATCTCATGCTGAGCGCAACACGTGTGTGTTTCGGCTCTCGAGGTTTTCTTGGTTTTTTGCTTCTTTTTTGGAATCAAAACTAGTTTCTCGGCAAAAGGCGTCGTCGCAAAAGGGGCTCAAGGTCACACTCAGCTGTATGAGACCCAGACCCCTTTTGCAAACCGATAACGCGACGGCCTTGTTTGCGGTTTGTTTTTATATTTTTGCGCGCGTCTCTTTTGTGTTGTTTACTAACAACTAACTAAAGCTTGGTATTACACATGATTAACAATAATATTTGTGTAAACTTGTGAAATGACGCACTCGAATCACAGCCGTAAAATGCATGATAAAAACACAATCGACTCATAAATTAAAAGCTCTGCCAAAAGTGCACGGGCAGGTTCATTCGCATTAAAAGCAAACGAAACATGCCGAAGCTCAAATACTCTTTGCTTATGTAAGAAAGCGAGTCATTAGCTTATCAAAAGTAAATTGTGTTACGAACTGTCTTACAAGCTAAATACACTTCAGATAGTGTATAAACAGGGTATATACAAAAATAATGCACAACAAAGCGAAACGGCAAACCGCGTAAACAGCTGGTGTAAACAAAAACATGAAAACAGAAATATTATGAAATGCTAAACTGCACTATTCGTGGCACCTGGACAATGGCAGCTGTGCAACACGTGTTTTTTATGCCTTGTCGTTATCAGCCTCCAAACCCCCCACCCCCCTGCACCTGTGCCCTTGAACTTGACAATCAAATGCAAGGGAAATGTCTAATTGGTTTTTTTTGTATGGTGCATTCACCCGCGTCGCGCTTTCAAAAGCTAATTGATTTCTTCTGATTAGAAAACGTTTGCATGCTATCTCTTTTTCACTGCTTGAGCTCTTTGTTCTCGCTTTATGACGCGCGACTATCAGGTTTGTTGGTGTGCTTCATATAATTGCGTTCGTTAATGTGTGTATGTACGCATATGTGTATGTGTGCCAAATACATACATACATGCTTTAAGTGTTTTCTTTTTCGGATTTTCGCAATAAGCAGCAATATATTGATTGTTTTTGTTGTTGCTGCTTCTGTGTGCGTCACTTGCACTTTGCCTGGGGACAGAGCATAGAGACTGTGAGAAAGAGCGAGAGCGGGAGAGAAGCCTAATAGTTTCTTGCCAGCAAGTAACGGTGGTTTTGCCAGTAAGCTAACCTCAATATGACATCAGCTGAGCAAAAATAAACAATCTTTGAAATACAACCACAAATTTCAAACTAATTAAACGAGTTTATTCAGTTTGCAAGTCACAAAGGCAGCAGCAACAAAACAAATGAAAAAATATATGTATATAAAAAGAAGACAGCATCAGCTGTTGCGCATTTACAGTATGTGTGTATGCTTGTGTTGGTGTATTGGTGCATTCAAGCTTATTACACTGTCTGGAAAAACGAACAATTTGAGCCTTAACATTTTTTGTAAATGTTAAGATGATGTCAGATTTACTTTGGCTTAAATGGACCCAATTTGTTAACAATAAATAATAAACAAAAATAAATATCCAATCGCTTGTAGCTAATTTGGTGAATTACTATGTTGGCTAGTGTTCTTGACTAGTTTGCCATTACCTATATTTCATAATAAATGTATGCATGTCATTCTTATTAGAACTGGTTGTTTGCATGTTCTAATAAGCAAAACGACGCCAATACACGCTCGCATACACATTCACACACACTGACACACACACACACAGTCGTACTGATAGGCTCTGTTACAGTTCAGCTATTAGCTGCCATTGTTTCCGCTCCCGTCACCGCCCCCGCTCCCAGCAGCTGTTACGCTTGTTTACTTGTCTCGTTTGTCGTTGGGTGTATCTGAGAGATTTTTTTGCAGCATTTTTTTCGCCACAATGACCTTTATTATATCTACGAAGGCTTTCGAATATGTCTATGGGTGTTTGTTGGGGAGAGAGATATGGTGTTTAATTTGTTGTAACTTACGTAAAATCCTGGTTAAAATTCATTTGATATGCTTCCATTTTAACAATCTGTTACAGCTGTTTTATCACTGTTATATATCGTATTTCACACACTTTCACTTGCGTTTTAATTTTTCGTTTGCTTTTATTCGACTTTAATTTAATTATTTATTGCTATTTTCACATTGAAAAACACAAAAATACACAAAGAGATAACACTGTACGTTGATATTTCAAATTTTAAGCTACGAATTCGTTTTTCAACGTTGTTTTTGTCCGTCTTTGTTGTTTTTCTACGCTCTTCTTATTTGCTTCTGTTACATTTTCAAACAAATGTTAATATACTAATGCATAATTGAGCTGTTCAGCACCAATCGAGTAGTTTCGTTAAGTGAGTTAAGTTTGCTCATCACTAGTCTGGACTAATTGTCCGACCACCACAGTTTATCGGTCGCCTATCGGTTCTCATGCGTCGAAAAATAAAGTAATAGTATAAAAGTAATTAAAATTATGCTTAATTCGTGCAATAAAACTCTGTGCATTAAGTGTACTTGAAAATTTAACAAATGCTGTGCGATCTTTGTACTATTGTTGCTATTTTGCAAGTGTAGTTTACAAGATTTTGAGGGCCTTACACATTTTTTCAGCAGACGCATGAAAAATGGCGGCGTCTTCAGCTACGGCTGAATGTAAAGAAGAATGTAAAGATAAAGATGACGATGCATTAACCACAACACTACATTCATGTGCAAATGATCCAGATTTTGCGGTAATTTGTGCATTTTTGCAAAAATTTGCCAAAGATTTGGGCTTGGTTTTGCCAAATTTCAAGCATTTGCAGGAGTGGTTGACAAACAACGATGAAGGTACGTATGTATGTGTGTATGTGCGTGCTGTTGTATGCAACTGTGTGTGAGTAGTGTATGTGCGTGTGTGTGCGCGATTGAGAGAGTGAGTGAGAGAGAGAGAGAGGAATGCTTGCTTGTTTGTATTATTGTTTGGTATGGAGCAAAGCGGAGACCGTAAAAAATGCAGCTGAAAAAGAAAACAAAAACAACAATCAAAACATTTCGATTAACTTTGCATACATACACTGTTTTTCTCTTTCAGTGGCCGAACTGCGCGATCTGCACATTAAGCTGTTGCGTAAAACACGCAAAACGGTGCACGAAAAAAGTTGGGAATCATCGGTGAGCAAATTCTGTTTCGGCTACTCCCTGCAGGATGCCTGGGAGATTGAGCGATTCGGCTATCGGAACTCCAGCCTGAAGGTCAAGCTGCGTATCCTACGCGTGAGTATAACGACGGGAGGGGAAGTTTGCAAATTAATTTCCTTTTTCAATGCTAAAGTTTGATATTAATCCTTCAATTCTTCGCTTTCCAGGAACTGCTCGAGAGCCAATTCGAGCGTAATGCCAAATTTCGTGCGAATATTCTGACGCAAAATGCGAGCACATTGCGTGCACAGCCAATAGGGCGTGATCGCTTGGGCCACGCCTACTGGCTAACACAGGATGGCGACTGCAACTTGCGCATTTATCAGGAGCATTTGGACGAGGAGATATGGCAGGTGGTGGCCACCAATCGAGATGAATTTGTGAATTTAATTGCACGCCTGCGCGGCAACGAGGTGGTGCTGCCCTCCAAGGATATCGGCGAGGCAGATGAGGATACCACAAGCAGCAGCAGCAGCAGTCACAATGCACCGCCGCCAGCTGCAGCCGGAGAGCAGCGGTCGGAACAGGATGATGATTCGCACGAGGCAAAGGTGCCCAACTTGAAGATCAAGTTGCGCACGCCCGAGCAGCAGCAGCAGCAGCAGGGAACAACCCGAGCCGGAGCTTAAGCCCAAGAAGGTCAAGGTGAGTATATAAGCTGAAATTCATCAAAATACTCGAGTTACCCAACAATCCATTGCAGCCGTTGCTTATAACACAGGCCAAACTGAGCGGCTCGCCGGCGCCGGCTAAGAAACGACCGTTGGAGGATTCGGACGGCAGTCCACCGTTGGCTTCGGAAGAACAGCATAAGAAGCAGCGACCCACACTGTTGGACACAAAACGTATTAAGAAGCCCAGTCGCTATGAGAGCACCAAATCCGAAGATGACAACGAAGTCGACTCGGAAGACTCGGAGTTGGATGAGGGCGAGGAGGAGGAGGAGGAATCGCTTGATGGCGAAGAAGAATCCCTTGATAGCGCTGCCGCTGACGAGGATGAGAACGAGCGAAAATTTAACGAAGACGATGAAAATGATGAAGATGACGATGATGATGAAGATGAAGATGATGAAGTCGGCGAAGCCATTGAAGAGCCCACGTTAATAGTTCGCGGCCAGGGAGCCGGTCGCGACTGTCAGGCATTGCCAGATGATGTACAGTTTCTTAGCAGCTTTGCAGCTAATGAGGAATTGGATGCGCCTGTGGGCGAGACAATCGTTGAACCGCTCTACCACGTGCTCGGTTCAGGCAGCGGCGCTGAGTGCCTGGTTGGCAATGGCAATACGGAAACCAATTCCGAGGAGGAGCCCACAGCGAAGACCGAGCCAAAGGCAACCTTCTTTTTCGGCGAGCCAGGCTGCCTTAAACTAAGTCCCATCAAACAGACGCCAAAGCAGGAAACTAAACGCAGCATATTCGATAGCATAGGCGAGCCAGAGCCAGAGACGGAGCCAGAGAAAACCAATGGCGAGAGCCTAAAGCCGGCAGAAAACGAAAAGAACGTCGCACCCGTGCTCAATGGAAATGAGTCACCGGAGCAGCAGCCAGAGCTGGAAACAAAACCCCAGCCTAGCCCTGAAAGTGGCAAAATCGTAGCTGAAGAAAAGGACGCAGCAGCAGAACCCACAGAAAAGCCAGTCGAAATTCCGACTGAAAAGCCGAGTGCAACACAAGAAATCTCAAATGAACAAAACGAGGAAAAGCCTGAAAAATCCGAAGATAACGTTGAACAAGTGTACAAGGTGCGGCTGATAGAAACGGCAGACGAAGCGATAGAAATAGTTAAGGAAAGCATTAAAACTGAAACAACAAAAGAGGCAGATGAACTGGAATCCAGAAAGAAGCTTCAAATTGTAGCCGAAAAAACTGAAGAAGATATTAAAAAACTAAACAAAAATCATGCGGACAAAGAAGAAGCACCCAAACCCATGAAAGAAGCAACGGCAGCTGAAAAGAAAGCGGAGCCTGCAGCTGAACCAGCTAAAGAAACGCTGGAAAACAATACGAAAGCGGTTGCGAACGAACAAACTGAGCCACAGCAGGCAACAGCAGTTGCAATTATCGGCGAATCTGTTGAGCCAGCTGCAAATGGAGCAGAAATCGTTGAAGCCGACGCAACTGCTGCTGCTGCTGCTGCTTCTGAAATATCAATACCTGTTAATGAGCCGGTTGCTGAGAGTGGCAACAACAAAAAGTTAACGCAGACAGTACAAAACGAATTGCCTAGCACCTCGAAGGTCGTAAGCCCAACAGATAATCAAAACGTCAAGCCTGAAAAGCCTTTAGAAAACAAATCCCTGGAGCAGAGCTGTGAAGCAAAGGCGACCAAGGACAGCAAGCCAGAAATTGTGGTCTCAAGTGCCGCGCCCGTGAGCCAGGACAGAAAATTAATGCTGCTGCCCAATCGCAAGCGTCGTCTGGCCGAGTTTGCAGCGCCCGCAGCGCGTCAGTCCACATCCGAAAGCGAACTGGACGTACATGGCGAGCTTCAGCTGGAGGATGAGCAGCAACAACACTTGGATGCCTTGGACAACGATGACGATTTGGATATTGGCGGTAAGCGCATCAAGATGCGCCCAAAGATCACCAACGTTGAGGTGCGACGCAAGGTGGAGGCGCAGAAAACACAAATTGAGGAGACCACCTCCTCGAGCGGCGAGGAAGATGCGCGCAGTCGCCGCAAGATCATTGCGCCCAAACGTCATCTGGAGAAGCCCAATCCGGTTAAGCAAAAGCCCACGCTGGCCGAAATAATTGAGAAGAAATTAAAAAAGACGCCAGAAAAGCCAAAAGAAGAGCTGCCCGAGCAGAAGGCGCCACCAACGCCGCCTACGACAACGACGACGCAGTCAGTCAACGAGATCACGCCGCCCGTGGCGGCAAAAGTGGAACCTGTGCCCTTTACACCGCCCAAAAAGTCGCCCATAACGAAGCCTCTGAAAAAGAATTTGCTTACGCAAATCCGTCAGGAGGAGAGCGACGAGGAGGCCATACCCAGAAAGCGCACCAACAGCGAAACAGTTGTCGCTCCGGCGCCAGCTAACCCAGGCTTGGAGTCCACACTGCAACGCAAACGACGCAGCAGCGAGGAGGCCAAGGAGTTCAAGGAGGCGAGCGCTAGCGAAGAGTTGCCCGCAACTAGCGAGAAACTTAAGCGCAACAATGATCAGCACTTTCTAGAGGAGGAACCGCCCACATCAGCACCTCAGGAGTCACAGCCAGTGAAGCAGACGACTCCCCAGCCACCGGTTAAGCAAGCGACACCTCCACCCGTCAAGCAAGCAACACCTCCACCGGTGAAGCAAGCAACACCTCCACCCGTCAAGCAGGCAACACCTCCACCCGTCAAGCAGGCAACACCTCCACCCGTGAAGCCAAACAACAGCTCCTCTCGTGAAGCAAGCAACACCTCCACCCGTCAAGCAGGCAACACCTCCACCCGTGAAGCAAGCAACACCTCCACCCGTCAAGCAGGCGACACCTCCACCCGTGAAGCAAGCAACACCTCCACCTATCAAGCAAGCTGCAGCTGCTCCCGTGAAGCAAGCTGCAGCTGCCCCCGTGAAGCAAGCTGCAGCTGCTCCCGTGAAACCAGCAGCAGCTGCTCCTGGCAAGCAGGAAACGCTACCAGTCAAAAAAGCAACAACCCCTCCCGGCAAGCAAGCTACGCCACCATCGGTTAAAAAGGAGCTGGTCAAGCAGGCAACACCACCAGCTGCTAAGGAGGATACGCCACCACCGGCCGAAGCCTTGGGACGGCGCTCTGGACGTCGTGGTGGCGCCGCAGTTGTTTATTCGGAGCTGCCGCAGCCCAAGCGCACCAGGGGTGGCCCCAAAGAAAAGCCCGGCGTTGAAAACAAGCAGCATATCAAAGAAGATCCACTCAAAACTGAAGATGAGCCTCAGGAGGAGGTGAAGGACGAGGCGGAGGAGCAGCCGCAAACAGTTAAAGCAGTCAAATCGGCAGCTAAAACAAAGGAGGAACCAAAGGAGGAATCCAAAAGTGATCCACTCGCTGAGGAGGAGCTAACGATCAATGAAGAGCCTAAAACCAAGGAAGAATCTGAAGAGCCAGCGGAAAAACCAAAGAGTTTAGAGCCCAAGGAGGAGATTGCAAAGCCAGCTGGCGTGGGGCGTGGCCGTGGTCCGCGTAAAAAGCGTGAGGTGGACACCACGAACATAATTGACACCAATGATTCGGAGACGCCGGTGCGTCAATCGCGACGCATAGCGCAGCAGAAGATCAAGGAAGAGGCGGAGCGACGCAAATTGGAGGAAGTGGCGTTGCGCACCATGAAACAGCAGCTGAAGAACAAGAAGAAGGCCGAGAAGGAAGCGGATCCCACTGTGCTGGAGCCCTCGGCAGAGTCCGAGTCTTTCGAGTCGGCCAGCGAGGCCGAAGAGACCAAAAAGAAGATCAAGAAAAAATGCCCCGGCAAGGATGGCTGGTCCTCGGACTCCGAGGAGCAGGCTGAAACCGAGGAGGAGGAGGAAGAGCCACCACACTATGAGACAGATCCCGGCTCGCCGCTTTTTAAATCCGATCACGAATTCTCACCCGAATCGGAACTGGAAGACGACAGCCAAGTGGTACCCATGAAACGGGCTCGCACATTGCGCAAAGAGAACGCCGACGATAATGAGGATTACGCAGCCGCCGCAGATGCGGACGAAGCGTGCCAGAAGTGCGGCAAATCGGATCATCCCGAATGGATTCTCTTGTGCGACACGCCCGGCTGCAACAAAGGCTATCACTGCTCCTGTCTCAGTCCCGTGCTCTTCTACATACCCGAGGGCGATTGGCACTGTCCGCCCTGCCAGCAGGAGCAGCTCATCGTTGCCCTCGAGCAGAAGCTGCAGCAGTTCGACGATCTGGTTGCTCGCAAGCATCAGGAGAAACTTTTGGCAGAAGAGGCGGTGGTAAGATTATCCTTCAAATACACTCTTAGATTATTTTAGTTGTCAGAAAGTCTAGGATCCCAATTGAGGATTACTTCCAAATAGTTGATATTCCTTTTCGATGTTCATGAAATCAGTCATAACTTAGTATGTACCCTAAGAGAGGGTATTCTAACCCACGACCCCATGAAACATGTAATCTCAGCGAAGACCTGAATCGATATAGCTTGTCCGTCTGTCTCTTCTCCGATAAAAGCGAACGATAGACAATTGTTTTTAGAGGGTTAAAGTAGAAAGCAATATGTTTGTCCGCTCAAATAAAACGCTTGCCTGTTAAACCCAGAAATCACTAAAGGAGTTTATAAGAGATAGAGGCACCTAAAGCTAGAATTTTGTGATCTACAATCAGAAGGAAACTTTTCCGATCCCACACAGTCTATATATTCCTGATCTGCCTATGTCATGTCCGTCTGCCTGCCCGATCGTCTGTCCGTAGCTAACATCTCAGAGACTGCCAATCACATTTTGCCTTCTAGGAAAAGTGCAGATGGGTGATAACTTGACCCATATTCACGTAATCGATAAAAATCGATGCCAACCTTCTGTTTTATGAGCATATCCCGCTTAAGAGCTCTTGTGTAAAGAGCGACAGACACCAAATTTTTCTTTCTAATGCACAGGTAGATGAGATTTATAACTTATCATCAAATGATCAGTATATTTTTATCAAATCGATAAGTATCGATTTGAGTTGGGGTTTTTTCCTATTATAGAGGCACATGGTATATGAAAATGGCTTTGAAAATTTCAAAAAGATAGAACTTTAAGCACCAGAGTTAATAAAGTTGGCCTAAGGGAAGAAGCATAAATTGCTCGCGTATTGAGTGCGTGTTAGTGTGTGTGTGTGTTTTGCGCTTATATGCATGGAAGGATGTTGGAATGTTTCCAAGTGTCCAAGTCGGAAACCCACACCAAAATATTGAAAAGTAGCTCCTTGGATAAGTTAATAGGAATGCACATTGAGGTAATTTAGGCCTGGAACAGTATATTTTCTAGACTCGCCCCGTCTCAATGGAATTGTAAAGGAAACTTAGGGCTCTTAGGAATCCCTTCTACTTTATTGCTTTGATGCTTTGACTGATATAAAATCCTAACCTGTTAGCGCCAAGCGGAAGCCGCAGCAGCTGCGCGCACCGCCAGCGAGCTGGAGGAGCGCTTCAACGCGAAGAAGAAGGATGACAAAGATGATGGCGATGACGATGAGGATGATGATGACGACGATGATGATGACGATGAAGATGGCGATGGTTCCAGCAAGGCCAACAAGCGTTCCAAGCCGGAAAAGACGAAGAGACGGCGCGGCGACGGACGAAGCAATCGGCGAGCAGCCAAACGAGGCACTCGACGCCGTCGCGGTGGCAAGGACAACGCATCGGACAGCGGCAGCAGCGCCACAAAGGGCGGCAAACAACAGTCGGGCGGCGTGGGAGGCGCACGCTCGGGGGGCACCTCCAGCAGTAGCGATAGCAGCAGCAGCAACAGCAGCAGCTACTCGGACTCGGACGATGAGCCCATCTACAAGCTGCGCAAGCGTCGGCAGATCAATGTCAGCTATCGGCTCAATGAATACGATGATCTGATCAATTCGGCGCTAAAGAAAGAGATGGACGAGGTGGCGGGGGCTGGTAATCTGGGCAGGGGCAAGGACATCAGCACCATCATCGAGGCGGACAAGGAGAAGACGCGACGCGAAGAGGAGGGCGACGATCAACCAGAGGAGGACGCTCACGCACAGCTCAAGGCTTCAAAGGACACGTCAGACACGCAGCACAAATCCAGCAACGAGGATGACAGCAACGACAACGATAACGAGGATGAGCAGCCACTGAAAACGGTTGGCAAGTCCAAGAGCAAGACGGCTCAGCCGGTCAAAAAGAAGGCACGCAAACTGACCACACTGGATGTTAGCTCCGAGGAGGATCATGGCAGCGATGAGGACTTCAAGACTTCCAGTTTTTCTGACGAGGATAGCTCGCAATCTGCCTCGGATGATTCCGATTCCAGTCTGGAGGTCTATCGCCGGCCTGGACGTGGCAAAAAGCAGCGCAAGGCAGCCCGACGTGCGGCACGTGAGCGTCGCAAGGATCGCAAATTCGTGGTGGAGGAGAGCGACGAAAGCGACGAGGAGGAGCAGCGACAGCAACGCTCCAAGTCCAACAAATCTCAAAAGAAGAAAAAGAAAGAGGATTCCGACTATACGGAAACTGAAACCGACGACGATGATGACAACGGTTCCGAGTTGTCGGAGAACATGGACAGCGCTGATCTGTGTGATGATACGACCAGCGAGAGCGAGGACGGCGCCTGGCATCCATCGAAGCGCAAGAAGGCAGCCGCCGCTAAGAAATCCTCCATGGCCATTGCACGCAAGTCGCCCAAATTGAAGAAGCCCGCCAACAAGAAGACCAAACAGCTCGAGTACTCGGACGATGACATCAGCGAGAGCGAGGAGGAGGACGAAGAGGATGACGACGATGAAGTCCAGATGGGTGCCAATGGTGCGCCCATGTCGGGCAAAGGTTCCGGCAAACAGCCGCGTTCGCAGCCTTTAAAGAAGACGACAACAACGACAGCAACGTCGGCGCAGGCGCAGTCGTCCGGCAAGGGCAAGGGCAAAGGCAAGGGCACCAAGAAAAAGAAGAAAGCCGCTTCCTCGGATGATGGAGGCGGTGGTGGCGGCTCCGATGAGCGTACGCGCACACGAGGCCGTCGCTATGCCTACATAGAGGACTTTGACGACGACAGCTCCGATGGCGGCATCAAGCCTGGTGTACAGCGCCCCGACACACCGCCCGAGGAGCGTCAGAAGTTCATACAGAAGCAGGAAGAGATCAAGCGCATGCTTGCCGAAAAGAATGCCGAGGGCGCAAAGCTAGCGGCAACGCCGCGCCTAACCCCAATCAAGGGCTCAACAGCAGCAGCAGGCGCAGCAGCAGCAATGGCAGCCGCTTCCCAGCAGCTGAAGCAGCGCACGCCCAGCAAGGTGGGCGCCAGCTCAGGTGCAGGTGCAGGTGCAGGTGATTCGCTGTCTACGGTGCCGTTGTCTGTGATACGTCAGGCCAAGGTGCTGGACATTGATTATCTGCATCGCAAGGGCGAGGCCATTGATGATCTAGACGATGTGGACTCGGAGCTGGATGATGCCGAGCTGCCCGACTTGCCCGAGGATATGGAGGATGCCATTGCGCGCATGGTGGTCGAGCAGTTCAATTCGGAGTCATCTGTACGTGACCTACCGCCACCGGATGAGGTGTTGCGCCATGCCACGCCAGCCAAAGCGAAGGTGACCAAACAGCTGCCAACGACGCCGCCGGAGCCGTTGCCCAGCGCCTCGGGACTTCAGGAGCCGCTGCGCAAACGCTTGCCCATGCCCACAATGCATCCGCCGCTGCTGCGTCATCAGTTCTCGCCGCATGGTCCACCAGGTGGGCTGCCCGCCTCGCTGCTGCCGCCGCCGCCGGGCCAACAACAACAGCAGCAGCCGCCGCCAGGCATGCATCCAATGCTGCAGCGGCATTTGGCACCACCGCCGCAGGCCATGCAGCTGCTGCAGAATGCTCTATCCGCGCCGCTGGGCCAGCCGCTTAGTCGCGCGAATTATGCGCCTGCACAGCAGCAGCAACCGCTGTCGGCCATGCAGCGTCTGCCTTTGGGCATGTCCATGCCGGCTGCTGCAGCAGCGCATCTCATGCAGGCCGCTGCTGCGGCTACCAATGTGCGTCCGCCGGCGCCGGCGCCTGATTCCATGCCGCGTGGTCGCCGAAAAAAGGTCACGCCACTGCGGGATCAACTGCAGAAGCAGCAAACCGCTGCCGCTGTCACCGCCGCCACATCCTCGGTGGGCAATGAGAAGCCAGCAGCTTCAGGCAAGGCGCCGCCACCGTCGTCGCTGCCAGCGCCGCCACAGCTTTTCAAGCCACACGAGGATGCGCCGCCGTCGGTCAACGTCTCGCAGGCTTCCGTCATAACACGCATGCCCATGTCCTCGCTGCTGCCGCCGGCGCACGCACGCGGGCCACCACAGCCGCCGCCCGGCGCTGGCATGTATCCGAGCAGCGCGGAACTGGCACGTTTCTATGGCCAGCCGCTGCCGCCGAGCTCCGCCCTGCGGCCCACCTATGGGGCTCCGCCGCCATTGCGTGGTGCACCGCCGCCCACGTCGACTGGGGCTGCACCGCCTGGCGGTGGGCCCAATGCACGTCCGCCGCCCTATCTGCACGGCCCGGAGCATCATGGCGGTCCACCGCCGCCTGGCTCCCTAGCCAGCGTCTATGGCGCCGGTCCGCCACCGGCTCGGCATGCTTCACCGCATCTAAATCCCTACAGGTAGGTTAAGGACTGTCAGCTGGGTTTATATTTCCTTTCTAATATATGTTTTGCTAACAGAGCACCGCCCATTTATGGCAATCCCAACTATCCGCCGCGCGTGGCACCGCCCGGCAGCGCCAATATGCGACCTGGCCCTGTGGACTATGCAGCCGGTGCGCGTAAGTAGCACAAAAAAGAAAGATGTGAATTGCTAGCTTTATTCTAAACTAATCTTTAATCTTACTTAGGCGGCTATCCACCCTATGGCTACTATCCACCACCATTGAGCACACCGCCCGCGCATGCGGCCGCGCCCAGTTCGGTGATTGTCAGCGCGCCGCCGCCTCCGCCGCCAGCCACGCCCACAAATCATTCAGTATCCGCACTGACGCGCGGCAAATCGCCAGCACCAACAGCAGCGCCAGCTGTTGCGCCTCCTCCTACCGCAACAGCACCACCGCCCACACCGCCAGCCGCCGTCACGCCACCGTCGGTGATAACCAGCAAGAAACTGATCACACTGGAGGCCTACTCCAATACCAAATCGCCGCTAGCTGAAACAACAACAACAACAGCGGATTCGCCAGCAGCCGTGGCCGAGGAGGACTCCAGCTCGGCGCACGGCAGCAGCAGCACCGCCGTCGCAGCGAACAGTGTGGGCGGTGGTGTCGGCGAGTTTAGCGGCCTGGTGAGCTACTTCAGCTCCCAGCAGGATGATTATGATACATAACAAACGCCGGCAACCCAAGCCCAAGCTTGTATATAAAATAGTTGATCTATATAGAAATGTATAATGTGTAGAGTATGCGAATGTCCTATGCTAAAGGGGGGCAAGTGGCTAGCCCCCGTTTTAGGCGAATTATTGAAAATTTCAATCCTCACACACAAACAAACACACACAAATACACACCCACATACACGCAATCAAAAAGTGCATATATATATAAAAGTAGCGTAGAGTCTTTTACAACAACAAAAAAAAAACTATGGGAATTTTGTCAACTCGTTGGTTTTTTATTTTATTTTAATTAAATTAAATATATATTTATTTTAAGTTTAGGCTCCTATTTACTTGACCCTATGCTCTATGTGCTCCTAGAGTCGCTTCAACAACAGCTACAACAACTTAAGTATTTTAGTTTAATTGTATAGTACGATATATGCCAGTTCGATTTGTTAATGTTTAGCTGCGGCTATGCCCGATCATTATATCGACCGATATCAATTATAGAAGCATTGCAAAACAATTATGATAATAATTTATATATATATATATATAAATACCTACTACACCATTACCCCATATGATATATGCGTATATATAGTAAACTAAACTAAATTAAACTAAACTACAAAATAACTAACAGTGCATATTATACAAAGTTAATTTACTTAACTATCGATAAAATGACGTATACTACAAATGAAATTAAAGAGAAGCAAATCATCAAATAAATCTAATATTAGTTGAATAAAAACATAAAAACATATTTTCAAGCGCTCTATACCCTTCTATAGGGTATTATAATGTTGTCATATGATGTGTCATGCATAGAAGGAGACACTTCCTAAATTTTATTTATATTTACACTATTTAGTCATGTCCTTCTGCCCGCTGTAATATTCGGTCGACAATCAAGTTCTTGCATGAAAATATCTTTTGGGGAAACTTTTTAGTTAATTATTTCTCTATGCTCCTTGCACATCTGCGGCACCTTGTCAACACCGGATCTTTATATCCTATAACTGTCATAGGATATAAAAAACTCAGTTGTTTTGTGTTCTTCAAGAAATTCTGCATTTACGAGCTGCACTATTTGTACTATCAAATCAGTCGACTATATCAGATGGTTCATTTAGAAGCAATTGGTCAAAGTCGAAAACATCTTTTACAAAGCTGGTCAAGAAGAGTATTTAAGCTTCGGCGTACCGAAAAAGTTATTTACAATTTTATTATACTTCAATCAAGCAATTTTCTTAAACATTATAATTGAATTTATTAAATTAATTATCTTATTTCAAGAGACATTAACAGCAGAGTTCTTTAGTTGATGGCATTGTAAGGTAAACTTGGAAACATTTTTAGGTTCCACTTTAACATTTTTGGTCTTATAAGACATGGTTTATTTCTGGCTTGCGTTTGTTAACATTGACAAACCTACTTTAATTTACTTAATGCATATGCATTTGTTGATACTAACAAAAAGAAACATAATCAGCGCGTGTTACGGACTAAATAACCGTGCACAACATTTAAACAATGGAATCGGGTGTAAAACCTTTGCCCAACATCAGCTTTCAAATTTTATTAAATGTATGCATGCAGGTTAGCTCTAGTTTTCGGATCTTTTGTTCACAGGTCGCACCCAAAAGTTGTTCAATTTAAATGCAATAATTTAAAATCAGAGAAACTTAAAAGTATTATTAGTTTTTTATTTTATTTATTTGAGCGGGATTTTAATTATTTTATGATTTGAATATTTCGATTTTTGGATACAAAATGTGTTATTTTATCCCACTATGCAGAAGATCTTAAGAAATGTGACATTTTTTTTTTTGGTTATTTAAAGGTAAATAATTTGCTAGTAAAAAGTGTATCCTTTTTCGTAATCTTGCAGAGCATCTCAAGGAATTTAATATTTTTTGTGTTCTCGCAATGTAAAGTTTTCTCACAACTAAGACTGGGGTATTGTATAAAAGCTTTTGATTAACATGATATACTAAAGAAACTTGGCTTTTTATAGCCTTATAATGCTGCTTACATATGATCAAAAACGATTAACATCGGATTATTTATATCTATATATAATATACATATATCAGTGTATATCAGTATAAGCAGATTGGCTTAAAGTTAAGTTCTTGAATGAAAAAGTTTTTTATTGTTCAAGATATTATGAGCTTATCTAATTTCTTTCCATATATATCCATTATCGTATGAAATAGGTTTACTCTTTTAAATTGCTCTTATAGAATCAATCGATCAGAAAAAGAGATTTTGCTTAAATGGTTATTTAGTCTTCTTTTATACTCTTGTATGTTAGAGGGTATTATAGTTATGTCATCAAATGTGTAACGCATAAAAGAGCCATCTCCGACCCATTAAAGTGTATTCATTCTAGATCAGCATCCGAGTTGATATAGTCAGTCATCTGTCCGTCCGTCCGTCCATCTGTTTCTATACTAGTCTCTCAATTGGCATAGGACCTTCTTTCTGTTGCAGGCAGTACATATGTATGTCGGAGACGGCCAGATCTAATCACTATATCATAAAGCTGCCATAGAAAGGATCGGTCGAAAAGTGGGTTCTGTTCTCTTCTTTTATATCTTTTATTAAATTCAGCACGTGCTTCACTATTTTCGCATATCTTCAAAAGGTAAAGGTCTACAAGGGTATTAAATCTTGGGGGTGAAGAAGACATGCTTTCTTTCTCGTTTTCTAATCAAAATATGACAAATTTTGAAAAATATTTCCAGTTTCCACCTTCTTTGAACTGATTTTGATTAAATAGATATTTTAAATATTTTGCCATATTATTATTTTATTTCCAAATCTAATAATTAATTTGACAAACTACAAAAAAGCAAATGCATCCAAATTATAATTAACGTGGGAATCACATAACGAAAAACGTACCAAAGGGTAATTGGGATTTAATGAGACATGTGGAAGACTTTAATTGAGGGACGTGCGAATGTCTCGCCAAAGTTTTGCTTTTAATATCTTTTCCAGCTCGTTTTGACAGGCGATTCGTTGACATTAATTTTGTGAATCATTTCGAACAAGTTTCGTTTTTTTTTTTTATTATTTTACTTTTGATTGTCCTCATTTGCGCGAAAGATTTGCATAACATGGTGGGGATTTTGTGGACACTCGATTTTTACGATCGTGGAAATCACGCAACGACCGAAGCAAATCGCGAATTTGGAAAAGAGAGAGGGAGAGAGAGGTTTTTGGTTATTTAATTTTATATATTATTTAATTTTATTTATTAGCTAAAAATCTCAACAGAAACTTTGCATAATAATAACAACAAATGATCAACAACAAGGAGACGGAGGCCACTTGTTAATTTAACAAACGGCGCTCCTTAGATGAGGCGATGCTGGATGGTGGATGCACTTAGAAACGGAAGCGTTTGGCTGGCACATTGTACTCGTAGCCGTTGGACTCGGCGCCTGGGGCGGAGTAAACTGGAGCTGGGGCGGAGTAGACCGGTCCTGGTGCAGGCGCTGAATAGCTGGGGGCGGGTGCGGAGTAAACGGGCGCGGGTGCTGGTGCGGGAATGTCGTGCACGGGAGGCAGGTACTCAGGTGCGGGATAAGAGGGAGCTGGAGCGCTGTATTCGGGAGCGGGAGCTGAGTAGACAGGAGCTGGAGCGGGGGCCGAGTAGACAGGAGCTGGAGCGGGAGCCGAGTAGACTGGAGCGGGCGCTGGTGCGGGAATGTCATGCACAGGTGGCAGATACTCGGGAGCAGGCTGAACTGGAGCAGGAGCGCTGTATTCGGGTGCCGGAGCCGAGAAGACTGGAGCTGGAGCAGGAGCAGAGTAAGCTGGAGAAGGGGGCAGGTACTCGGGTGCAGGCTGAACTGGAGCTGGAGCACTGTATTCGGGAGCAGGAGCCGAAAAGACTGGAGCTGGTGCCGAGTAGACTGGAGCGGGGGCGGGAGCGGGAAAATCTTGCACAGGTGGCAGATATTCAGGTGCTGGCGCCGAGTAAGATGGACCCGGAGCTGGCGCCGAGTAGGATGGACCTGGAGCTGGCGCAGAGTAGGATGGACCCGGAGCTGGCGCCGAGTAGGAAGCGCCCGCTGACGAACGGATGTCAATGTCAAACGACTGACTTGGCCTATCGTACGAGTAGCCATTGCCATTGCCGCCCAGATTCAGGTGCGAGACATCGGCCGCCACCGCGGCAATGGCGCACACAGCCAAAACGAAGAATTTCTGCAAAGCACGAAAAAAAAGCAATTAAAAAAACGATTAAAAATCCGTGGACTGTGCTGATAGGCGTGCGATTAGTGTGTGTGGCTAGTTAATTGGCGGGCCAATGTTAAAGGCAAACTAGATTTAAGGTCAGCTCCAAGCATCTTGATGGATGTGCGCGTGTGTGGAAATTGTGCACTTGTTGTTGTTGTTGTTGTGCTCACCATTGTTGTTGTTGTTGTTGTTGTTGCTACGCTTGTAAAGCTTGTTGGATTTTAGCCTTTCGACGCTTTTGACCAAAAGACCAGACGCTGAATGATGGCCAGCTGCAGATGCGCCCGCGTTTATATACCCCAAAACTTACCACATAAACACCGCCGATACACTCGAAGAAAAGGGTTTAATACGGTTAAATGGTAAAGTCTTCGTCTGCTGCCCAAAAGAGCGCGCGCGCAGATTGAAACCTCTCGCTCTCTCGCTCTCACTTTTTCTCCCTCTCTCTCTTTTGCTATCTCTGTCGCAGCATCAGCTGCTGGGCTCGCCCAATGCGTGGCCAGCTCTAGGTTTTGCAATGTCCATAGGGCGCTGCGCCAGTGTTGCCAACTGCCGAATAGCTGAATGCCATGTTATAAAAAAAAATAAACGAATATCTGCAAATAACTGAATTAAACTTCTGTGCACAAGTTGGCAATAAACAAAGCAAATAGCACTTGTTATTGATTTGCCAAAAAAAAGAGCTAAATCCGTTAACAAGGTAAAACTGTCGGCTTAAAAGCTATAAAGCAGCTGAAAGGGCCACAGCTACAGCTACTAAATAGCTAAATCAGTTAACAAGGTAAAATTGTAGGCTTAAAAAAAGCCTAATTTAGCTATAAAAGCAGCTGAACGGGCCACAGCTACAGCGGAAAACACGCCATCGCATTTGCATATGTTAATCAAGCCATAAAAAAATAGCTAAATCCGTTAACAAGGCAAAACTGTTGGCTTTTAAAAAAGCCGAACTTAGCTAGAAAGCAGCTGAAAGGGTCACAGCTACAGCGGAAAACACGCCAACGCATTTGCATATGTTATCAATCAAACGGCAAACTGAGGCCCTCTAGACCAGGCTCAAATACCAGTAAGGGCAAATGTCAAAGTTTATTAGCCCATTTCATGCATTTATGCATTAAGTATGACCAAATGTTTATTGGACACTAATTTGTTTGATACGAGACCCCGGCGCTAATGGATGCGCAGCTGCACGCCTGGCTTGGCCAGCTCAAGGATAAACTATGCCAGGCAGATCGGACGCGCTGCCCAAGCAGCATTATTAAATTCAATTCGACTCCGGCTACCGCTGTGCCGTACACAGACATCATTGTTGTCAGGGCTGTTATGTGCTTTAATTGTTATTTTAGTTATTTACAAGTTGAATTTGAGCGCCTTTGCGAATATTCCGCCGCGGCCACTTTTACCCAATCGTTGCATTAGTTGGCGTTTTTATTTCTCTTTTCTTTTCTCTTCATTTTTGTTTTTGGGCTCAACACCTTTTGATTTACTTTGGCGTCTGGTTTTTAGAGGAGCATGTGTATTGTATTGTTCGGGCGACCTTCGGTCGGCCGACAAAACCTGATTAATTTGCTTGTGTTTATGGTAAAATGCATATTGGTTAATGCTTAATACATGCAATTCGGATGGCATGTTTCACTTGAAACAAAATCAAATCAAGCGACGCACACACACACACACACACACACACATTTGCATAGCCTACTTTAAAGCCCTAATCTGTTGACCTGGCCAGCGGCCACGCATGAGGGGCGTCTGTTTGAAAACCGTTTTAAACACGAAGCTCTTTAAAACGTCACACAAAAAAATCAAATAAATAATCAGCGAGATTCGCAAAAAAACGCACGTCTCCGAACTGGCTGGCATTTTCGGCTATTTTTGGCTCGTCCAATTAATCAATTATTGCCATAGGAAAAGCAACTGCGAAACCTACAATTTTTGAGGTAGGCTTTAACGACATACTCGTTGTGCCAGCCAATATAACAGGTTTTCAAAGATTTCATATATTAAATCTATGCCAAGAATTATCATTTAAATATGACAAATTTAATAGCTTTATCAGTGAGCATTGTTTCATTTAACATATGCTTACACAATATGTATACATATATAAATATATATATAAATTAATCTTTATGAGTCAAAAGCAGCGGCAACATAAAAGTCAATTAATGGGTTTTACTACCATTAATTAGTAAATATTACTATCCAAATGGGCTTCGAACTAGGTGCGTCTGAAAAGCTTAATAAATCTGGCTGGTTGCATATGTGAGCTTTTTAGTTTTCAAATTGTAAAAGCTGCGCGCTTTTTCCCGTTTGCGGCGCTTTGGAGCACTGAAAAATTATTTGAGACATGTTATTTGTGGTCACACTGATTACTATTGCCGGCGAGCGCAACAGCACTGTTATAACACCTGTTGAATAGTGCTGGAAAATTGTTAACTGCGTGCTTTGCAGCACTGTAAAATTATTTGATACATTTTTCATTTGTGGTCACACTGATCAAGTGCGTGCGTGTGAAACAACACGGTCATAAAAGCCGTTGAATAGTGCTCAAAAATGTTTAATTAAAATCGTTTAAATTTAAAATTTGAGTAATTCTTAAAAGCATATTTATAATCTCTTTGGTTTTTAAAAACAATTAAACGTTTATTATACTATTATAATGCCAGTAATAAAGGCATTGAAATAGAAAAGGTAAAAAAAAAATATAAGGCATATTTTAAATGTATTAAATGTTATATCTTTGACATGCACATTTTAAAGAAAAAAATCTAGCGGAGTAGCTAACATAAAAAACTTTTCAAGATTAACAGCCGAATGGTTTTTAGTTTAAAAAATTACCATTATTCCTATAAGAACTACATGATATACTTAGTAGTTCATGAGATTTCACTCATATTTTAGTTTTGCTGTTTTGCTTTTCACCAAAAATACAAGTAATCATTTAAAAATGGATTCTACACATAATTTAATATTAATTTAAAATGCATGCTGCCCAAGAAAATTAAATAACAGCTGAACAACGGAAAAATACAATTGTATCAATATTTATTTATTTATTTATTTATTAATGGTCGACAAAACGAGTGTCTTCCTCATTATACATACAATACATAATGGAATTATATGCTAAAAGCCTAGTTAGATAACACAGTTCTCTAAATAGCATCACCGACCGATGGAGGTGTTTTAGTTGCCAGTCCGGCCAGCTGTGCCCCTTTTCACAGCTAAATTTGTCAGTGACGCTATTAGAGCCTACATCTAAGCAGAAGGGAGTAAGTGGGAAAAAAGTGTTCTTAAGTAAAATTAAAGATAATCTTAGTTTGCTATATTAATTAATAAAATACAATAAATAAGAAAAAGGAAAGTAAGAAGATTGTTAATAAAGTAAAGAAATTTAAGCTAGATGTATAGAGTGTTAAGTAGATAGGACAGAGAGAAAAGTAATGGGAAATCACCGACCCGGTGGGAGAAAATTTACAGCCTGTCCGGCAAGCTATGCCCTATCATATAATTTAATAATCTGAAATTTTCGTGTTTCATTAACTTCTTGAGTGTTCGAAGGCAGAACCAACCCGTTAACATAAGATCAAGCGTAAATTCTGTTGTTATCTGCACACAAATTTTGTATATTCATAATAATACGTCTGTATGGACGAGGTATGTTCTTTCAGTCCGGGTACATGTGGCAAGTGGATTGTGCTGGACAAGCAGTCATAGCATGGCTGCAATTCTCAATCCTCATAGTCATCCAGCTCTTCAGGCGAAAACAAGCCAGTTGTGTCTAGAAAGTGTGCCAAATACTTAGCTATCATGCCGCCAATGTAAACGCCAGACAAGATGGTTAATCCAACGGATAATATAAAGTATCTTTGGCGTTTAGGGCTTTTTAATAATTTAGGCGGTTTAAAACGACTCCGTGATCTGCACATTACCGTTTAATTTGAATTTAGAAGAGCATTTTCTGAGTTTTAAAAATTTGACTATTTTTTTTCAATTGTTCAATTTCCAATTGAACACAAATGCCAAGACTTTCTCTATACATATAAGTTGTTCAAGTCACACGAACTCCGGACAAGAACTCATTGCGCATGCGTGTGCCTCGAACCTGCTTTATATGGCACTTCCGTTCTGTTCTGCAATATTTGCTGACGGTTCGCCTCAACGGGCTAATTGTCAAAGTGTCACTTGTCTTTGTCGATGGCGGAGCTCTCTCCATTCCAAGGCTACGGCCTAATGCATTTTGTCTGTAACGAAAATATACATTTGACCTGTGTTTGCCATAGTCTGCGTGTGCGGCTATTTAGCGATGCGTAAAAGGGTTTGTCACTTGCCCTACTGGGTTACTCAAACATAGCTCCTATATAATGTATCTAAATTACCATTAATTGAAGTCTAGCTAACATTATATATCATACAAATAGCTCTTTGAAATGTAATTTAATACGGAAATCTACTCCACTGTTTGCAAATGGGGGTTCAGAGTAGCACGGAAAGATTACAATTTTTCCACGTGATGTTTTAATTTTTAAGATAATAACTTGGGCCTTACAGTTTATAAAGGCTTTCTTATACCAAATGCAGACCGAGCTTAGTTCTCTGTTTTATTAACAGCCCCAGCTGTTCTGATATTTCAAACAGGCGCTTTTTTAACATCGCTCTACTATGCGATTCTCATAAATTCATGTCGGACTTGCAGGTATTTTGCTTGTATTAACTAGTTGATTTGGCTAGCTAATACATTTAATTTGTGAAAATGTTTTTATATACATATTAAAGGCCACAAATATGATTGAACAAGTTTAAAGATTGGGCTGCAGCTTTTATTAATTGTGAATTGGTCAGCCTTCTAAATGATATTTTGTTTTAAAATATCCCAAACTATAGTGTATATAAATATAGAAAAAAATAAATGTTGGACCAGTCTTGGGTGTATTTCTCGTAAGTAATTTCAATAAGGGAAACCGATACGAACAAAGTCAAGTGAATAGGACATCAATCAAATTTTCAAATTCGGTATACCTGCTCTAAATTCAATTACCTCATAATAAAAATACGTTAATTTCATTCCTGTTGCATCATTATCTTGTTACGTTAATGCTTCACATTCATTAAGGAATAACCCATTACGAGATTCCATATAACAAGAGCAGAGAATCCTTTATAATTAAAGTGGCGACCCTTATAAATCTCTTATATTTTGTTGAGCAAGCACTTTAGTGCGATTTCCTGTTGCAACCTCTTTCGGTTCTGTTTGCTTGCACCTTTATAGCACAGCTCGTTGGGCAAGTCTTTGGCTGGGCTCAATTGCCACAATAAAGGAGGCAACAAATACGCTGCATTAGTAGATACCGCTTCCGTTTGCCATTTCGCACGTACAGGATTCTCACACCGGGTTTATGGCTCAGGCCCAAGTCCTGGCCCAGACAGCTAAATATTTGAAAACAGTTGCCCACCAAAAAGGAAAAAAAACCCAACATAAAGGGCACATGTGTACGCACTGCAAGGTAATTAGTAAGATTTTCCAATGAACTAGCAACTAATCTTGCTGCCTGGGCTAAGCTCACGCAGTGACCAGGGCCATAAAAGTGTTGCCAACTGTCGCCGATTTTCATGTGAAAACTAGCCAAAAATAGCTTTTTGTCACAGAAATGCCAAAAACAGCTCGAAATGTCAACTGTGTGCGGCTGAGGAACCTTGAAAACAGCCAAATCTAGCTAGAAAATAGCTGCATTGGCAGCGCTGATCACTGAGTTCGCCGCAAGTTTGATTGGGCTTCACGAAGCCGCACTTTTCCATACAATTCAACGGCGTTGCGGCTTGCCGGCTGCTGATAGCCAAGCAAAGCTTTCAGTTTGTTTTCGACTGCAGCGCGTTGTGGACGTTGAGGCTGGCACGAGAGCTTGTCAAGTGTGTATCTCACTCTGTGTGTGTGCGTGCGTGTGTGTGTATGTGTGCGTGAAAGCCGTTAAGAAGTCTAGCACTGAGTAAGCCAACGAACATGCGCAGGCAACAAAAGCCGCCAGAGACAAGACTGAAGTAGAAGAAGAAGAAGAAGCAGAAAAAGAATAATAAAATCTGTAAAACGGGCACGTCGCGCTATTTTATTTTCATCTCTTCATCGTACTTTTCTACCTATCCATGTATTCGCTGCTCTGCGGCTCTCTACCTTCTTTCGGCCTGCGCTTTGCCTTTTCTGCTGCCGTGTCTTGTGGTCTGCCTATGCTCGTGTGTGTGCGTGCGTGTGCATGTGTGTGTGTGTGTGTGCTGCGGTGTGGACTGAAACTTCAGGTGCAGTCGCATTGAATTTCTTGAACAAGTTTTAGTCAGAGTTTGGCCTTCGTGTGGCATGGTACAGTAAACGGATTGGCTCCGTCGCAGAGTCTTCGAGCAGGGCCCTAAAATAATAAGTGCCAGTGATTGTGCATGTGTGTGTGTGCATGTGTCTGTGTGTGTGTGTGTGTGTGTGTGTAGAAGCAGCTCAAACTGGATTTTTGTACAATTGTTTATGCACTGCGTGCAGTTGTGTTTGTGCCAAAGGATTTGTGTATAACGTTTTTTATTCGCCAAGAAACGCGCGTGCGCGAATGCAAAAAAAAGGCCCCCAAAGCAGACAATCAATTTTAAGCGCAATTTCGCTGAGCTCTAAAATATTTCGATTTGGCTAAGTTTATTAAACAGGAACTGCTAAAAAAATGTGAAGTGCAAAAAAGTGCTAAGCTAAACTTTCTGATAGTTTTTTATCCATACCAAAAATTAAATAAAAAAAAACAATTTGAAAAATAAAAATATTAATACAAAAATTGAATAATTATAAAATGCAATGGAAAGTAACAATTTTGTTTTTGAAATCAAAGAAATTTGAGTTTAAGCAAAACAAAACACAGCAATTAAATTAATTAAATTTAAAAAAATAAATATAACTATAAAATATATTTAACTGGAAGCTGACTCGAGATTAATGTTTATTTATTTTATATATAAATACAATGGCAGGTTGTCTTCATTCCCATTTGAATAATTTATATCATCAGCAGACGTTGCTAGCAATTCGAGATTTGCAAGCGAAGTCGAGGCTTTAACTTGTTGAGATTTACAGGCGTCAAGCAATGATAATATTTGCAAGTATTTTCTCGTTTGAGGTTTTTAGTTTATGTTTTGGGCTTTGTTTTGAATGAATTTCTCTTTAACGCTCGGGAAATAAATATAGTGCACTATTGTTAGTCAATCTTCAATCTAGCTGTTCATAGCTATTGGTCTTTGTTCGCGTTTATCCATGCAAGTTAGCTGAACTTAGGCTAGACAGCTAACCGCTTGCTCGGTTCTTCTTGTACCACTCCATTAACTTGTCTGTGCCTTTTGCACTTAACTTTAACTGACATTAGAATTCGTGCAAGTACAACTCGTACTTCGGACTAACTTCGCATGCCAGCTGCGCATTTACGCTCCCATTAACCAGGTAGAAATTACAAATACACACACATGTACGGGAAACGGGGAAATAACAACAACAACAACAACAACAACAACAACTGGGCAACAAGTGCTTTGCGCAATGACCAAAGAAATTGAGGTAAAGAAGTGAAAAAAAATTGAAACAGTAGCTCGCATAAAAAAATACTTAAAAACGCTGCAAAATTGCAGTTTGCGGTTACAGCTGTTGCATAGACGATACCCTACTAAAAGGGGTTTAAAACAAACTTAAAAATTAGCAAACAAGAACAAGTAGTATGTCCATAGGGGTTGCCAGTTTTTGTTGAGCAAGTTTGTGGCTTAAGTCTTTTGTTTGAGTAACTCCTGAGAAAAGCTGAAACCCTTGTAGAAACAGAGCTGGAAATGTGAGGGTGTGAGTTTTTGTAGAGCAAGTTTGTAGCTTAAGTCTTTGTGAGTTTTTATTGAGCAAGTTTGTGTCTTAAGTCTTTTGTTCGAGCAACTCCTGAGCCAAGCTAAAACCTTCGTAGAAATGGCCAAAAAGGAGCAATAAATGTATTGCATAAGGGTTTTTTTTTTTTTTTTTGGCAAGTTTGTGTCTTAAGTCTTTTGTTTGAACAACTGAGAAAAGCTGAAAATCTCTTGTATGACCAAACAGGAGCTAGAAATGTGTCCATAATAGTTTTTATTGAGCAAGTTTGTGGCTTAAGTTTTTTGTGTGAACAACTCCTGAGCAAAGCAGAAAATCTTATTTCGAACTTAACGAACTCAACTCTAAAACCAATATCTCTTTGAATTAACATAAATATTTTCTTAGATTTCTTTTACAAATGTGTGTTCCCATTGCCATCTAAACGCATTTAGAAACGTGCTTAGCCTTCTCAAGCGGCTCGGGAGCCGTGGAGAACTCTTTGCCGCTTGTCGCTGTGCATGCATAATTAATAAGCCCCAAGACATTAAAATATTAAAGAACACTGCATAAACATGTTCGCTTTATAAATTGTATTCTAGTGTCGCGTTTCTTTCTGTTTTGTTGTATACTTTGTAACGTCTTTGAACTGAAATCAACTCATCTTAACTTAATTCAATCTCTCTTTAGTGCAACAGCGTTTGGCCTTGCGCATTAAAAACTAAATTTTATAATAAATAAAAAAGTTAACTTAAAGTTGCCATAAATATCGAAAGAGGAAACAACAACAACAACAACAACAACAAAAAACAGATACTCAGTTGTAAAGAGACTGTGTTGCAAACGAAAACGGGAAACTTCAAGGATAACCAGCTGACATGCCACATAAATTGGATTATTAAAAGGCGAATCGCGATATATAAACGAACCAATACATATTGTGTATACAGGCTTTTATATATAAAAGGTGAGTTGCATACTTAAATATAACTTTAATGTGGAATAAGAGTGTACATAAATTAAGATAAATAATGGATTAATTCGGATAGAGTTGAGCAAAAGTGTCTGTTATTACGATTTCTGTGGAGCTTTAAAGGAGATTGAATACAATCTGAATATGTATACATAATCGATGTCTTTTCAAATTTCACAATATCGATAAATATGGCTTCTGAGACTTGACTCTTATGACTCGAAAATTATAAAACCATTTCCCAAGCTAGATATTTACACAGATTTGGCTGCCACATTTATGCCTTTCTAATATCTTAAATATGGACCCATAAACAACGTAGTTCTTTAAGCATATTAATTTCGAAATGTGCCACTGAGAGACTTCTATAAAAATTGTATACATTTTTTAATGACACGAAAAACACATTTAAAATAAAATATTTGTGTATATTTTATTGTGATAAATGTATAAATTCTTGCCATCGCCTGCTTAAGTTTAGATGTTAATGTACATTTTTGGCATATTATTGATACAACCAGCCCATAAGAACAGCTTTTGTGGCCTTTGATTGGTTAGCTCAACTCTTGGCTGACATCATGCAAGAAACTCGAGTAAAGTTTTGTTGCTTGCTGGCACGCCTTTCGGTTTATGCGCAGATGTACTCATTGCGCAAAAATGCGATTATTTATAATCGATTGGCGATAAGCAATGGATACGTTTACAAATGGCACGCTTTCATTTTGCCAAGCGAGTGGCAATCAAATTTGATTGTGCATTAAGTGGCGTTTCGATTGTGTTTAAGTAATTGATTGATCGATACGATCGGGTCAGAAAGAGAGGACCATATGACTATAACTAGGCAGCAGCCAGATGCCAAGAGCTGGCCGTATAAGTAGCACAACAGCAATCAGCATGAAAGAACAATTTCTTCTTACTTTCTATAAAACAGAAAAACAAAAGCTGCCGACTGTCTGCCGCGGCCGGCTTGTAAGTGCGTCAGTCAGTTTGGCCGTCTGTCAGTTTGTCAGTTCGTCAGTCTCGCATTCGTTTGTCACATTTATTCAATAAAGGCCAAGTCAACTTCCAAGTGGAGAGTCAAAAAGCGAGAGCGCTGCGGCACAAAGAGTTAACCTCAATTCTTCGAGACGCACTCGCCGCGTTTTGTTGCTTAACACCAGCAACAACAACAAAAACAATAATATAAAACTGTGTAGTCTTGTTGTTATTGTTTATTTTTTTTTGAGGTTTAGAAAATTTCACTAACTGGAAGTGAAATGCAGAACAAATGACGTGTCAGCTGCCTCCAGCAACACCCGCGCTCCCTGCCCCCACCGATCTGTAAACAGAAAATACTTTTTGGCAAGCATTTTTATTTGCTGAGTTCATATATGTATTTGACGCAGGCAAATAAACTCGTTTCGCTTGCCATGATTTCTTTAGTACAGCGTCTTATGGATTTTATGGGGATGAGTTCTGCTTAATAATTTAGTTAGATGAAATTTTCGTGCGGCTTAAAGAAACCTGTGTAACTTGTTTTAGCGCGTGTTTTACGTACTGCGCTTTCAATGATTAGTCATAATTTGTCTATTGGCATGCGAATGAAACGGAAGTTGAGACATGTTGACCAGCGACAAGTGTGATATCCAATGATAGCCGATATTATCTATAAAAGGGTTGGTTCTGCTTGACTACTGAGGATCAATGCATAGTCCACAGCATAAGAAGTGAGAAGCTGAAATTGGTTAATTCAATCTTTAAGTGGGGAAAAGGGTGGTAAAATATTGTAATTAAAGCATGAATTTAAAGGCTTACGTGACTTTGGCTTTGAGCGTCGGACTAGCTATAGTGAGGTTGCCGATTCAAATTCAGCAGCTATATTTATATTTGCTGTTTTTTTTTTTGTTTTAATTTAAGCGTCAGACTTGCTTTCGGAAGGATGCAGGTTCAAAAGCAATTTTTTTAATATTTGGATTATTTCATCTGTTACTACAAAGCAGGTTTTGGAAAAGCAAAATTTTTCCTTTTAATTTTCTTAATTTCATTTTCGCTTGAGCCCATCCAAAGATTCTTTTATACGTCCAATGTTCCAATGATCTAATCCACATTCTTTCGTCTTAACTTTTTCCAAGAATTTCAATCTAATCCAAAAGAATTAGAAAAAAAAATACACCAAAGAAGTCAACATTAAAATGCCCTGATATAAGCCAGGCACTATTTGTTCTCTCTATAAATAGCAGCTGACGCCTAGACGGCGGCCGATCGACCCTAAAAGAAATCAAATTCAATTCACAAATCCCCCGTCATCCGCAGGTAATGAAATGGTAGCACACAATGGAAAATACCTGGACGATTTGTTTACCTGCTTTAAGGTGCAAGAAGTCATTTTAAAGGAAGATGAAACAAGACACATTTTGATTGTTATTGAAGGAGAAAACTCTTAGACGATAAATAAGCCGCTCGGTGGCTCGAAAATTTGACAAACAGCGCACAATACATCAAGTGTCAGTTAGGCTACAGTATAGGGGCACGCAAATGGGGCGTGGCGTGCTGACTCAGACAACAATAAGATCTTTTCAGCTGATTAGAGCTGGCATGCCAGTTCGAATCTTCAGATCCTCTGCCGGCCAGGTTCGTGTCTTAAGTCTTTAGTTTAAGAAAAAACATGCAAGCTGTATATTTTGCCTGAGCAGCATCTCATGTGTGTAGCAATCAGTAACTAATTATAGGCTTGCGGCCAATTATTTGGATTTCAATCGGAAAACATTTTCTAATCAACAACTTTTCCTTAACTTCCGTCTTCGTTGACAGTGAAAGTGCTCAAAGTTTTCAAGCCTCTATTCTAAAAGCGAATTAATGGCGCCCTTAAGTATCTTTTGTGCGAGTGAAATACAAATAAAGAAAAAAAGGCGCTTAATCATCTTGAAAATCAGTTGACAATACTCTACACGAGTTAGTTTCATAAGTTTTCCGAGCCGCTTCTCTCTGCTGCGGTGGGCGCTTTCACGGCGCCGCCGTCGTCGATTAGTTACAATTGACACGAAAAGTTTTTCTCTTTCTTTATTATTTTTGTAATATTATTTTTTAATTGTGAGAATTGTGCGCTACGTGCACATAATGCCACAAGAAAGTGGATCTGTGGAGCGTCCGGCCAAAACGTTTTGGCGCTGTCATTGTCGACAATTGTTAAAAAGTGATTAAGCATGCTGTGATATGATACTTGCCGAGCACAGTAAAAGTATTTCTTTTGTTTAAAATAGTATTTAAAAAGTAAAAATTATATCAAATATTTGTATAATAATATATATAAAGCAGGTGGCAGCAAATAAACAATTAATTGTTAAATATATCTACTTATAAGTAATTATTATTAATATATTTATATTCCTTTACATTTGAAGGAATGTTAGTTTCATTTAAATTTAAAAAATCCTAATGTTAGGTTTTTATTTTATTTTTTTCCCCTTTTGTTTTTTAATTTTAAAATATATATATTTGTGTATATCTATACATTTTATTGTATTTAACTAATTTTATATCCACATTTATTTGCCAGATTCTTTGTACATACTCTGTTGAGATATTGAGGCTTACTTCTATTGTTTATAGTGCATCAATATATTTTATTTATTATTATAT
Organism: Drosophila littoralis; assembly: GCA_018903485.1. NCBI lineage: Eukaryota > Metazoa > Arthropoda > Insecta > Diptera > Drosophilidae > Drosophila > Drosophila littoralis. Next base: position 7,044,567 of record JAEIGF010000059.1, on the reverse strand, counting down.
TTATTTTGTATTATTATTATTTTCATTTACTTTTCATTATTATTTCGGCTAGAATAATGTTTAAGCTATCGAGCTAACCTACCAATAATAATACTTCGTTAAATTTAGCAACCTTTTGAGAGTTTCAGTTATCAGCTTTTGCTTTTGCAGTTTTACAACTCGAATATCTTCACCTTCTGCTCTCTCTCTTTGGATACACAGCTAGCATACAAAAGACTTAGGCAAGCAACTTATGCATTCTTCAAACAACGCTCACTTTCAGCTTGCAGCCGAAATTTCAAGCAAATACCTTGGCAAAAAAGCTATAAAATTCACATGACTGCTTCACACCACATACAAACACAAACACAACCACACACACACGCACTCGCACACCCAGTTAGAGACACACTCCCTCAGCGCTCAGCGCTCAGCGCTGACTCTTGACTTGTCTGCCTGCATATTTATTTTCAACTTGGCTTTAACCTGTTTGCGTTGTGTGGCTTTCCGCTGCATTCTGGCGCCCATTTTCGAGTTTGGAGTATCTGCTGCGTTGCTGCTTCTTGAATTTCAAAAAGTCACTAAAAAGTGTTACTGATGCCGATGCCTGCGCTGCGACCGTGTGCGCGGTTTGATCATGATAGCTGCTTTTTTTTATGCCTTTGCAGGGGGTATTATAAATTTGTCAAGGAAATGTGCATTCAGTATATAGATATATATTTATATGTATATACTTATCACGATCAGTATCAAGAAGCAAGTGGATAAAAAGAAACTAGTCTCTCAGCTAAAGGCAATACATAGGTTGGCACTGCCTGGTTGCACTATATCATTAAGCTGGCATAGAAACAATTAGGGCGAAAAAGTAAGTGTTGTTATAGAAAATTTTTTTGATTTTAAGTAATCTTGCCAGATTTGTCATTAATATATAGATCTATAGGAAAAATCAGCTTTAAAATGAAATATCTTAAAAACAGATATGTTTTCTATATAAGAAATAAAGAAAAGAATTATGTTAATATAAAGAATATAGAAAATATTTATGTTTTTCGAAACTTATCAATTACGAGTTTCATTATTCTTACTCCATACATCTGTTAAACAGCCAACCACATGTCAGAAGGGTATTAAATCTTCGGCGTGTCGCTCTTTTATGACTGTAGCTGTGTTTAGCTGTATGATATCACGGCTGCGAGGTGCGGGTGTGTGCGTGTGTGAGTGTGTGTGCGTGCGATTTTGAGTGCGTGTGTGGATGTGTGGGTGTCTGTGTGTCTGCATAGGTGCAGCCCATTGCATATTTAGCATTTTTAAGTTCGCTTTTGCCAGGCTTTTGTTGCTTTGTTGATTTGCTTCTTTGGTTTATTTATATTTATTTTTTTTTGGTTATGAGCAAGTTTTTCACTTCACTTTTCATTGCAAAGCAAAACTCTTTCTTGTCTATTTACAACTTAAACATTAATTGCGCTAGCCCCCCTCCTCAGACAACGCCCCGTTCCGTCCCGCCAGACGCCTTCGTTGTCGCCTTGGTGCGGCGGCTGCGATTGCATTGTGAAAGCGCTCGGACAGTAGAAATCATTTGACCGTTTGTGTATGCCACTGATGTTTGTGTGCTTGTGTGCGCTCTGCTCAGCTTTCGTCAGCTTGCACATGAAAACAAACATTGTTTTTCAAAGCTAAACATAGTCGTAGCTAGTTGCAGCTGCTGGCGGCGCGACGCGTCGGTGGCAAGTTACACACGGAGTGAAAAGTGAATTGAAGCTGGTAAACATTAAAGCTGAAGCTCTATTTGGCTAACCAGAAATAAGCAATCGTGGCTCTTGAAGATTTATCAATGAAATCGACTTGGATGAAAGTTAACAAAATATATATATATATAAATATCGCCAATCATTAAGGTAATTTATATTGCTATGCAATTAACCTCTAGGTGAACCCTTGCTGGTAATTACCAGCCCACACTGACCACAAATTGCAGGCACACACATACCACAACCTTCACAGCTCATTAGACCCTTCAAGTAGCGCTCTCTCAATAAGTAAAGCAAAGTCTGAGGCTTTTGCCACATTATTTGTGGCGGCAACCCAAATACCAAGCATCCAAAATGCTGCATGCCACAAAAAAAAAACCGAAACTAGTTCAATGGGGCTGCCCAGCTGGTTTTCTTTGTAAGCTGTAAGCTGTTGGCAGGCTGGCCAGTGCCCGGCAGGCGGGCAGGCAGCCAGGCCAAGAGCTGCTCGAAGCGATGCTGCTGCTACCTGCGAGCCGAAATTAAACACACAAATTTGTGCTAAGGCAAAAGATCAATAACACACACAAATACACAACAGCTTGAGTCTAAAGTCGCTAACAGAAATGAAATCGCGCTGAGATCAGCAACAACAAGAAGAAATTTACATAAAAATCTGGTTTTTCGATTGTAGAACCTTTGCTCGAAACAGTTCGATTTGTTGCGCTGCAGCCATTCAGTCTGCCAAGAGCAGATCACATAACGGATCCAATGCGGATATCAAAAATACCTATGGATTAATCTCAAATGAGAGTGAGTCTGAGGCGTTCTTTCTTTTATTTGCGAATAATAACATAAAGACATCAGGCCAAATCGATCAATTCGTTTTACGTTCAGTTTCTGAATCGGGTTTCTACATTTATGAAACCAGGCTCTCAATTTTCATTCGAATTGCATTATTCGATTTGAGCCAGCGTCTTCTCGTTTGCTAGGTCAACGCTCCGAACAGCTAATCCAAGCAAGCTCCTAGCCCGCTCATATGGCTGCGTTGTTTTATGCACAAGCTTCGACCCTGACTTCTCGGATCTCGAACCCCAAACTTCATTCCCAGCGACTAAAACATGATATAAGATTAGTTGTATTTTCGATAGATCGTTTTTCGGACCAGTTTCTCTCAACGATATCGTGCTCACCTGCTCCTTTTATAATTAAACCCGCCCGACAAACCCAAGACCAAATTTGTGAAATGCGCGCTGTCATAAAACCAATTGACCTTCAAGCGATTCCGATTTACAAAGTTGCTGTAAGATTATAAAAAAAAACAAAGCTAAAACCAATAAAGTTTCGATCATTAGTTGGGCGGGCAAAAGCACACGCTGACCGAAACGAGTTTGCCACAAATCTCGAGCTGTGTGGCCGATATTGGCTGGCCAAGCGGCAGGCAAGTGCTGCTGTGAGTGAAAGTTCAGTTTGCAGTTTGAATGAAAAACTGGTAAATACTACACACACGCGGCATTTGCCAATGTGAAATGGAAAACTAAATGCAGCCCATAAATGGCAAGCCGGCAGCTGGCGTTTGGCGTTGCAGTCAGGAGAGAAAAAAAATGATCAAAAAATTATTTACCAGTTGACTTTTACCATTTGCCTCGGCTGCAGCCATAGCCATAGCCATGGACTACTGTATGCTTACCAGCCAGGCCGCATTTAGTCATCGTCAACCTTTTTGTTGGCTGCGCTTAAATGTCGAAGGTGTCATCAATAATTTTACCTGTAAACCCACAACCGGTTTGGCTACAGCCTCTCTGCGGCCGCTGCTGCTCTTTTGATTCATTTTTGCTGTTGTTGTTGCTGTTGCCGTTGGATTTTCATTTCGATCGCTTTGCATATGCTTGAAAATTTGAATTTTGATTGACGCTCTATGAGTCTCAACGTTTTCCTCGACACGGCGCATTGCGAAACAGCTTTGCAGACATGTTTGCTAAAAAGGTTTTATTCGGCTGCCATTGCCTCACTCAAAGTCTTTTTGTTCTGCCTTGATGGTGGTCTGTGGCTATTGTTGTTGTTGCTGCCTGCTCTGCAGCTAAATGCGTTGAAGCTGTCAAGTTCGTTGCGTAAGTCTTTTGTTTTCGATCAGCTAAGAAGTGTTTGAATCGAGGATTTATAATATTTCTTAAAAATCTCTAGTTTTTATCCCATTTTCTTCAAGGCTGAAAACTGTTTTGGTTTAAGCCCTGATCAGCTAAACCTATCCTAAATCTGAACCAAGGTATATATTTTAAAGGCGAGACGTTGATTCAAAGTGTAAGCTGAACACCAAACATTTTTGAGCTTGGAGCCTCTTTTTGTTTATAAAACTTTTTAATATATTTTGCGTTCGAATCACCTGTTGCAATGTATTGTGATAAGCATCTATTTAATAATATCTTTCATTCGCTTGTTGATCAAAACGCCTTAATTAATAGCTTTAAATGGGTGTCATGCACGCTGATTACGAACAAGCAACCACTAATATTGTATAATTTTAGTTTAAATTTCCCATAGCGTCCATTTTCATGTAAATTTTGCTGAACATTGCCAAATCAATTGGCGCATAATCAACTTTATAGATACATAATCAAAGCTATGGCAAAAGGCTGTAAACCAAAGCCAAACTGTACAAACCTTTCACTCTCGCCCGCCGCTTTATTAACATGCTAAATACGTATTAGCTTTTCGATTATTTATTAGTATGCATACGACAGCTGATATTTGCATATTGCATATTGCAGTTGGTTAAGGCGCCTTTTACAAATGCACATTGAGTCAGAGTTTGGATGATGCGATCCTCTGTCTGAAATTCGAGATTTTTACCACTATCCAGACAATATTTTGGCCATTGTATTGCCCGTTGGCATAGTTCGTGCTTTGTATTCGGTTCAGGCTTACGGGTTGCGCTCATTAGCTATGATTATATAAGCAAAATATTTCTGTCGGGGTGTTGACTTCTAACTGACGTCTAATTGTATGACCACGGGGCAGGCGAAAAGTCTCAAGAGTTTGCGGAACATGATAAAGTAATTCAATTAGTCATCGAATTGGTATTAAATGAGCGGAAACTACAGTTAAGCACAGTTAGCGGCGTTTGCCGTTTCTTTTTAGGTGTTGAGAATGGAATTCAGCTTAATAGAATTTAAAAAATGAATTAAGAATTTAGTGATGAATAATAAAAAATTCAAAGGCATCAGGCATTACGTATCATTTCATTTTTGATTAAATTGAGCTTTTATCAAAACATGATCCCACTTAAAAAAAAACGTAGTTACTGTGACTTTGACTCATCAGCACAAATAGATGTCAGTGTTGAAAAAACATTCATTTAATACACTATACTCAGCTAAGCTAATGACTATGCACTTTTTGGTGGCCATGCCCGATCGGCCCACGCCCCCAAATTGACACTGTCTAAGCCTTCATTAAGCCGCAAAGTAAATACACATGTCTTTTATAAACGAACTGTTGCCGCGGTCTGCACTTATTGGCGCCTTGCCGCCAACTAAACAATGGCAGCCATCACCCACACACACACACACACACACAAACACACAAGCACGCAAATATTTGTGCTGTTCAGCAAAATAAACAACACACAACAACAGCAGCTACAACAACAGCTGCAGCCAGTTTGCTGGCTACTAATGTTTGGCAGCAAGTTGCTTTCTGGGCCAAACCGCATAGCCAGCTAATTGCAGCAACAACATTGGCAACAGTTGCCGGCTGCTGGCTCACAAAAATGTGGTTTGGGTGGCTACACAGCTGCACCGCATCGAAATGGGATTTTAAATGATTTTTGTATGCCCTGTAACTTGAAGGGGAACGGGGCATGCTGGCACCTTTGTTTCGTTTCATGCTCTGTAATTTGGTGCTGAGAGAGTATGCTTGCACTTTAAAATAAATAATAAAATGTCTTATAATTTAGAATTTGATTGGGAATAGGGTATTCTATTCTTTAGAAGAAAACAAAGAAAAAAACGAGAGAAAAAAATATTTTATGCTTGCACTTAAAAATAAAAATCGTCTTTTAATTAATTTAAGTATTTGACTAAAACAAGACTTTTAGAATAAATTGTCATTTCTTTAAAGCCTTCTCTTTATCGCTCTTTTATGCCCTGTTAATTAAAGATAAAAGGGCATGCTAGCACTTTAAAACATAAAAGAAAAGTATGCAATAAGTGCATGGCTATGCTTGCACCTTAAAAGAAAATAGAGAAATATCAATAATTATAAATATTGAAAAATGTATGTAACTTAAATGTGAGTTAAGCATTTTGATTAAAGGGAAAATATTAAATTATATATTATTTAATCTACACAAGCTCCTTGGTGTTAACTTGATAGAAAACATCGTAATTTTGATTTATTTTAAACGGTTTTCGTTCTTTTTGTTACTCGTTTTTTCCTTTTTATCTTTTTTAATATTTTTGAGTACTCTCAAGTTTATTTCTAATTTTGATATTATATATACATATATTATATAATATATGTTATAGTATATTATTTTATATTATATCGTAATGCAGTACTTTATATTTAAACTTTTCGCTCTCAACAAAAATGCATAAAAGATTTGAAAAAAAAATGCAAAAAGTGCGCGCTAAAATATGCATAAAAGGAAAAATTATGCGCGTTGCATAATGCAGGCAATTAAGAAACGGCCGCCGCCCTTTTGCTTGTATTATTTGCGCTACAAGTGCGGGAAAAACAAATTATTTTTTTTCGTTAATTAACTTTGAAAGCTGTTGAATCTTGGCTGATGTCGTGTGGTGCGTGTGGAGTTTGCTGCGCTTACTTGCAAATTAATTTGGCTTTCAATAAAAAAGCCGCCGCCGACTACACCGACACCGTAAGCCGCTTTGTATGGCTCTTGGCTTAAGTTTCAGCCTTTCGCGTGCATTAATCAAAGTTATCTAATAAGCATTGTAAATGTGTGTGTGTGTGTGTGTATGATGTCTCTCTCCCTCCAGTCGCAAATGAAACATGTGCAAGGTGCGAAGCTGTACAACCTTCGCGTTTGACTAAATTTTAAGCTGAGATTCGAGATTGCCAGCAGCAAGTGTCTGTGTGTGTGTGAGTGTGAGTGGAGATTTTGTTTGCGGAAGTTGTTAATGGGCTTGTCTAGGGAGTATCAGATACGTCAAGCTTAACAGCTGCAACGAAAATATCATTGTAAGCAAACCAATGCGAACAAACAGAAAAAAAATCATTACTAAAGACTTAGGCAACAAACTTGTTTTGGGCAGCCTCATAAAAAATGATTTTTACGAATCGAAAATTATGTTTTAATAGTTATAAAAGTGAAATTACAAATGGGTTTTAAGACTAAATTAACAGACATTATATTTAAATTCCGATAAATTCCCTCAAATTAAAATCCTCAGTTTCAGCTGTGCAAATTTTTACCGCCCAAGTTAACAAGCACCTTCCTCAAGCACAAACAGCACCAAAAAACAAGCTAAACTATGCGAGTGTAAACTAAAGATATAATATAAACAACAAATATGTATGCATAATGTGTTAGTTAGTTATAATTACTTGACAATAACGGCAACCTTGCGCCTCGATCTCGGCTTTCAGAGCAATACAAACGCCAGACTGTATGACTTACTTTGCATAGCGTATGAATGAAAAGGCACACACAAACACACACACATACACGCACACACTGTGTGTGCCCGGGCATTTAACAATGAAACAAAAGTGAACTACAAAGTTCAGACAGACAAGCACTTGGGACTTATGACAACAATGCAAAGAGCCTTAAACTTTATATGTGAAGTGTAAAAGGCGGAGATATAAAAATGATTGTATATATTATGAAGTCAAGTTTTTTCTTTTTTGGGTGCGTAACAACTTGAGAAAGGGTAATCAAAATGGGCGTCTGGAAAGCTTAAAAGTTAAGATTTCGGCTAAGCTAACTTTTGTTGTGGGCTATTTATTAAATTAAAAAAAGTTTAATATTGACATGTACCAAGTAGCTGGACGAAAAAAATATAACGTGAAAGTAAGGATATTTTCGGCTCACTGAAGATTCAATAACTTTGTAGACATTTCTCATATGCGAGTTGTAAGTTTGATAAAATATCTCAGAAAACAGAAAATTTTGCCATATTAGAAACTACTTTTCGACCAATCGTTCCCATTTCAATTTTATGATATAGTGGTCCGATCGGATCGATCCGACCGAACGTAGGCGAAGTTTCAAGACGATAGATTTAAAACTGAGAGACAAGTTCGCATAGAAGCAGACTGATGGACAGACGGACAAGTCGGCTGTTGATGCTGACCTAGAATATATATACTTTATGGGGTCCGAGATGAGTCCATCTATGCGTTCTATGTTTAATGATAAAATTATAATACCCTCTACAAGGCTAAGCAAGCACTTAAATGGAGCATGATAAATGGAGAATCGATGTATAAAGTTCTTTAACCATTTCTCTAAAATTACGCATATAACCTGTATGCATAAATTATCTTTTATTATTACTCTTTCATCAGTTCAAATTTAGATTTTGCTTATTGGATATTTGTTGTTTTTTTTTTTCAAACCCACATAGCTTAGTTCGCAAAAGAAGAAACACCAATCCGCAATTTCACGCGACCAAAAGCGATTAACCCCCCATTAGTTAAATTTATTGCATGACGGCGGCCTCGGGATTTAGTCATTGAGTGAAATATATGCAAAGCTTGTTTGTGTTGAATTCTGTGGTTTTTTGGCGCAGAAACTTTCTAAACCGCATTCGCAAAGTTTTCAAAGCCACAAAACACGTGCTGCACTCAAATTTACAGATGCGATAAAATTGCTAAACGGCTAAAAATATAAAAATGATCAAAACAATCTGAGTTCAAATAACATGCGATTCTTTATGGGGTTCGAATTAAGCCGACCAGTTTTAGCAAATATTTTTATACAATTGGGCGCGGCCTATTATTACTTTTGTATTACTTTTTACACTCATTTCTTGCTATTTATTGTATTTAGAAATAAATTCTCAAACTTAACTACATGTTATTCTGGTATTCTTCTTGCAGGCTGCCCCATTCAACTTTAATTGGCATTAAATCGGCAACATGATCAAGTCGACGGCAGCCAATTCGCATTGGCTGGCCGCTTTGCTGTCGTTGCTGCTGGTGGTGCTGCTGCACACAACCACAGCGGACGAGGCGTTTTCGTGTCCAAATGGTAAGTTTCGCATTCAACTTGAATTTCCAATTTAAGCTGCACTTAAACAATTCGAAAAGGCACGTGCGTGGCCGCTGCAGGTGTGGCCACAAACCTGCGCATAAATCAAAGCGAAAATAAATGTAATTATATGGATGTACATGTATCAAATATATATATGTATATATATCTTCGTATATAGTCAAAACGGATGTGGAATGGGCTTTTGCCAATGGGCCGGGCAAATTGTCTTTGATTTCCGTCGACTTAATTGGCTTTTGGCTGTGTGTTTGTGTTTGCCTGCCGCGTATTTAGCCGCAGTTAAAATCTGTGTTAAACTGTAATTAAATGCGTTACTTTGATTTTTAAGCTCACTTCTAATTATATATTTAATTGCGACCAAAGCATTTATTTAAAACAAGCATTTAATTTTAAAGTTCTAAAAGCATATTATTTGCTGTTAAGCAAGGCTGCAAGCGAGAGCAAGATTTAGCCAAGTTTATTTAATTCAAATTAAATCAAGCATTTCTTAATAGGAAGCCTTAAGGCAGATTTTGTTATAGAGTTATTCGTTGATAAATTATAGAAGTTGGGTTTAGCTTTTTATATTTTGCTTCTCTTATTTGTCATTATTGACACCAAGAGTTTATCAATAGGTATTCATACTTCATTAAGTGTTTTTCTCCATTCATACAAATGAACCTTTTAGGCAGAGAAATCTTTTTCTACCACATCATCACTCATCAATTAATCCGATTGAACCAGAGGAAATCTTCTTATGAGGCTATTACAGAATTTAATGCTTATTTTTTTTCATAATAATTACACACATTTACACGAATTTTATGCTGTTTATAAGAAAATGAATTCTTTGTCTGGACTGGAAAAATAAATGAATGAAATAATGATAATCAGTTTTCTTATACAAGAAAATTGTCGATCATTCTTTGTTTACAGCCTCGCTTGGGGTCAGCAGCTAATAATTATTTTCATCAGTTGCTAAGCTATTTCAGGCCCTAGGATAGGAAATATTTTACTTGGCTATCATTAGGCCGCAGCTCTAAGCTCCTTTCATAAATATCACGCACACTTTGGCCATTAAAATGCTAGTGCGACTTTATCGTTAATGGCAAATCGACACAAAAGTAGCCAAAACCCGCCAAACGGGTTAAACCGCTACATTTTGGCCAGAACAAGCAACAAATTTTGAAAAAAGTCGAGCTGACGGAAATGCTGGACTAGCTAATCAATCATTCTATGCGGCGTGCAATCAGCAGTCAACACTTGGCGCTGTTGCCTTTCACTCGATGGCCACCTACAACTGGCAATGATAACGGTTATAACATATGCCAAACTGGTTGCTGTTGTTGCCCCACTGGGCGATAATGCCAAGAATGCCCGCCATGCCATGGCTATGACAGCACAAAGTTACAGCGCAAGAACTCTGACAAAGATTATATATATAAACATGCATATACATATATACTCATATGAGTACTCTCCATGGCCGCATATGGAAGGCGAGACAAGTTTCTAGCTAGGAAAAAACGTTAACGCGCTTCGAAACAAGATTTCTTAACGGTTGTTTAATACCAAGCCAAGTTTGCCTGACTGACTGACTAACTTGGCGATCGGCTCGCCGCCTCCTTCTCCTGTTGCCCGACTCCAGTCCCAGTCCCAGTCCCAGTCTACCTATCATGCCGCTGCTTTTAGCTGTTGTTGCTGCTGTTGTTGGAATAGCTGTAGCTGCCTCATATTAACTAGCTGCAGTTGCTGTGCTTATTAACACTTTTATATGCACTCACACATGCATACAAACACACACACGCAAGCACCTGCCAACGGAGCCGACAACTGCACGGCGGCCAAAACAAGTTCGTTGCCTAAGTCTTTTGATATTTTCATGTTACGTTGGCTGTCTTTTTAATTCATATGCCAGACACCAGCTCTGCAGTTGTATGCGTGCTAGTGCATATGTGTGCGTGTGTGTGTTTGACTTGTTTTAGGTGCAGTTGTGCAAAAATAGGCCAAACTGTTGGCGTTTCATGCAGTTGTTGTTGTTTTTTATTGCAGTTATTTAGCTTGGGCATTACTTTTATTGATGGCTTTTCGTGTGGCCTATAATATAAATGAGTATATGGGCGTTTTTAACGATTACATTAGATGCAGTGCTCAATTTGTAGCAGTCTGATGTGACACCTCTTTATATATAATACTATAATATATATAAATATATATATATATATATATATATATTATATTTTTGCATTCTTCATAGCTTTTTTGTTAAATTTTTGTATTTTAAAAAATTTTATTAAATGGTAAAATAAATTTTTAAATTTTTTTTAAATATATAGTTAATTATAAAATATTTTTGAGTATACCTAATTTTTTACCCTAATTATGAAACAAATTTCACTAAGTTTTGTGAAGTGTATCCTACATTAAATACTAATATCCACATCACATCATAATCATGTTTTTCTATAAGAGCTGACTCTTCAATCAGGCTTAGCTCTGTTTTAAATGAAGAAATATATATCATCTATAGTTAGCTGGGATTTAAGACATGTGTAGTATTAACTGGAGCCACAACAAAGTTTGTATTCATTAACCGTCATTCAACCATCTCACGTCTAACTGTAAATGCCTCAAATTGATAAACAGACAGACGAGCTAAGCAAACAGCTCGCAATCTTACCTAGAAACGTAACGAAACGCATAAGTAGGCAACAACAACAGCAACAACAACAACAAAGAACTATGCGACGACTTCTAACTTCCACAATTTTTGGACACGCTTGAGCAAATGCCAAGAGCATCATCATCATCATCTGCTCGAAAAAGCTAATTAAATCAAGTTCTTTTCGTGAGCTGCTTCTTGGAAAATGCAGCATTTTGAACATGTTTCTGGGTCAGCACGCACAATCCAAGTGATATATGACACTCTGATTAGGGTCTTATAACACATATGTGTGCTTTGATGGGGTGATATTATTTATGATTTTCAAAATACAACATTTTAGCAAATCATTAAGCGTAAAATGCGCGTGTGCCTAAACAAATTTGTCGGTGGTTTATGGAAGTCAACACTTTTCTAGTTGACTGACTTCTGTGTGAACTGTGTGCGAAAGGTAAAGCTAGTCAGAGAATGAGGGAAAGATAGACAGAGAATGAGAAAGCGAGAGAGAAAGAGAACGAGGGAGCGAGCTAAAGATGAGCACTGGCCAGAGCACGAAATGTGCGAAAAGTTAAATGAACTTTACGTTAGACCCGCAGGTTTAATGAACGTTTGGGCAACGGCCATTGACAGCTAGCAAAATCAAAGTTAAGGCAGTCGTATTACCTGTTGGTAATCCACAGCTGCAAAAAAGCCAAATAATACAGCTAGAATTACAGAATTACAAGATACATGTGTTCTTGCAATTCCGCTTTCTACGCAATGAAAGATCTCTTGTAGATAATGTGGCAAAGATAAATTCGCATTGCCCAGCCAAAGAAATGCATAAAAAATGAGGCTAATGAAAGGGGCACAAGAAGATTTATTGCACTTGTGAAACTTATGCGTGCCCGCAACTTGATTTTCACTTTCTTGTTTCGGCTAAGCAACAACACAAAAGAACAGGCAACAACAACAAAATAACAATAATAAAACACGAAAAACTATGCTGGTAATTAAATTGCCAAAGTGAATTTCCAAATAGGACAACAGACATGGACATCAAAAAGGTATTTTTTTGGGTTAATAGCACATAATTAAATAAATGGGTTAAATATAAATGTTTTGTGTACTTAAGAGTTGGCGAAGTGTACAAAGATTACAAAGATCAAGTACTTAGTGGCTTGAAAAATAGATATTTTATTAATTAAATTGAATAATTCTTCTTAAAAAAATGAATTAAAGCCCATAATGCTATTTATGAGCTCTCATTTGCGATATTATTTACTTGTGGAATTAAATTTGTTGTAGATATTTTTGAACTAGTTTATGACCTCATAGATTAGAGTCTGAATAAAAGGTTTGTACAGCATTTTTGTATAGAAGCTGGGCCTTGCTTGCACAAACACCCTAGTTCATGTTTATAAAAGGGTTCTAAACATATTTGCCCAGTTACTTAAACTACTTTCGCAAGGCCATTCGATTGTTTTTGTTATTTTTTTTTTTTGTTTTTAAACTAATACCAAAAGCCAATCCAAGTAAAGTTCTCACAACTTAAGCATTTCAGAAACTGGTGCAAGTATCTCAGCTGTCTCAGATCTTTTAAAGAGCTCTTTGTTAATTTTAATTTGATAAAGTGCAAAGATTCGGCAAAAAAAAACTTGTCATTTCTGGTTAAATACATATTTCTTGAGAGTATGTGGCGCTCCCAGATACCTACCTACCTGCCTGTATGTATAAGCATCGAGTTTTACGTAAGAAATTCTCACATTATTAATTTGTATTGTGCACACAAGATTTCGTCAGAGAGCGTTCCGCTGAGTGTTGAGCCTGAAATTATAGACAATGATCAGAGCAGCTGGCGCAGAGATGTTTGCCTCTGGCTGCTCTTTCAGCAGCTGCCGCTTTGGCAATTAGAGCACGGCTAAAAAATGCAGTTGCATACATTTTCTTTACGTAGCTTAAAAGCCGTATATATAAATATATACAACAACAAAAAAAAACAAACATCAAGTCACGCAGCAAATTTGCATAGCAAATGGCTTACAAAACTTCCTGGCAAGCATTTCAAATATGTGGCACAATTCAATAAAGCAGTCAACGGCCATGCAAATTCAAGTAAAAACGAGCAAGAACGGCAGCCCGAAGATTAAATACTCTTGTAGACAAATGGTTTAGGTGCCTGCAGATATGTGAGCAGAATATTGAATGGAATAGAATAAAACACAGAAAAGTTTGTAATACAGAAACTAATCAAACTACGTATTTTTCTTATTGTTCAGTATGCTTTAGTCCCAGCTTAATTCTTCAATATAGAATTCTTATATATGAAAAGAAGTTGGGTTTGTTCAAGATCTAACTGTAATATGTGATTTGGTAGTCCGATCTGGGCGACTCCAACATAGACAGACAGACATGGCTATATCGACTAAGCTGTTGAAGCTGATCAAGAATATGTGTACTTCATGGGCTCATAGAGGTCTTCTTCTACGCATTATATATTTCATTACTAAATAATGATACCCTCTAGAAGGGTGTAAGACACACACGTTTGACAAAGAAAATTAAAAGAACTGAGAAACTGGCTAACCTTGTCCAGCTGTTGCTGCACCCAGTCGAAGAGTAAAGGAATTTTTCGAAGCCATTGGCTGGTTACGTGGCTTAAATTGCTTATAGAGAAACTTCAGATACTTGACGGACAGGCTGACACACACACACTTAGTGGGAGTCGAGCAGAGAGAGAGACAAATAGTTGGCCATTAAAAACAATTACATGAGGTTTGTTATGCTGTCCGTTCCGTAAGTCTCCGTTGCCGTTCGACTGATTTCAATTGAAGCGTGCTAAGAACCAAAGAATCCAAATGTCTACTCCTCTACAGTTCTACTTTTTATTTATTTACCTTTTTTTTTCACTTGCTAAGTGGCACAGCGTACGGTTATGTTTGGGTTTTTGTTGGTACGGAGCGCAGCTAAAATTAAATAAAAATTGCTGCGGTAAATGGACAACAAATAAATAAATTGGAATTGTGGCAAATAGCGGTAAACACATAAATAAGCAAATTAAAAAAAGCGAAAAAAAATAGAATTTACGCTGTCTGGCCAGTAAAGATGAGAGCTGCACAATTGGCAAAGAATTTGAAGTAATTTGCCGACATGACAGACGAAATTAACATAATCAGATTGGGGCCTTTAACTGAATTAGATGCTAACAAAGTATTGAGATCAAATAAAAGTGCTGCAATTAACAGGGACAACAATTTATTGTAGCTGTTTCGGCTTATAGCTCGATGGAACGCCCTGACTTTAGGTTCGGTTCATGAACCTTATTTGTCACATCCATTAACCCAGGTTCTTCAGTTCAAACCTTGGTTTGTTAAATGTTAAATAAAAGGTTCGGTCATGTTCGAACCAGTTATATCCCAAAAATGGCTAACAAACTTTGTAATAATACTTTGGAAAATATTAAAAAAAAATGCAAAATCTATCTTTACAATGATTCAGGTGTAGTCTTAACGTAAGCTTGACATTATTATGTCAGGTCAGTTGGCCAAATGCACAAAAAATTGAGCACAAAAAAAAAAAACAAAGGTAATTAGTTATTATGTTCAAATTAACGCCCTGTCAAAGCTCAAGCAACGGTCTTAGATCAAGGTTTGAGACAGTAATGCCTGGTCTATGAGATTATAAGTAAAACAAAGCAGTATAAATTATGCAAGCCATAACCATGTATTTTGTTAAAATACAACTATTTATTATAGTTTTAAAATTTGTGGGCATTTACAATTAGAAATTAGTTTGATATTGAGATAATTGGCAAAAGGAAGTTGTAGAAATGTTAAGAGAATATATAATCATAGTCTTATCCGTCTTATCAAGTTTCAACATCCTTTCCATTTAATCTAAGCACTTCGTTTGGATTCTGCGCAGTAGTTTTTCAACAACAGCTACACGGAAATCGTGAAAGTCCATGCCAAATGGTAACTAACTAACACACTGAGCCATGTCAGCCCATGTCAGTCTGCAAGAAAAACTGTAACAGCTTTCAGAGCCCGTCGAAGCCTCACCAAAAGGCACCAAAGGCAAAGCCGGCACTGACGATGGCGATGGTGACAACTTTTGTTGACTGTTTTCAAACACACAGCAAAATTGTTTAAATACTTTTGCTTTTTTTTTTTTTTTTTTTTGCTTTTTGCAATTTTGAAACGTCGTATAAACATTGCGCGCGCCTTGTGGCATATTTTAGTCGATTTGATTTTAAATGAAAGCTGTCAATCAAGCCGACAGAAGGCGGGCTCGACATGTCGCAGCAACTTTCCCATTTTACCAGGAAAACGCAACGCTTTTAGATTGAGGAAAATGAAAGCGCCACGAGCCAAATAATTAATTGTAATTTGCTATCAAAAAGTAAATAAAAATTACATACTTACATCTTGGCAGCTATCTTCTAATACAACATGCATGTATTTAGTCTGACCGAGTAAATAACTCAATTAAGTGCTTGTGTCTCCAGAACAAGCAATTAAATCTAAAGAGCTCATATGTCTCTCAATGGCATAGAAAGCCACAGCCAGAGATGTGGAAATTAAATTATGCAAAACAAGTCGCTTAGATTGGGGTCACGCTAGAGATCTCAGCGGGAAACCAACTGCAACTGAATTAAATGTCAAGAGCTGCCCGAAGAAGTTGTTGTAGAAGTTAATGTCGAATGGGTAGATATGCAGAGTTTGGTTATGGGAAGTAATTTCTCCTTTTATCAAGCGGAGATAGGAGTTGTATCAAGTGGTTACATGTGTGAGGTTTTTCAATGGAATATGCCTTCAAGACTGGTTTGCTGATAAGCGGCGAATTAAGAAGATATTACGAAGAGAAACCAAATCTATTAGATTATAGTTGGTTTTAATAAAGCTTATTTTGATTAAAGCGAAATTCTTAAAAACTCGTATTTGTTTGTAAAGAATAAAAATTAACTCACATTTACATTTTAAATAACATAGAATATCATAGAAATCTGTGTGGGTCAATGGAAAATTGCTGAATACAATAGATAAAATTTATTTATTAAAAAATAGACAATTATATATGTTAGGCTTATAAAACCCAAAAAAAACAAAAATAAGAATGATAAAAAACTTATTATTTTGCACTGCGTTTGTCTTGCAGTTTTCCAAATGAATTGTGACCTTGTCTAATACGAATTTATTATTGTTTTTGTTATTTACAGGCTGGGAACTGCGCGGCTTAAATTGTTATAAATATTTTAATATCAAACATTCGTGGGAGAAAAGCGCCGAACTGTGTCGAAGGTGAGTAAAACCATAGCATAACCATAATCAGATCTTAATTTGAATATGTACATATATAGAAATCGAGGAAGTTGTGGGTTCGGACTTCTGTTTTAGACAACTTGTTGCGCGGTGTCTCAGAGCTGCTACGCTTCAATAAGCACAGCTACCTGTTCTTCTTGATAGATAGATACTAAGATAGTTAGCGACTAGTTACCTGACTGGCTGTTCGATATGTATGTGTGTGTGCGTGTGTGTGTGTGTGCTTGTACTTGCAGCAGTTGCCGTTACAGCACCGCATTGCATTTCCGCTGACAGTTAACTGTCAATGCCAAAGTGGGCTGCGTCCCAAACAGTGTTGGCCAAGTTTCAAATTGTTTTTCTGGCCCGACCGGCCGGGCCATCGATAAGCCATAATTCGATGGGCGATGATTCATAATATTTTTCTGTTTTCCACAGTCTTCGTTCGAGCGAAAAGAAAGTCGTCGATAAGCTTCCGGCGTTCGGCCCCAAAACATTCCTGATTCGGTTTTCTGGGTGTTAACCCACTGTTGACCCAAATACTTGCGAGTGGTCCGTTCAGTGCCCAGCCACCTGTTCCAAGAGTTAAGAGCTCGTGCAGCGTAAACCTCTTTTGTTTCGGGTTTTTATATTTTGGGGCTTGGCTTAAAAATTGAGAGTGTTTCGATTTGATTGAAGCCTTAGCTTTTTTTATCGATTCAAAATTTCTGTGTTGCTTTTAATAAGCGTGTGAATCGCTGGTTTCGACTTGACCTCGGGGCTCGTGGGGTGAAAGTTAGCCGAAATGAATTTTAGTCTTTTTCGGGTGCACATTAATAAACATATTGGGTGGCCGTGTACTTGGTTTGTCTAATGTCAATGGCCTACGCAATTTCTCTTCGCCGTCCAGTGTTAACTGGCAATTACATATGCCTGGCACAGGCTACACCAGTTGACACTGGCAGCCACTACAGTGGCTACTTCTCTAATGTGCACACGTCATTTACATGCCAAAGACCTCGCCCCAGTCCAATGGCAATTAAAATGCGGCTGGCGTTTCATTGTACTTTACCTCAGCGCAAGTTCAACAAACGACAAACAGCTCGAAATTGTTTAAGCGATAGATTTGCCAAAAAGAAAACAAATAAATATATATATTTTTTTTTTTAGACTACGTATATAAATCGGTATAACAAATAGCAGTGCGTTGTCAGGTGTCGTCTGTGCTGAACTCAACACTCAAAATGTGAAATATTTGCTTGGGTGAAATTTTCTTTTTTTTTTGCATACTCTGTTTACAAAGTAAAAGCAGTATATATGTTATGAAACAGCTCTCTATATAAGATTTGTATATATTTTATATATACCTATATATTAAGGCTGTTGAGATCCTCTGTAAAACAAGGCGTGGCAATACTCAAAAATCGGTATCTTTCTGCTATTGGACCGGGAACAAGTATTACGCAGTCGGTTACACCCGACTGCAAAATTCTTACCTGTTTTCTCCCTGTTGCTTAACGATTTTGCGTGTGCAGCATGCGAAATGGGTAGAATGAAAGAAAGTGCCGATAAGGCGTTAACATTTCAAGTTAACGGAGCTGTGACCAAAAAAAAGGCATTCATGTATTTTGGAGTTGTTGGCTTAAGTTTTTTTTTGGGCGTAGCCAATGTGAAAACGCATTGAAAACTTTTTGAATGAAGTTTTGGCAGTTGCTTATTTGAACAAGATAATTTGGTTAGCATTTTGGTACTAGGTGCGGAAACAGGTAGCCAACCTCTTGTTAAGCCAAAGCACTTTCCGGAGATTTTACCAAAGAAATAATAAATAGTAATTCATTTAAGAAAACAATAAATAGGTCACTAAAATTCGAGTCTGCAAATCGATGTAACTGGGAATTCGCATTTCTTAGTATTTGCAAACCGATAGAACGAACATTTTATTTTAAATTTAATTACCAATAATAATAATAATATAAATATATTAAAGCCTATTAAATGATTATACCATATAACTTATATTATAAATACAAAAGTAATATTTTCAATATAATATTTAGGTTTTTTGATGTATTCGCATATATTTTCATTGTACCAATTATATTTATGATGTTCAGCGAGTGAGCTCTAGCTAAATTGTATATTTCAATTTAAAAACACAATAAATCAAATGTTCAGAAACTTATTTGGCATTTAAGTGAAAATAACCAAGTGCCGACGCACAAATAATACCAGACAAAAATAAAGCAACAAATTCCCAAGCTATGCACAAATGCACACTTACTTAAATATGTATGCGTCCAGGCTTTCAGTTTTCACTTGGTACTAGCCACGCAGCATGTTGATGTGATTCGTAAACAGTGCTGCAAATTCAACTATTTTCTAGCTAAATTTCGAAACAGCTGAAATTTTAAACTGATTTAGCCATTTTATGGCAGCTCAATGACTAGTAAAACACAGACTTTTTATGGCCAACTTTTGCTAAGTAAACTAATTTAGCTTTTTTTAAGCTACTTCTTCGAAGGGGTAGTTGGCAACACTGGCTGCAGCATGCATAATTTTTGGCATGCAATCAGCCAACAGCTGCAACAAATGACAAAGGCGTTGCTCAAAGCTGTCAGTTTCCACAGCGCCCACCCTGCGTATGTGTAATTTGCATGATTTGAAAGAGTCAAAGGTGGAAACTCGTTTTTGTACTTTATATTCCTATTGACGCGCTGCTGTCGTAGAACCCATAAAGTCAATCTGTGCGCTTTTGAAATAACGAAAGAAGTCTTGCGATTGGAAACGAAAGTTTTCTTTTGTGTTTTTATTTTCAAGCTGCAAGTGAACGTGTTTAATTTTTGGGTAACAGGCAGCGGCAACAAAATAGAAAGTAAAGCGCATTTGAAAAATGCAGCTGCATAATTGAAATTGCGTTAATTGTGCAGCGGAAGCTCGAGTTCCCAGACCTAAGCCCAGACAGAGACCACACTAATCACTGACATCCTCTCTCCCGCTTTCAGATATGGCGCCGAGCTGGTGGCCATCGATAGCTATGCGGAGAACAATGAGACGCTGGCGATAGCACGCGCCAGCGATCCCAATCAGCGTGCCTCCGACAAGTACTGGCTGGGCTTGGCATCGCTGGATGATTTACGCACGAATACCCTAGAGTCTGCATCGGGCGCATTGATCTCACAGTACTCGGGCTTTTGGTCTCTGCAGCAGCCCAATGCTGAGTCCGGCGAGTGCGTGGCGGCCAGTTTTGCCAGCAAGGCGCAGAGCTGGGATCTGGGCACCTGCGAGTCTCTGTTGCCCTTCATGTGCCGCGCCCCGGCCTGTCCCCAGGGTGCACTGCATTGCGCCAATGGCAAGTGCGTCAATCAGGCTTTCAAGTGCGATGGCAGCGATGATTGCGGTGATGGCACCGATGAGCTAGACTGCCCCGCCCAATGCCATTTCCACATGCAATCTGGCGGCGATGTCATCGAGACGCCCAACTATCCGCACAAGTATGGTGCGCTGAGCAAATGCAAGTGGACCTTGGAGGGACCGCTGGGCAGCAACATCATACTTCAGTTCCAGGACTTTGAGACGGAGAAAACCTTTGACACGGTCCAAGTTCTGGTCGGTGGACGTACCGAAGACAAATCCGTATCGCTGGCTACGCTTAGTGGCAAACAGGATCTGACCACACAGCCTTTTGTATCCGCCTCCAACTTTATGATTGTCAAATTCACAACGGATGGTAGTGTGGAGCGCAAGGGTTTCCGGGCGACATGGAAAACGGAGGCCAAGAATTGTGGCGGCACACTGAAGGCGACGCTACAACGTCAGATACTAACCAGCCCCAACTATCCCAAGCAATATCCAGGCGGTCTGGAGTGCCTGTATGTGATAAAGGCGCAGCCAGGTCGCATTATCTCCATTGAAGTCGACGATTTGGATATTGCCGAGGGTCGTGATCAGTTGCTTATACGGGACGGCGAATCGCCCATGAGTCGCACGATTGCCCAGCTGACGGGCAGAACTTCGCAGAATGAGCGCGTGATCATCTCCACCGGCAACGCGCTCTATCTCTACTTCAAGTCTAGCCTGGGCGAGGCGGGCAAAGGCTTCAGCCTGCGCTATATTCAAGGCTGCAAGGCGACGATTACAGCTCGCAATGGCACAGTTACCTCGCCGGCCTTTGGCTTGGCTGACTATCCAAAGAATCAGGAGTGCTTCTTTACCATACGAAATGGCGCACGTGCTCCTCTCTCGCTGAAGTTTGATAAGTTCACCGTGCACAAGAGCGACAATGTGCAGGTCTTCGATGGTTCCTCAACCTCCGGTTTGCGTCTCCACTCGGGCAACGGCTTTACGGGCACTGCAGCTCCCAAGCTGACGCTGACTGCCTCATCTGGCGAGATGCTGATTAAATTTACTTCGGATGCGCTTCATAATGCGGCTGGGTAAGTCGAGGATGTTGCAGTTAACCCAAACGGACGCTGGAACCTTCTATAATTTGGCTTTTCTAAACCAATTTGTATTTATCATTGACAGCTGGTCGGCTACTTTCTCTGCGGACTGCCCTGAGCTGCAGCCCGGCATTGGGGCCTTGGCCTCCAGTCGCGACACGGCCTTCGGCACGCTGGTCAGCTTTACATGTCCCATTGGACAGGAGTTTGCCACCGGCAAGACGCGTCTGGTTACGGAATGTTTGCCCGGTGGCAACTGGAGTGTCTCCTACATACCAAAGTGTCAGGGTAAGTTGTTAGCTTCTTTCATTCCAATGCTGCCTCTTCAATAAAAATTCCACCCACAGAGGTCTACTGCGGTCCTGTGCCACAAATTGATAACGGCTTCTCCATTGGCTCCTCGAATGTCACCTATCGCGGCATTGCCATGTACCAGTGCTATGCTGGCTTCGCATTTGCCTCCAACGAGCCGATCGAAAAGATTTCCTGCCTGCCTGATGGACGCTGGGAGCGTCAACCCCATTGCATGGCCTCACAGTGTGCCGCCCTGCCGGAAGTGCCACACGCCAATATGACCCTTCTGAATGGCGGCGGACGCAGTTATGGCACCATTGTCCAGTACGAATGTGAGCCTGGCTATGAACGCAACGGACATCCCGTGCTGACCTGCATGTCGAATGGCACCTGGAGTGGCGATGTGCCACGCTGTACACGTAAACGTTGCTTTGAGTTTCCCGAAATTGAAAATGGCTTCGTGGTGGATGCGGCACGTTCCTATCTGTATGGCGATGAGGCCAGGGTGCAGTGCTTCAAGGGCTATAAGCTAATTGGCAGCAATATCATGCGATGCAGTGAGGCCCAGCGCTTTGAGCAGCCACCCAGCTGCGAGGACATTAACGAGTGCAGCTCCTCGCAATGCGATTTAACCACCACCGATTGCATGAATACCAACGGTTCCTTCCATTGCCAGTGCCGGCCGGGCTTTACCGCGACCACTGAGTGCCGACCCGTTGGAGATTTGGGTCTGGGCAATGGCGGTATACCTGATGACAGCATCAGCACCTCGGCCAGTGAGCCCGGCTACAGCAAGGGTCTGTTGCGTCTCAATACGAATGGATGGTGCGGTGCCTCATTGGAGCCCGGTGCCAACTGGATACTGATTGATCTCAAGGCACCCACAATATTGCGCGGCTTCCGTACCATGTCTGTGCAGCGTCCTGATGGCAATGTGGCCTTTAGCTCGGCCGTTCGCCTGCAATATACAAACGACTTGACAGATGTCTTCAAAGATTATGCCAATCCCGATGGAACAGCTGTGGAATTCAGAATACTGGAGCCCACCCTGTCCATACTCAATCTGCCGTTGCCAATTGAGGCGCGTTACATACGCTTCCGCATACAGGACTATGTGGGTGCACCTTGTTTGCGCATGGAACTGATGGGCTGCACCCGTTTGGACTGCGTGGACATCAATGAGTGCAGCAAGAACAACGGTGGCTGCGATCAAAAATGCATCAACTCACCCGGCAGCTATTCCTGCGCCTGTAACACGGGCTACCAGCTCTATTCATCCAATGGCACTGCTGGCTATCACATTGAGCGCTCCGAGTCTGGCGAACGCGACGGCGATACCTATCAGCGCAACAAGACATGTGTCCCATTGATGTGCCCGGAGCTGCAGGCGCCAGAAAATGGCCAGCTGCTCAGCGAACGCAACGATTATCATTTTGGCGATGTGGTGCGTTTCCAGTGCCATTTCGGCTATATAATGAGCGGCAGCTCGGTGGCGCTTTGCCTGTCCAGCGGTCAATGGAATGCCAGCGTACCGGAATGCAATTGTAAGTGGCTAAATTAGACACGGTAGCGTATAAAACCTCTTAATGAATTTTATTCGTAACTAATTTCCTACAGATGCGAAGTGCGTTTCCTTGCCTGACGACAAGCTGGAGGGCTTAACTGTTGCACGACCCGATCCAGAGTCCGTGCTAGTGCCGTTCCGTGACAATGTGACTATTAGCTGCGGCTCGGCCGGACGTCAGTTGCGCTCCACTGCCTCCGCTGGTTTCAGACAGTGTGTATACGATCCAAAGCCAGGTCTGCCCGACTATTGGCTATCGGGTGTTCAGCCTTCCTGCCCACGTGTCGACTGTTATGCGCCGATGCCAACACCTGGTGCCGAGTATGGACAGTTTGTGGACACGCGTTACCAAAGCAACTTCTTCTTTGGCTGCCAGAACACTTTTAAGCTGGCTGGGCAGACCCAGCGCCACGACAATGTGGTGCGCTGTGGTGCCGATGGTATTTGGGACTTTGGTGATTTGCGCTGCGAGGGTCCCGTGTGCGAGGATCCAGGCAGACCAGCTGATGGACGCCAGCTGGCGCGCAGCTATGAGCAAAGCTCTGAAGTTTACTTTGGTTGCAATCGTCCTGGCTACATTCTTATCAACCCTAGGCCAATAACATGCATACGCGAACCGGAGTGTAAGGTGATCAGGCCATTGGGTCTGGGCTCGGGCAGAATACCCGACTCGGCCATCAATGCCACCTCAGAGCGACCAAATTATGAAGCCAAGAATATACGCCTGAACTCTGCAACCGGCTGGTGCGGCAAGCAGGAAGCCTTCACCTATGTCAGCGTGGATCTGGGACAGATCTATCGCGTCAAGGCCATTCTTGTCAAGGGTGTTGTGACCAATGACATTGTCGGACGTCCCACCGAGATACGCTTTTTCTACAAGCAGGCGGAGAACGAGAACTATGTGGTCTATTTCCCCAACTTTAATCTAACCATGCGCGATCCGGGTAACTACGGTGAACTGGCCATGATAACGCTGCCTAAGTACGTACAGGCACGCTTTGTGATCTTGGGCATCGTTAGTTATATGGATAATGCCTGTCTGAAATTCGAGCTGATGGGCTGCGAGGAGCCCCAGCAAGAGCCGCTGTTGGGCTACGACTACGGCTATTCACCCTGCGTGGACAACGAGCCGCCGATCTTCCAGAACTGCCCACAGCAGCCAATTGTGGTGCGTCGTGATGAAAATGGTGGTGTGCTGCCCGTTAACTTTACTGAACCCACCGCTGTGGATAATTCCGGTTCCATTGCCAGGTTGGAAATCAAGCCGCAGAATTTCCGCACACCCAGTCACATCTTTAAGGATACGGTGGTTAAATACGTGGCCTTTGATTACGATGGTAATGTGGCCATCTGTGAAATAAATATAACCGTGCCGGATGTTACCCCACCACTGCTGCAGTGTCCCCAGAGCTATGTGATTGAGCTGGTTGATCGCCAGGACAGCTACAATGTGAACTTCAATGACACGCGCAAGCGCATCAAGACCTCAGATGAGACGGGTGAGGTGCGTCTGCAGTTTACGCCCGAACGTGCGACCATTAAGATTGGCAACTTTGAGAATGTGACTGTGACCGCCACCGATAAGTTCAACAATCGCGCCAGCTGCCACTTCCAGGTATCCGTGCAGGCCTCACCCTGTGTGGACTGGGAGCTACAGCCACCGGCAAACGGAGCCATCAACTGCCTGCCCGGAGATCGTGGCATTGAATGTATAGCCACCTGCAAGCCGGGCTTCCGCTTTACCGATGGCGAACCTCTGAAGACCTTCTCCTGTGAAACATCCCGCCTCTGGCGTCCCACGTCTGTGGTACCTGATTGTGTGTCGGAGAATACGGAGCAGGCTGCCTACCATGTAACTGCCACCATTACTTACCGCGCCAATGGTGCCGTGGCTCAATCCTGTCTCGGACAATACCAGGAGGTGCTCTCTCAGCACTATGCGGGACTCAATCAATTGCTCTCGCAGCGCTGCTCCGCGGTGAACGTTAACATGAATGTCACATTTGTCAAGTCGGTGCCGTCGCTGTTGGAGGAGAATGTAGTCAAAATGGACTTTATACTTTCCATACTGCCGGCGGTGCGTCAGCCACAGCTTTACGATCTCTGCGGCTCCACGCTGAATCTCATCTTTGATCTGAGCGTGCCCTACGCCAGTGCCGTGATCGATGACCTGCTGAACATATCTAACATTGGCAATCAGTGCCCACCGTTACGAGCTCTCAAATCGCAAATCTCGCGCGGATTTAATTGCAATGTGGGCGAAGTGCTGAACATGGATACGAGCGATGTGCCGCGTTGCCTGCACTGCCCGGCGGGCACCTACGTCTCGGAGGGTCAAAATAGCTGCACTTATTGTCCACGTGGTTACTATCAGAATCGTGATCGACAAGGCACATGTTTACGTTGTCCTGCCGGCACTTATACCAAAGAAGAGGGCTCCAAGTCGCTGAGCGACTGCATACCCGTTTGCGGCTACGGCACATACTCCCCCACTGGTTTGGTGCCCTGTTTGGAATGTCCACGCAACTCTTTCAGTGCGGAACCGCCCACGGGTGGCTTCAAAGATTGCCAAGCCTGTCCAGCTCAGACATTTACCTATCAGCCTGCCGCTTCCAACAAGGCTCTGTGCCGTGCCAAGTGCGCACCCGGCACCTACTCGGCTACGGGTCTGGCCCCATGCTCACCCTGCCCACTGCATCATTACCAGAGCGCTGCAGGCTCACAGAACTGCAATGAATGCCCCAGCAACATGCGTACCGATACTGCTGGCGCTAAGGGGCGGGAACAGTGCAAGCCTGTGGTTTGCGGTGAGGGTGCCTGCCAACATGGAGGCCTCTGCGTGCCCATGGGTCATGATGTGCAGTGCTTCTGCCCTGCTGGTTTTTCCGGACGTCGCTGTGAACAGGATATAGACGAGTGCGCCTCGCAGCCCTGCTACAATGGCGGTCAGTGCAAGGATCTGCCACAGGGTTATCGCTGTGAGTGTCCCACTGGCTATTCAGGCATCAACTGCCAGGAGGAGGCCAGTGATTGTGGCACTGACACCTGTCCCGCCCGAGCCATGTGCAAGAACGAACCGGGCTACAAGAATGTGACCTGCCTCTGCCGCAGCGGCTACACCGGTGACCAATGCGATGTGACCATAGATCCCTGTACGGCCAACGGCAATCCGTGCACCAATGGCGCCAGTTGCTTGGCGCTGCAGCAGGGTCGCTATAAGTGCGAGTGCCTACCCGGCTGGGAGGGCATGCACTGCGAGCAGAATATTAACGATTGCGAGGAGAATCCCTGTCTGCTTGGCGCCGCCTGCACAGACCTGGTCAACGATTTCCAGTGCGCGTGCCCGCCCGGATTTACTGGCAAGCGTTGCGAGCAGAAGATTGACCTGTGCCTATCCGAGCCGTGCAAACATGGTGCCTGTGTGGATCGTCTGTTTGATCACGAGTGCGTTTGCCATCCCGGCTGGACTGGACCCGCCTGCGATGTCAACATTGATGACTGCGAGAATCGACCCTGTGCAAATGATGGCGTCTGCGTGGATCTGGTCAATGGCTACAGCTGCAACTGCGAGCCGGGCTACACGGGCAAGAACTGTCAGCACACAATTGATGATTGCGCCTCGAATCCCTGCCAACATGGCGCCACCTGTGTGGATCAACTCGATGGCTTCAGCTGCAAGTGTCGTCCCGGCTTTGTTGGTCTCAGCTGTGAGGCGGAAATCGACGAATGCTTGAGTGACCCCTGCCACCCCGTTGGCACCGAGCGCTGCCTGGATCTTGACAACAAGTACGAGTGTGTGTGCCGTGATGGCTTCAAGGGTGCGCTCTGCGAGACAGACATCGATGACTGCGAGCCGCAGCCCTGCCTTAACAATGGTATCTGTCGCGATCGTGTTGGTGGCTTCGAGTGTGGCTGTGCTCCCGGATGGAGCGGCATGCGCTGTGAGCAGCAGGTGACCACCTGCAATGTGCAGGCGCCCTGTCAGAACGACGCCAAATGCATTGATCTATTCCAAGACTATTTCTGCGTGTGCCCTAGCGGTACCGATGGCAAGAACTGTGAAACTGCTCCCGAGCGCTGCATTGGAAATCCCTGCATGCATGGTGGCAAGTGCCAGG
Organism: Drosophila littoralis; assembly: GCA_018903485.1. Taxonomy (NCBI): domain Eukaryota; kingdom Metazoa; phylum Arthropoda; class Insecta; order Diptera; family Drosophilidae; genus Drosophila; species Drosophila littoralis. Next base: position 7,017,307 of record JAEIGF010000059.1, on the reverse strand, counting down.
ACTTTGGCTCGGGCCTCAACTGCAGCTGTCCAGCTGATTATGCCGGCATCGGTTGCCAGTATGAGTACGATGCCTGCGAGGAGCATGTGTGTCAGAATGGTGCCACCTGTCTGGACAATGGTGCCGGCTACAGCTGTCAGTGCCAGCCCGGATTCACGGGAAAGAACTGCGAACAGGACATTGTGGATTGCAAGGATAATTCTTGTCCACCTGGTGCCAGCTGCGTGGATCTGACCAATGGCTTCTACTGCCAGTGCCCCTTCAATATGACAGGCGATGATTGTCGCAAGGCCATTCAGGTGGATTACGATCTGTACTTCAGCGATCCGTCACGTTCAACGGCCGCACAGGTGGTGCCCTTCCCCACGGGTGAGGCAAACAGCCTGACCGTGGCTATGTGGGTTCAGTTCGCCCAGAAAGATGACACCGGCATCTTCTTTACACTGTACGGCGTGGATTCTGCCCGCATGACACAACATCGCCGACTGCTGCTCCAGGCTCATTCTAGCGGCGTTCAAGTCTCGCTCTTTGAGGACCTGCCCGATGTTTTCCTCAGCTTTGGCGAATATACGTCCGTCAACGATGGACAGTGGCATCATGTAGCTGTCGTCTGGGATGGCATCAGCGGTCAGCTTCAGCTGATTACCGAAGGCTTGATAGCTAGCAAGTTGGAGTATGGAGCTGGTGGCGCTCTACCCGGCTATCTCTGGTCGGTGCTGGGTCGTCCGCAACCGGATAGCGTCAAGCATGACCTTGGCTATACTGAAGCTGGCTTCCAGGGCACCGTTACCAAGGCACAGGTCTGGGCACGTGCTCTAGATATTACCTCGGAAATACAAAAGCAGGTGCGCGATTGTCGCTCCGAGCCAGTGCTTTACCCAGGTCTTATCCTGAACTGGGGCGGCTATGAAATGACCACGGGCGGTGTCGAGCGCAATGTGCCCTCACTATGTGGTCAACGCAAGTGCCAAGTCGGTTACACGGGCGCCAACTGTCAACAGTTGGTTGTAGACAAGGAACCGCCAGTTGTGGAGCATTGTCCCGGAGATTTGTGGGTCATTGCGAAGAATGGCTCGGCCGTGGTTACCTGGGACGAGCCACACTTTAGCGATAACATTGGTGTCACAAAGATTTACGAACGCAACGGACATCGCTCAGGCACAACCCTGCTCTGGGGCACCTACGACATCACCTACATCGCATCAGACGCCGCTGGCAACACGGCATCATGCAGCTTCAAGGTCTCGCTATTAAGTATGTAATTTCTGGGGTATTCTTTGAATCACTTCTAACCTTCTCCTCTTTCTTTGCTCCAGCTGAATTCTGTCCACCTTTGGCTGATCCCGTAGGCGGCTCTCAAGTTTGCAAGGACTGGGGCGCAGGCGGTCAATTCAAGGTCTGTGAGATCGCTTGTAATACTGGGCTACGCTTCTCCGAGCAGGTGCCCGAGTTTTACACTTGCGGCGCTGAAGGTTTCTGGCGCCCCACACGCGAACCCTCAATGCCACTGGTCTACCCATCCTGCTCACCGGCCAAGCCGGCCCAGCGCGTTTTCCGCATCAAAATGCTCTTCCCCTCGGATGTGCTCTGCAACAAGGCCGGCCAGGCTGTGCTGCGACAGAAGGTGACCAACTCTGTGAATGCTTTGAACAGGGACTGGAACTTCTGCTCCTATTCCATTGAAGGCACCAGGTAAATATGGACTAGCATATTTCTTAATTGGCTTTATTTAACGCCCTGTGTTTACAGAGAGTGCAAGGATATTCAAATCGATGTCAAGTGCGATCACTATCGCGCCGCCCAAAACAATCGAGTGCGTCGACAGGTCAAGGACGGCGGCGTCTATGTGATGGAAGCGGAGCTGCCAGTTGTCAAGTAAGTAGCGCAAGGTGTTAACACTTCAACCTTATGGCACATAGGACTTCGGTCTGGCATGTTTTGTCTTAATGTATATATGTGTACTCTGTGTTATATGTATATGTATGTGTTCGTTAACCCAATTTCTAGCGATGAGGACGATTTGGCGCTGACGGGTCGCCAGGGACGCCAACAAACTGGCGGTGACACATACACGCTGGAAATAGCCTTCCCGGCTGTTAAGTATGTCAAGCATCTCATTCGTTCAATATAACGATCAATTGCACCCGATCTCCAGCATTCTGCACCCAGTACTATCAATTGTCTCAGACTAATCCAAACATCCAACCAACCAACCAAGCAACCAACCAATCAATCACAATGCAACTCTGTCTAATGCTTCATGCTAACCCCACATGTCACATGTGTTTTGCGTGCTAACCCGACTGTTAATACGTTTGCAATTTTTAAACTTGAATCAATACATGTTAACCACATATTATTCTCATTCATCCTTAGCGATCCTGTGGTGCATACGTCGACGGGCGAGCGCTCCAATGTGAAACAATTGCTAGAGAAATTGATTCTAGAGGATGACCAATTTGCTGTACAAGAGATTCTGCCCAACACCGTGCCCGACCCAGCTTCGCTGGAACTGGGCTCCGAATATGCCTGCCCCGCTGGCCAGGTGGTTATGATACCTGATTGTGTGCCATGCGCCATTGGCACCTTATACGATAGCGCCAACAAGACGTGCATTCCGTGCGCTCGCGGCAGTTACCAATCCGAGGCGGGCCAGCAGCAGTGCAGCAAGTGTCCGACCATAGCGGGACGTCCTGGTGTGACAGCTGGTCCTGGAGCACGCTCCGCCGCTGACTGCAAGGAGCGCTGCCCGGCTGGCAAATATTTCGACGCGGAGACCGGTCTGTGCCGCTCCTGCGGCCATGGCTTCTATCAGCCCAATGAAGGTGCCTTCGCCTGCGAACTGTGCGGTCTGGGTCAGACGACACGCTCCACGGAGGCTACCTCACGCAAGGAGTGCCGCGATGAATGCAGCTCTGGCCAGCAGCTGGGTGCCGATGGACGCTGTGAGCCTTGTCCACGAGGTACCTATCGACTACAGGGTGTGCAACCCTCATGCGCGTCCTGCCCATTGGGTCGTACCACGCCCAAGGTGGGCGCCAGTTCCGTGGAAGAGTGCACACTGCCCGTGTGCTCGCCTGGCACCTATCTTAATGCCACACTCAATATGTGCATCGAATGCCGCAAGGGCTTCTATCAATCCGAGTCACAGCAGACAACCTGCATTCAGTGCCCGCCCAATCACAGCACCAAGATTACTGGGGCCACCTCTAAGAGTGAGTGCACCAATCCTTGCGAGCACATTGCTGAGGGCAAACCTCATTGCGATGTCAACGCCTATTGTATTATGGTGCCTGAGACGTCCGACTTCAAGTGCGAGTGCAAGCCTGGCTTCAATGGCACTGGCATGGCCTGCACAGATGTTTGCGATGGTTTCTGCGAGAACTCGGGCACTTGTGTCAAGGACCTGAAGGGCACTCCATCCTGCCGCTGTGTGGGCTCATTTACTGGACCGCATTGCGCTGAGCGTTCAGAGTTCGCATACATAGCGGGAGGCATTGCAGGTGCTGTCATCTTCATCATAATCATTGTACTGCTTATCTGGATGATTTGTGTGCGCTCCACGAAGCGCAGAGATCCAAAGAAGATGCTGACGCCAGCCATTGACCAAACTGGCTCACAGGTGAACTTCTACTATGGTGCACACACGCCATATGCGGAGTCCATTGCGCCCTCGCATCACAGCACTTATGCGCATTACTACGACGACGAGGAGGACGGCTGGGAGATGCCGAACTTTTACAACGAAACCTACATGAAAGACGGTAAGCTCCTAGACTGGAAGATAGATACATATTTTAGTATATTAATGAATGATTAATTGAGTCGATTCTTACCTCATTTTCGTGCGATTCTTGTTATTTCTCATTACTGACAAGGCTAATGTTCATATCTTTCTATTTGCAGGTCTACATGGTGGCAAGATGAGCACATTGGCCCGGTCCAATGCGTCGCTCTATGGAACTAAAGAAGACTTATACGATCGACTGAAACGTCACGCTTACACGGGCAAGAAAGGTGAGTTTTCGAAGCAAATATTTTCGATTTGGGCCAAGTAACTGACTAATATTGGGATCTTTCAGAAAAGAGTGACAGTGATAGTGAAGTGCAGTAAACCATCAACGAAATATACAATTAACTTAAATGGAATAATCTTAAAAAGCTGCTTTAATGTAAATTGTGGTCATAAATCTATGTAGCACTGCAAAGAGGCAAAGTTCTAACACTGCCCCAAAAAAACAAATACTCATTGAAAGCGTTATTTAAAGCTTTGCATTGAATCGCAGTAATCGGTTGGCTTCACAGAAACCTTAGAACTTTATTGTAACTTTTTAAATCAGCTGCAATTACGCGGCTTAATGCAAAGCTTGGAATGTGAGGAAAAGCTGCTTTATGAAAATTGAAGTCTTAAGAAAATAATAACTCCATGTGCTCTTTAAATATGAAAACTAAAACAGAAATTAAGTCGAACTTATGCATATAATACGAGTAAAATAAAAGAAATAAAATTGTTTTAATTTTAAGTATTATTTACCTATACGCAAACAAATTAATACTTTAAATTACCTTGCTTTAAAAGGTATGTAAAATGAAAGCGTTTAATTGCAATATATATTTTCCAAACTTGTTGAAAAATTCGCGAGTGCTGTAAAAAGCAAATCAAATATAGTCGTTATTTTGTAATTTAAATAAAGAAAATTAATTATTATGTATACACATATGACAAGTAATATGTAATTTAATAAAAATCTTTTGTATAAAAGTACAAAACAATTTAATGAAAGCCAAATCATGTACATATTTTACCTACGTATAGTTCTTAAAGTATTTCACCCATACGGATCTACGTTGGGGATCATTGTCAGTCGAATTGTATTTCTCGAAAGCCTCCCTGAACCTAATATTCTTGTAGCGATCGGTGCGTCTCAGAAAGCGAACCGTATTGTCCAACCGGAGGTAGACATGTGTCTGGGGCGACATGTAACGACGAGAAATCGTCTTGAAGTGGTTGGTAATCCTCGCTGCCAGGGCCAGAATCCCCAGAGACATCGGCAATGTGAACGCGCCAATTAGGAGAGTTTCATGTCGATAATAGTAATCGAGGGTGACAATATCCAATACCAGCAACAACATCTTGACAATTAAATAAACAAGATGCTCGATCGTCTGCCAGAATACGAGCATGCCCACCTCCAGTAAGAATATTGCCACCAAACACTCACAAATATATTTGATGCCGCGTGCCCTCTTATACATGCTTAAGGGAACGATGCGGTAATCATAGATCACATCCAATATAGCCACACCGACAATTATTGTGGGCAATGCCGGGCCGGGCGTCATTAGCGTGGACTGTGGTGTAATATATAAGGCAAAGCGAAAGAAGAGATGAACCAGGCCGGCAAGAAGGACGGATTCTAGAGAAGCCATGGCTACGACAGAGATATAAGGTGACCTTATAGCTTTATATAAATTGCATGCTTACCTTGGATTAAAAAAAAAAAACAATCAATTTGGAGTATTTATTTAAAATGCCTAAAACTTAACGTCGATAAAAACTTATGAGAATAAGTGATATATATTAGCCAAGGCCAATGTGATGTTAATTTCATAAAAATTAAGCTTTTTAATAGAGTTGTATTTGAGAGAGAGAGTGAAAGTGAGGGAGACAGAAATATTCCGTATGTGCATGTGTACACACTTATTATCAGTAGATGTCAGCGGCATTTTGATGTGAATTGACGTGTTTACTTCTGCGCTTTAGACTAAATTATTGCAAATATTTGAATTTACCCGTTTTAAAAATACGTATATGTATGTATGTGTGTAAAGTGTAAATATTCTGTATTTGCACCCCTGTACCACGACCTTGATATGATCAAATAGTGAAAAGATAATTTTCAGAAATATATTCTGGGACTCTGACACCCGCTTGTATGCCCCTCCTCCTGTAGAATTCATGAATATTTTCTGTTTAAATTATGATAAACCGTTTTAATTGTATCAACATAAAAAGTACAACTCTTGCCTGTTCTTGATTTTAATACAGCTCTTAAGTATCTCTTATTAAGGTTTTGAATTCACTTTAACGTCGACAATGTCCATTCCCAGCACAATATCTCTATATCTAGTTGGCCATTCTGCGGCGAAACATTTGGTAGTGATCCGTAGCCTGTGCAGCTGCGATTAAAATGGCCAGAGACAGTGGCAGGGTGAAGGCTCCGATGATCAGGTTCTCCTGCTTATAATAGGTTTGCTTCGAGACCACGTCCAGACCCAGGAGTGTGCCCTTGGCGAACAAATAGATGGAGTGCTCGATCGACTGCCAGATCAGCATTCCCACCTCCAACAGGAACACGGCCATAATCGTTTCGAAAATGTATTTAAAGGCCGGCGACATATCATTGAAGCGCAGCGGGAGTATACGGTTGTCGTAGATGACATCCAACAGTGCCAGGAAGACAATGGCTGTGGGCATTACGGGACCGGGAGTTCTCAGCTTCGACTGGGGTGATATATATAAAGCACACCGAAATATGAGATGCAATAGGCCGGCGAGACAAACTGATTCTATGTCGGCCATTTCTGTGCCAGCAATAAAAAAAAATAAAAATAAAAAACGATTTACAATTTTTAAAATTTTCCCAATATTTCCAAACTTTTTCTTAACACTGACAATTTCTGCAGTACATATGTAAAAACAACTTGGCTTGAGCCCTAAACTCCCAAAATTTGTAGATCTGTGCGCTTTGACACACTCTTGTATGTCAAATTTCAGCTATGAAGCAGATCGGATACCGAATTAGATCATTGCGCTAGAATGATTGTAACAGCAACTCGGTGCTGTGCTTAGGGTATCTCCTAGTCGTGCACTGCCGCTACAATAATGATTCTTGTTCTATCTTAGCGAAAGGTCGAATGTGAAATGAAGATCATTTCGCTTTTCTTTAGAATAGTTGTTGCCCCTCTGGGAACTTGTATATATAAATATTTCTTTAAGTAGATGTAAAAGATAGCCCCAATATCGTTTTATATTTCCCGAATACTCCTGCAAACAGGCAGGGAAAAACATATTGGTTGACTAAAAATACGCATGATTGTTTATTTATTTTGTTTGTTGATATAAAGTTGGTTACATTTGTTGTTTGTTGATATCCAGTTCCGAAAACAGACATTTTTGTAGCGCCATAGGGTTGGGGGGTTTGTGACTGTTGAAAAGGCGATTTATTTTATGAATAAAATAAATGTAATTTAGTGAGAACTCAACTTGAAATCGATTTAGTTGCGTTCGTCGCGCATATACAAAGCTCTTGAATTTGTGTTTGTGAATTTGAAAATGGGTTACGCCTACAATGCCCTAATCCTTACGAAAGTAATAAATCAAACCAACAGCCATGCCACAAAATAGTATGGGATAGCTCAGTTTGCGGATGCCTTTTCCACAGATAATATGCAGCAGCGAGTGCAGGAAGCTCATGTGTTTTCGGTTTCGGAACTCAGCTGCAGCTGAATCAGTAGCGTATCTTTCCAGATCCTCCATCTCCTTGCCAGCGTTCAGATCGGGCAAACCAAGCATGTCACTGGGCTGCGCCAAAGCGTTAGTCAACTCGCCATGGGGCAGCTGCTCGCCGTCGTCCATCTGGAGCAGTTTATGCAGCAATTCAATGTCGTGCTCCGCCTCAAGCAGTTGCTCCACTCGCACATGCTTGCGCTCACGGACACCAGCTCTGGCGGGGATGGATAACGGTTGTGATTGTTCAGGTGTCTGCTGCTCGGGCTGCAGCTCGCGCTCCCGCTCCAGCTGCTGCTGATTCTGTTCGTCCACTGTTTTTGGGAACAGCGTTTTCTTAAACTCCTGTTGGACGTCCTCCTCTAATTGCAGTTTCTTTTGGTTCTCCAGCTCAAGCTTCATATGTTCCTCAAGTAACTCAGCGTGTAGTGCCACATCCGCCTCCATTTCGGCCACTGCCCGCTGCAGCACGCGGAGAGTCTGCTGCTCGGCCTCCTCCAGTTCCTGGAGACTTCCACCGGTCGCAATTGTATCGGTGCTGCGCTGCAGACGAGGCGTGGAGCTGCTCGGTTGACACAGAATTTCCAAACTTGCATCGTTATCTACGGTTGAGCAGTCCATTTGGATACCGGAATCTTCGGCTGTATTCACCAGGGTGCTGGTGCTGCTGAAGCTGTCATCGTGTTCGCTTTTGGTCTGCAGCGATTTTATCAGGCTGGTGTACTTGCGAGTACTGGTGTGGATGTAGCTACCGGTGTTATCTAGGCGTACGGGTCCCGGAATTTTGGTTGGCTGCGGCACGGTCCCATTCTTGATAGTACGCGCTTCAAATTTATTATTGACTGATTCGGTCTGTGTTTCAGCTTCGGCTCTATCCTCTTCTATATTCTCATCCGATGGAGTGGCTTGCACATCGCAACTGGCCATATTTTACTATCTGCTGGAGCAATTCTCATGTCTACTGTCAGCTTCTCAATGTTGGTTAACTTACCCTGAACTATTTGTTGCAAGACTGACAGAATTTCCGACTGTTTAGGTAGCAAGACTATTTTTATTGTTGTTTTTTCGAAAAAATGCGGTTGATAAAATGTTTTAAATCTAGGCCTGCACTGATCAATACAAAAAATTCAAATCGACACAACCAGGGTGTTATTCATTAGTCGACTGCATTCATTAGTCTACTTCTCTTCAGTGTTGCACAGTGTCAAGGCTTTCATTTGTCTTGTGGCCAACACTGTTCACGGCGTCCCAGACTTCGGATTAAGCCTTGTCTTCGCTTAAATCTTACCAATTTTAACAGAACTTGCGAAAGACAGCTTTGCACACTTAACATGCCTCACATTCTCACATAACTTTCAATTAATAATCATGCTGCTGGGCAGAATCTTTAGATTGCAAAGTTTTTGGCAATATGTCATATTTCCTACTGGGGTCAAACTGAGTCAAAATAAAGCAACGGCTAAAATTCGTCCAAATAGAATGCAGAAGGGGTGCTAAAAAACTTTTGAAATATCTTTATTATAGACTTCCACTTCAACAAAAATGTTTCCTAATTCGGATTTTGTTTACCCAAGAACATTTTTTGTATTTTTTGTGTTTGTGTGTGTGTGTGCACTTGTTCCATTAACCAACATATGTATGTATGTATGAATGTACCTATTCATGCATGTGTGTTTGCTAAAAACGGCACACAGAAATGAGAACAATTCTTATTGCTGCTCACAGAAATTCGGGAGAGCGCACCGCATATGTAGATAATGCACAAGCACTCATACATACATCACAAATTTTGGCGATTCGCTCTGTATCCGTCTATTTATGCATGTGTGTGTTTGCTTGTACGTTATCTAGTTTTGAATAGCGCTCAGTCGAATTTGTGGCTTGCTTGCTCAGTTGGCTCTCCGTTGGTTTTTCGTCCACTTTGGCTGCGCACAAAATTTGTCTGCTTTAGTTAAACGCCAGCAGCCGAGTAAAGCTGTTTAAAAACATTATTAGTGAAAATTCTCGGGTAAATGGCGTTCCTATTTGTAAAGGCTTATATTATTGGACGCGTGCGGATCGGGAGTATCAATTGACACTAAAAAATCGTATTCAAAATTGGACAAAAAGCGAATATACATACATTCTTACAGTTCTGTCAATGTAAATTATTTTCACGAATTCTAAAAGGGCAATCTTGTCAAAATGTGACATAAATAAGCCGTTCAAAGTTTACCAAGAAATACAATCAATTTTTTCATATGGTGAGAGCGCGATGCATGAGAAGATAATGCACTTGCAGGAGTTTACACATACATACATATGTATGTACAACATATTTGGCGATTATCTCTGCATACATATGTTTGAATGTGTGTTTTCTTGAGTGATATTCACTTATGCTTGTGAGTGGTTGCTTATCTAGCTTGAACCGCGCTCACACAAATTTATCTTGTGATCATCAGCCTGTGTTCACTAATTTTTGAATGGCACTCACTCAAGTTTACGGTCTACTTGCTCAACTTGTTGTGCGACGGTATTTGTCCACTCTTCGTACGCGTTACATAAATCTGTTTTAGTGAGTCGTGTATTACTGTTAAAATGGTTTTGAGTGGAAAGTATAAAATGAAATAAAATAAAATTTAATTAACGAAATTGCATTCTAAAGTTTGACCGAAATGGGAATGATTACATAAAACTAGTTGCCAATTCCAAGTCGGTTCTGAAAGCGAAATTTGTAGAGTTTAAGTTAAAGATTTTTAACGAGTATCAAAACGTATATCTTTTAGAAGTTGGACGTTATTTAACCGATATAAAGCCATTTAAAATACTGATTGGCTTTTCATTTTGTGTTTTTCAGCCCATAGACACGATTATAATCAGCAGTATCCTTGGTACCTAGATAGCCTCTATATCCATAGATAAACAGTTAACATAATGTCATTCTATTGTTCTGGCAATTTTAACGGCTTTCACGAATCTTTCCAAAATCGGAGGTAATATAACGGATATATTTTAGTTAATAAAAACTAATTTTTTATTTTGTGTGTTTTCAGCCACATCTGCCACGGGCATGGACAACCTATAATCAACAAATAATTACTGTCTTAGGTACCTAGATGACTTATTTATCCTTGGTTATTCAATATCAAGGATTTAGTCCTAGAGAACGTAAAGGACCGAGTTCTTGCAAAATGTGCAAGAACATGGTCCAAAAATATGTATATTTTTTACAGCCTTCATGCCTTTGGGTGGTTCCTAATTGACTATTATCTCCTTGGTTATACCATGACATCGATATAGTCCTTGGCAAACTAATGGATCAGATCCCTTCAAAATTTACATTGAAATGCTCCAAATATATGTATGTTTGTATGAATTTTGTTACAGAAGCCCCTGTAAATGAGCAGCAGCAGCTGCTGCTAATAACAGTCGACTTTACAGCACTCATTTTACATAGTTGTTGTTTAACATTACTCATTTTAAATGAGTTACATTTTTGCCCTTACGCATATCGAAAGTATTCAAGTATTTTCGTCGACCTTCTGAGCATTTCTGTTCGTCTGGTACTTCAGCAGAAATTTAGTACAAATTTGGGACCCAGCCACCGATGAGGACGCCCCTTTCGGGTATGCAACAAAAAATAAATCGCCCGCTGGTTATTTCTGTTTGCCTGGTATTTTAGCAGAATTTAACAAAAATCTCGGCAGCCAGCGGCCGCCAACGGACGCCCGGGTATGCAACCGATATGTTAAGACCTTTGAGTCCCACATCCCTTGAAACATAGAAAAACAGGAATTTGTTTAAAAATAGAATTATTTATTTTTGTTAAAATTAACAAATTTGTTGTTTTTTACGTGTATTTTCGATTGTAACTTAAAATAACTAAATCTGGCTTAATATATGTCCGATCCTGGAAGGAATAGCCTCGTTAGATTCGTAATAGTCCTTTGAATCGATTCGAATCCGTGAGTCCTTCAATCTGAAAAGAAAAAAACACATTGGTATTAAAAATGTCATAAGAGGGCATCACAAGGGCATTTTCAGCATAGAAATAGCCATAACTCGGCCATATCTGTGCAGATTTTCAAAGGACATGGTGCGTTAGGATCGTTAGGACCAACTGCATTAAAACATTATGGGGTAATGTAAGAATCCTGGACTTGTAAAATTTTAGTTTTTATAGTCTTGGTCTATGCGAGTTGTTTCGTACAGGACTCGTCAGGTTTATCCAGGCTGGAAAGTATGCATGGTCCTATACTGTGATTTTGGGATGGGATCCCGAATGGCCGTTTCTTGCGAGTATATAAAGCAGTGTCCTTTTGAATTGCAATGCTGTACGTAAATGTTATTGCATGATATAAACAAAGACGTGTTCAAGCAAACAGCTAAGTTGGAGCTTAGTTGATATGCTTGAGAGTTGAGTTGAGAAGGTTGTTACCTTTTGCTGCTTTGAAAGCTTGGCCAGAAACCAGATATTACCACCGCGGCTGGGCTCTGCCTAGTTCTCCAGTTCCACTTTGAGCTTGAGATGTGTGGGCAGTTCGTTGTAGATGAGGGGCGGTACGCGTGCTATGTCGAGAAAATGTTGATTAGCTTGTGTGAGGGCAAGGCAAGTGCCAAAGGGCCTCTACTCACTGTTGCATTTGTAAACCAGATCCGACCATATAATCATTTCTTGGGAAAAACAAAAAACGCCCAGCCGTCCGCCCTTGAGGGTGAGTGTGGCATCGTAAACATTGTGCGAGTCCAATATCAAACGTTCGCCCTCATATATGCTAGAGAGAAATAAGATGCATTAGCTAAAACAAAAATACTGTATTTTGGCAAAATTACCGCAGCCTGATGAGCCCGATGGAAGGTCGATGCACCAGGGACCACCGATATGAGGTCTTCTCCTTCCAGCCCGCATTCAGTGGATCCTTCCACAGCAGCCTTGCCTGACCGGGCGTGTCGCCGGCATGCCACAAGCTGTTACGCAACATGGAGCCGGGACCTGTGTTGCTGTCAATCAGCTTTATCTGGACGCCCGGCTCGGCAGAGGCGCGGAAGGGCGACGAGTGCCAATAGGTCTGGGTGCCCTTCTTCCACTGCACCACATAGAATTTGCGATTGCTCTGGTAGCTAAAGATGAAGCCCACATAGTCATCGTCCGTATCGTCGTTGACATAGAAGGTACCCTCAAAATCGACACCTCCAAACGAATCGCTACCCACCACCAGGCCCGGATCGGAATTGAGTGTTTGTATAATCTCCGAACCATTTGCATGCACCTCCCAGTTAGGATCCAGCTGAGCATCGCCCTCAGGATCTAAGATAACCGAACGTATAGTGCGGAAATCGGTGCGTTGTATCATGGAATTGTTTGGACAGTTATCGATAATATTGGGCGTGCCGTCCTCGTCCTCGTCATCCTCGCAGACATCGCCCTTGCCGTTGTGATTAATGTCCAACTGTTGCGGGTTCTTGGCCAGTGGACAGTTGTCTCTGTAGTTGGGCACGCCATCGCCATCCATGTCATCATCACAGGCATCGCCCTTGCCATCGTCATCCGTATCCAGTTGATCTGAGTTGCTGACCATGGGGCAATTATCCTCGGAGTCCTGTATGCCATCGTCATCGCCATCAATGTCGCTGTCGCAGGCATCGCCCACTAGATCCATATCCCGATCCTCCTGCGTGGGATTTGGTATAGTCGGACAATTGTCGCACACATCGCCCACACCATCGTTGTCCACATCGGATTGGTTCGGATTGCGCAGGGCAGGACAATTGTCATACTGGTTAAGCACCGAATCGTTGTCCATATCCTCGTCGCACTCATTGCCCAGGCCATCCTCGTCGGTGTCCAGCTGCCGGCGATTCGAAGTAAAGACACAATTGTCACAGGCATCGCCCACGCCATCATGATCCGAGTCCAGCTGATCGCTATTATAGGCAAACGGACAGTTGTCCTTGCCGTTTAACACCTGGTCGCTGTCGGCATCATCGTCGCAGCCATCGCCCATGCCATCCAGATCGGCATCCTCCTGACCAGAGTTCGGTAAATCTGGACAGTTGTCGCGACGGCAGTGCGCCTCCGCACAGTTCAGTGACTCATCCGGCCAGCCATCCAGGTCGCGATCCCTGCCACAGACACGCCCATTGCCCGCCCAGCCGACGCTGCAGCGGCATTGGTAATGATAATTATCCGTGGGCACGCATTCCGCATTTCTGGCGCAGATGCTGCCATCGGGACAGAGATCAGCCGCAGATAGACAGCTGAAGGTGCCATTGGCCACATAGCCATCCTGACACTGACATCTGTAGGAGCCCTAGAAGATAAGTGCTAATTAGAGAACGTATGAATCTGGAATCTCTTAGGAGCTTACTTACAATACTATTATGACAGACAGCATGTTCCGGACATCTAAAGAAGCCCATTTTGCACTCGTCTATATCCAAGCAGGTTTGCTTTTGAAAGCCCACTGCCAAGTAGTCTGCCGAATAGCCTGCAAGAATTACATTACATAATTATAGTTGAGAGATACAGGAAAAAGAAGCACCCGGCAATAATTACCATGTGCATGGATGCCATCGAAGCCGGGCGGACAGGGTCCACAGCGAAAGCCCGGATTGAGATTGCTGCAAATGGCCCTTTCATCGCAGGGCTGATAGATCGCACACTCGTCCACGTCGTGGCAGGTGGTGCCATTGATTTTGTGGCCTCGTGGACAGGAGATGCACTGGAAGTAGGGCGGGAAGCCCAACTGAATGCACTCGACACCTGCCAAAATAAATATAAATTCAAATAATTATTATATATGTATTTCGAGTATTCTGTCTAGTGTGGCAAAAGTGAGGTTAAGTCAAGAGAAAGAAAGGTTATGTTTACTGTAAGTAAAAGGAGTTATGCTTGACAGGATAACGATTAGTTGGTTAGGATACGAAGTGTGAATTATGTGAGCGCGTTTAAAATAAAAATGTTGCCCTAACCCAATATTTACCACAAAGTGAGGTTATGTGCTTAATTTGAGGTTATGTAACAAATCAAATCCTTAAACATAAACATAAACTAATCCTATAAAGCATGACCAGAAAATGATAGTGAATAAACATGAAGCGCAATGGAATTCAATAATAATAAGATAAGATAGTCGAATGAAAGATGAATTTGATAGACAGATAGCTGAGATAAATGAGGAATTGAATTTTATTTACCAAAAATGTATCCAAAACGCAGACGCACTGTGCTATTTGAAGCTTTTAAAAACGGTTTTTTTTTTTTTTTTTTTTTGCTCAAATAAAACAAATGTAATTTGATATGTTTTTGAAAAATATACTGTATAATTTTATTCACATCTCATTTTAGGCATTACAGAGAGGGGAAAACAAATTTCGTAACACGCTTATAAACTCCACTTTCTGGTTGGTTTCCTTTTCCAAATGTTATTAGAGTTTTTACTATTTGTTTTTAAAAGTTGATTTAATTAAATTGTATCTTTATTATTTTTGTAAGTACTTTTGTGATTTATTGTTTAAGGGCGAAACGTTGCTAATACTTTGAATTATTTCGATTGCCATTCACAGAGCTTACAACTTATGACTATTTATAAGTGATTAATTATGTGCTCTCGCTCTCTGTCTCTAAGTTACTCGAATTTATAATTAAATTCTACTCTGATCTGATTCAGTTCGTGACAACCGAGTATTTGCGTGCTGTGTACTGGCTCTGCCTCTGATAGTGCTGCACATTATGTGTGGGCATTAGAATGTTGCCTAATAATGAGAATTGTTTATGCATTAATATCGTATAATAAAATATCAGTTATTTGTGTCATTCTGTTTGCTAAGCAAATCCACCCCCACTCTGCCAACAGATACTTTGTACTTTTGCCGAATTCAATTAGCCAACTTGACGTATAAGGCACGACATTCCGACAAGCCTTTAAACACAAAAAATATGATTCAAGTTCCTGGCCTCCAACTTTTTGTCGGCAACTGCGTCTGCGCTCTAATTAGCGAGCTTGTTTCACACATTCACTGAAAATTGCTCCTGGTAACCTATAATTTTCAGGGGATTTCAATCAAAAGGGTTCAGCGCTTCGCTTGCGTTCTATAACATTTTTTCGAGCTGCGCATTAATAAATCAAACAGTCGTGTGAACTGTGTACGCTACATGCCAATTGGTCGGGCATATCAATTTATATAGAATAGAAAAGTTGGCTGACTTTAATAAAACTTTTGTGGATATACCAAGCTGCATAAATAAATAACTCTTTATGTAAAAACATATTTTACTACTAGAACATATATATCAAATATCAGCTCAAAATAGCAGGAATACCTCTATTATTTTTAATAAAATCGCCTAAAATCGGCGTTTTTTATCTGACTCTAATTTGTATAATTAATCGAATTGAATTCGTTAAATAGAATTCTTCAATATGCCAACTGAACTCTTTAACTTGTTAGATTTTAGAGTTATTTATATATAAAATTGATGTATAACAGCTATATCATGAAATTGTAATGAAAACAACAACAAAAACATGTAGAAATCTGGCTACAGAAACATGGCTTTTATATATCTACTTTGACCTGATCTCTTTCAAAAACCTAACAAGAGTTCAAAACCCAAAGAGTTCAATCTGATTCCCGCTATTCAACTTTTATTTAAATGTTGCAAATTAAAGAAGCTGCTTTAAGATTGAAGATCTTATGTGCTGTTGACTCATCCCTGGCCAAGTCTCTAAGCTAGCTACCCAACCCACACGGCTGGCTTTGGCCCAGGGCACGACAAACTGAAATTAGCCATAAAAGAGCTGAAAACAAAACGTGGCCCCAAATCTCCACTCGAGACTTAAACTAATCAAAGAGTCAAACAGACCGCAAAGAGGAAAACACAATCCAATACATAAACACACATATTTGTTGTTGTTGTTGTTGCTGTTGTTGTTGTTATGTTTATTGACTTACCTGAGGGGCATGGTGTGTCCAGGCAAGGATTACGTAGCGAACATGTGCGTCCATCACCTTCATAGCCAGCCGGACAGGAGTCACACTGGGCACCGTTCACCGTATCGTGACACTGAACGCCTCTGCAAGTATGGAGTATAGAGAGTTAAATGTTGATGGGCTGTGCTTTTGTTTGGGGCCACATATTGTTTATTATTATTAATACTGACAGCCAGGAACAAATATACAACAAAAGATTGTAGAAAACCAAAAACACCATACAAAGTCAAATTTATTAATGATGTGCGCTTCGCTTGTGTACAAGGGGTATACAACACAAAAGGCCGAGAGGGAGACGACAGACAAAAAAGGTTACCAAATGGGACCCTCCTTGGACCCTACTCTTGGGCACAAAAGCACCGACAGCCATACGCCATACGGCACATGTGTGTGTCTGTCTTGTGCGGGACTCGGGATTCGAAGGTGTTCAGGCTTTCGGGTTTTGGGAGGAAGTTGTGAGACGAAAAGAAAACAAATTACAATTACATGAAAATGTTATTAAAAACCGTTGAGGCAAAATAAATAAAAGAAGGCACTGTGTGTGCATGTCTGTTGCCTCGTAGGATGATGTCCAAGTCCAAATGGCCCATGGCCAAAAAAACAACAACAACAACAGCAAAAAACACAAGAAGTGCAGTTACAAGCTGGATGGCATGTAAATTTCTCTTTATGTTTGGGCGAGTAGTGTGGGATTTGCTTATGGCTTCCATATAACATTTACATATCATGACACGGACATTAGTTATTATCCAGGTTACGCTTGAGCTCGGCCCAGCTCCGACAGCTGCGTAACGCCGTTGCCCAGTTTGAAACTCTCCCAGGACATAACTCATTCCAATCGCTGAACGCGCATTTCCCAGGAAGTCCATCACACGGCCAGACATCCAACTACTGTGCCCAACTGACCCACAAGCCATCCGTTGCCATATTTTATGGCAAACATCTACACAGCGGTCAGTTGGAAAAATAGTAGAAGAAGAAAAAGACGTACTCCACAATCATGTGGGCAGAGTCAATAGCTCAAGAGAGCTGAAGACAAAGCCAAAGCCCTGCCTAGTCAAATTCTGTTTGAAATGTAACGCAGAAGTAGGAAATCGTTTAAAAACAGCTAAGAGTACTCTGGTCGGCAGTGACCGACGAGCAGATACCCTAAACTCAGCTACAAGCTAGCCTATCGAAACATTCAAGCTTTCTACTAAACATTCGTGCATACATATATGGAAAATTTATTCTTGACTAACTTCGGCGACTGATCATTATGAAATTTTCAGTTCTCAAAAAAGATATGCATTTATCCAAGCCGAAGGCTCTGCCTTTAAAAATAAGTTTTTCACTTTTGTGGGAAAAGATATCTCAGACAACACTCTACACATCATGTTTGATGTATCTCTGATCATTTTCGAGTCTTGCTTAAAATACCATGTTTGAAAATCTATTTTTACAGATATTTGAGAACATATTGATAAAGTGATAAGATCGTGCTGCGAGAGGCATATATATTTCTAAAAACAAGTTTTTTCTTATCAATTTTTTTAAATTCCCGAGACGTACACACCGTCGGACACCCGGACGTTGTCCTGATCAATAACATATATATACTTTATACGTTCAGAAATGCTTCCTTCTACCTGTTCCATACATTTGCACAAATATATTAAACGCTGTTTTCAGATAATGTTAGGAATTGCGTTATTTAAAACTGCTTTTGTTGGCATAAAGTCTAATCAAGAATTGCTTTTTGTAATTAACCAGTAGAGCAACCCACTATATAAAAATGACAAGCCTTCAAGCACAGGTTACGCCCTATATATGGCCGATAGCTATAGGAATTCCGGCTTGTCATAGACCACGTCAAATGCTGTATGCCCCGAGTTGTGGACAGCCTGGCTTGAATTGAGGCGCAAAAAGTATTCGAGTGTTGTTTTCTTTAGTTTGGCTAAGAGTTTGCGCTGTCAGTTTTGGTGGATTCATCAGCCGCAGCTGCTGGTGGGCAACAACACTTGTCGGGCGTGTGTGTGTGTGCGATCGTCAATATTTTGGTAGAAGCATTTGGCGGCGCACATCGCACAATTAGCAAAAAGTGTTAAGTACTTAAGTGGCAAGGGGTTCAAGCCATGTTCGCGTCCATGTCCAAGACACAGAAAGAGAGAAAGGGGGGAGGGGAATAGGGAGTAACACGTAGAAGAAAAATGTTGCGTAGGGGTTTTCGCTTTCTGGCGTTGCTCACAGGCAGGCGTCCGGCACTTTGCGCTTTTCAGCTTTGTTTCAGTTCAGTCGACCATATTGTCTTGGATACCACCGCGAGAGTCGTCCATCGGCGTCGTTTGAGTGCTGGGAAAATAGCCAGTCAAGCGCATCGGGGAACGCATTAGCATTTCTGCCACTGCCCGCCCCCCCCTGCTGCAAAGGCAGCCGCATCCACAATCGACCGTCCACTTTCCGCCAGCCACCATCTACACACACAGTTAGCATGACGAACCCACTTGCCGTTTGCCTTCTTGTTGTTGCTCGTTCTTTTTATTAACCACGCATTCATAATTCATAATTCCAATTTGCTGCCTGGACCCTACCTGGACTCAGCCAAAAGGCTGCCTGCTAGTTGTCCGGCTGCTGTTGCCTTCTTCCTCTTCCTATTCCTCTTCATCTGCTGCTGCTGCCTCTGCTCAAGTCCAGTTCAAACACTTGCCAGGCACCACCCAAAAAGACACAAAACCTTTAGACACGGACGTGAACCCCGAACAGCGGACTCTGAGTAATGTGTGAACATGGATTTGAAGCAGGCAAAAAGCTCTTAGGCTCTGGTCGCAGCGCGAAATGAGCTACAAAATGCCTTGACACGCAGCTAAACTAAGGGCCCAATAAAGCGAGACAGCGAGGAGTTAGGCTACTGCAAATATTATTTTATAAAACTGTGAGAGACGAGAAATTTGTTAATAAAAATAAATATTTTTAGTAGGTAGTAACAGAAAATAAAACCTATTTTCACATCCGCACTTCAGCCTGAGATTTGAACCAACATTCTGGTTCAAAACAAATATTTCTGCTTAAACTGAATACTAATCAATTGTTAATCAGTTATAAAAAAAATTTTAAAAAACGACACCGGGAATTGATTCTTTAACAGATATTTTTAATAAATTGCCAGATAGCCAATCCTTAATAAAATAAATTCCTTATTGGAGTCAATCCTAATTTCGCGTAGATATTCTCTGTATCAATTATTATTTTAAATAAGTGATTGTTATTGTATTTTAAATAAGCGAGTGAAAGAGATTCAAACGCTAAATATAGATATTTGTACTTCACAACTAACAACAGAAAATTTGTAACAAATATTTGTAATTAATTTCAACAGTTTTGGCTAAATGTCAATAAAAGATAGTTAATAGATATTGGGAGAAACTACAATTGGAATACGTAAAAATCATAAGCACAACTTATGATTTATTCAGTGATAAATCTCCACACATTTAGTTAACACTTTACAATCTTATTTCGCAGCTCATTCGAATCTTTTTCGTCTACCATTTTTCATATGCTGATTGATAGGGTAACCATTTGAAAAGCGTAATGAAACCATTTCTTAGCCAAATCACTTTGCCATGGTGCATATAGCTCGTAAAGTTTGCTAAACTTATCTATTATTGGAAAAGCCGAGATCGCTGGCTGCCCGCTTTTATCCCACCCAAATTGCTTCTAATGGTAGCGCATGCCATGCAAATGCATACCACTTACTCCCAACAACAGGCAACACTTGGCTCTCCCTTAAAGGAGTTGCAGTTGTGAGATGCATCCACAACAACAACAACAACAGGAACAACAACAACCAGCATGTGGCGCACGCTTTGGACAAACTACAACTAACTGCCATAAAGCGGCGTTTATTTTGCCACAGGCCACTTATCTGTGAGGTTGGCAGTAGGTTGGCTGCTGGCTCCAGCTTCAGCTTTGGCTGCGACTCGATCTCTGGGGCTGGCTCTCGACTTGGTCTTGACTTGGCTTGTTTTTGTTTTCATTGCGGCGGACGGGCAACGAACCAAGCGAGCAGCCACAGCCAGAGCCAGTTGGCTATTAATTTGAATTCAAGCAGTCAAACGCTGCCTCAGTCCACGGCGACACAGTCAACAACAACTACAACAGCAACAGCCACAACAACAACAACAACAACGACAACGTCAACTTGGAATCAATGGCTCCACTTTTGCGGCACGGCTGTTGCTTTTTTGGTGCGTAGGCGAACTCGATTCGCGGCTGAGATATGCGTTCCACCGAACTTTGATGTTGCTGTGAACGCAAGCTAACTCAGCCCCATCTCTCCTCTCCCTCTCCCTCTCTCTCTCTCCTTCTCTCTCAGTCAATATTGCTCACTCTGTCGCACTGCTTTTACCACTCTTTTTAAACGTTTTGTTTCGACCCGGCCCCAAAGAATCTGTGGGAAAGTTGTTGCCATAATCAAATGGAATTCTGTTTGGAATTGTTCACAACACATGTTGCAGCTGGAATCGGATTCGGAATTGGAATCGGAATCTCTATCTTAAATCTCAATCTGCAGCTAAACTAGGTAACATAATCTCTTCTGACTGCAGCTTGATTGCACTGCTGATTATTTCATCATACGCATAATTTAAATTGAACAACAGCCACACAAAATTGTGCGTTGAAAGGCAGTGAAACTTTTGAGGCTGCAGGCTAAACTATGATTGGGTTTTCAAATTAGGGTCTGCTCAATAAGTTTTAGTAGATCAGTCTGTTTTGGAAATGGAAAGTGCCTTTCATACAGCTAATTCTGAATGCACTGTTTTAATAAGTCCTGAGCTTAACCCTATAATTTAGATAAAGAACTTTTTCCTAGCCTTTTTATGATAATAAAATAGATATTAATAAAAAGTATCATACACCTAACAGGATAGATTAGACCTATTTAAACCCTTATAGATTCTTCGTGATACCACAATAGACCGCTTTCACCCTCTTTTTCCCAGAGACCAAAGAACAATAGAGAAAACACTAAGTTCTAATTCTTCCATGCACGGATGAAGTCTAAAATGTGTTTAGATTTTTGATTGGAAAGATCTGAAAGATCAAATAATTTAAAAGGCTGTAAGTATCAAATGGTTATTCCCTTATAATCGCATTGTTGCATCACATAAAACTTGCACAAGACCAAAGATCGATAGAAAACGGATAAAGCCCAAAATAGAAATTGGTCAGATCTTATCGATCAAAGAGGAAGTAGGTTCCAAGAAAATCGGATCTAATTTTGCAATCAGCCGACCTGATTTTATAATTTAAAACTCATTTAATACTAAAAAAATATTTTCGCATTCTTGTCCCAATTTGGCTATATTGAGTCTAAGAAGCTGTAAGTCTCAATGGTTAATTCCCCTAGTACCGCAGTAGTATTAAAATTCATATTAAACATCTAAAAAGCAAATTTAACAAAAGAAATATTTTAAGAGTGCTTAACATTTCGAGTTATTAAAGGAAATATATAATTTATAGATTGGAATTCTTTTAAATTATCACAACTAAGTACTCGTTGTTTGAGTTTATTCTCTATAGAATCTTTAATGCATTACCCAACCAATTGACAATGTAGAACAACCCCAAAGATGAGCAACAATAAAAAGTTCATTAACAAATTAAACACAATGACCCAAGAAGTTATATAACGCCGTGATAGCAGCGGACAACAAAGGATCAACAGGTGTGCATGTCATTAGCACAAGTTTTATGGCTTTTTAATAGAAATGATTTTAACATACGAAACTCTGATCAAAAGTCAAGCAAACAAAGCGCTGGCCATGTTTAACTTTGACGCCGGTACGAGAAACATTTCGTGGGTTCTAAATTAAAATCATGGTCCAGAGTTGTGGCCGATAGTGTGTGTGTGTGTGTGTGTGAGTGTTTACCACACACATTGGCCACATTTCATCGATAATGAAAGATGACAGTAACGAGTCGGCGGCGTTGCCCGACAATGCTGACAACATTTAAAACAATTTTATGCAAATTAAAATACGGTCAACCGAGGGCGCACCTTCCAACAAGACAGAGAGATCCCTTCTGGCCTAGACACCTACAATAATACGGCAGAGATTGTGGCCCGTCCGGGCCCGTTTCCAATAATTTAAACAAATTTATGGTCTTCAGCTGCTTCCTCGGCGCGCGTGGCCAGGCAGGCGCTCACTTGTCGGTGGTTGCTACAGTTAGGGGTCTCACATTTCAAGTCGAGCCCAGAGACCGAAATCACTTTAAGTGTTTTGACACAATGAAGTCAGTCAGTTCTCAGTTCTCAGTTCTCGGTTCTCGATTCTCGATGCTCGCTTCTCTGTCTCAATGGGTTGTGTATATATATATGTGCGGGTTGCCTGCACAACATTTAACTAATTTATGCGGCAGTTTCAAGTGCCATTTGTGGTCCAGACCTCACAGCTTACCATCTTCTACTTTATTCCCTTTGTATTATTGCAAAGGTTTTGTTGCATTTTGTTTAGGAATTTCTACAAAATATTTCCCCGTTCCGTTATGGCATGTTATGCGTTTTGTTTAACATATTTATGACATGTCTATTCTCAATTTCGAACTTCTAGAATTTATGTTTTTATTAGTCCAATATTCAGTGACATTGCTGTGGGTCTTATGCATAATTAGTTGCTCGAGTCTGACATAAATGGGCCCAGTTACAAAGCCAAGACAGAACTTGAGCTCCTTTCACCCGCGGCCCTTTCTTCCGGTACACAAACAAAACTCCATATGGGCTGTGGGTGGTTTAACGACTGTGTTCCGCCAAATGCAATATGTGTAGGCTACTTTTTATGCCTTTAAGGCTGCGCTGGGCTCTAGTTCCAGCTGCGCTCTTAAGTATCTATGATATCAGCAGGTGACTTAAGTGCATTTTTCTATTTGACACCATATCGCACTTCTAAGCAGGTTTGGTGTGAGTAAAACCTTTGATTTGAAAGACTTCTGTTCATTATTATTTTTGCTCCCATATTAGCTATATCTCTCTGCAATCTTCATTAGACGAAAGTATGCTTATAAGCTGACAGACAAGGTTTATAGCAGCTCGAATATTCACTTGAGGCTAACCTCTGAGACTTGTTCTACTAACTCGGAAAAAGGGTCCATAATTTTTTTAATTTTATTAATAGCTCTTGACTCTTTCTCTCTCTTGATATGCATCCCTTCATCTCTCTCTCGCCCTCCCTTCCTCCTTTTCCTATTTTTACATCACTCTCTCTCGTTCTCTATCCACCTCTTTGCCTGACACAACTTTTGTCCTTTAGAGTCTTGCTCCCGGTCTTAAAAATCAATTGATTCTTGTTTTGGCCTCTCTCTTGTGATTTTAAATAATCAAGTAAATAATAGTAATAATTATTGTTTAAAGAGTTCTTCATTTTATAAAGATCATGGATAACAAACTTGGCTAGGCTGAGTTCTTTCATGTCGCTATTAAACTGATTTTTGAAAAGCTGCAAAACCGATTTATTCGTAAGGCAATAAACTTGAATGACTAAGTGCTAAGTGGAGTAGCCAGATTTTATCTTAAGCCGACAAGGGATTAGGCATTTTGCACATTTGGATTGGCATATCGAGACTCCGAGATCTAAGCACTTGTCACAAGGATAACCGACTGAATGGAAGCCGAACACAACTAATGGCCTTAGGACTATAATAAGAAGAGAATCTAGTTTTGCCAATGACAATCTCCATGCTCTTTTTCATTCACTAATCAGCATACTGATGCCTCTCCAATCGACATGGCTTGCAGAAATGAAATCTCAATGGGCAATACTTATCAATCATAGATAGAAAAGGCTTCAGCTGTCTAAAGTGGCAGGGAAGAGTCGCTTGACTGCATCATTAAGCCATAAACAACATCAAATTGCCATTAAGGCCATATGCAAATAATTGCAGACTCAGTGAGAGAAACCCTTGGCGAATGCGCTGAGCGACATTTTGCGTGAGGCAGCGGCGCCTTTCATGCGTCGGGCGTCCAACTGCATCAAGGCAACAGCATGACAAATACAATTAACATGGATGCACTGGCCACGCCCCTGACGCCATTAACGTTGTGGCATATACATATATATAAAAAACATAAAAGCTACAACACAACAAAAAATAAGCTTGAAGTTAATTTTTTCGCACTAGGCACTTACAGAAAACAGGGCCTGTCCGCGCAGCTGACGCCCGGCTTGCAGACTTTGCCATCGCCAATGAAGCCAGCAGGACAACGGCCGCACCTGGGTCCCGAGGCGGTCTCGTGGCAATCAACGCCTGTGGGCAGCAAGATGAAGAGAATTGAGATGAAGTTTGAGCTGGGTTCGGATGTGAGCTGGGTGTGTTCGCAATGAATATGAGTCACGGGTCACTTACCAGGATAACAAGGATTCGCAGTGCGGCAATTCGGCTCGAGGCGTATATGATTGTCTCCGCTGGGCTCCTTACAGCCCGCACAGTTCTCCAAGAGCATGCGCAAGTAGGCAATCTCCTGACGCTGGTGGGCGACATCTTCGCGCAGCAGCTTAACCAATGCCAGAAGATCGCTCAGTGATCGTGCGAGGGCGTCTGCAACAATGAGCACAAAACGCGCAGAAAACCATATAAAATAAGACTTTAAATAAAGCAACAATAATTCATGAGCCGCTGCGTACTCGCACCGGTGTGTGTGTACAGTGTGTGGGAAGCGTTCGGGCATCTGACAAGATTAAGGCCTAACCAATGCTAAAATCGCACTCATTTTGAGCGCACTCTGCCACCACACACACACACACACACACACTTGCCCCGTGAAACATGTGTGTGTTTCTGCCCGGCTTCCCTGATTGCAACCTAATCCGCTTTGTCGCTTGGACGGGTCTAAGCCCGGACCCAGCGACTGGGCCTCAATATCCAGCTGCTAATGCGGCGCGTTTTAGCGCAGCTTAATGCAATGCGACAACAGAGCTGAGCACCCAATCCGATCTAAGCGCATTCAGAGATGCTTCCATACACATGGAATCACAGTCACAACCTCATCACAGTCAAGTTTGCTAAATGGCAGGGTAATAATTTAAATTTTATAGCTACTCTTCCAAATGAACCACGATGCACGGCAAATCACAGTAAACATATTTATAAATAACGCCTTTCTATGCGATTCTCATTAAATTGAATACCTATGAGTCTCTTCCAGTCTCTCTAGTCACACGCGATTGTGTAAATTAATTAAGTTAAGTTCTACATAAAATAGAATAAAGTAAAAATTGTTTACATCCAAACTAAATCTAAATTATAAATATGTATAGATCTTAAATTAAGGCATGGAGCTTAATCAAAATTTCAGGCGAATTAAACATCAGATTGAGTATACATTTCAAATTAAATACATAACAATCAGCAATATCTCAATATCTAACGAATGTTTGCACAAATATCAAACAGTATGTAAATATTGGTTATTCAAATATATGTTATAATCTTTGGTAAAACCAAATTTTTGATTTGTGCAATAATTTCTTTTTAATAACATTAATTTGGATATTATTCTTGCATTTTTGTTTATCAATATTTTTGGTTATTTGTTTAGTTTATCGTTCATAAATACTTTTAAATGACGAAATATTTATTCTTCAGTTGGCATTTACAAAGGTATTTTTAAATTATGAATCACAAAACTACCTCACAGACCTTTATATTATTTGAACTTTGATAAAAAAATAAGGCAATCTCTCAGTCATTTTGGATTTTAATCGCGCTCCCTCGATTTGTTGATCAAATATTGAGACTTGAGCATGAAAATAATTCGAAATCACAGTGACAGGCTGCTCACAATAAAATCTGCACTGTTTTTAGTCAAACTTCTATCTTATCCTCTTTGGAAAAGCAGCCCAATAAACTGCCAGCTCATCTCTAAATCCCATATGTTGTATGACGCCATGTTAGACACATGGCAACAACTAAACTAGTCCAATGTTCCATCGGTTCCAACTGTCTGTAGATGGTTTCGTCCGTCCGATTGCCTGTCTGTCTCTGTGCTTGAGTGAGTTTTGTCAACATTGAAAACGCCGCCACCGCCTCAACGCCCAAACGCATCCGTTCGGGCCATGAATGCAGGGGTTGGGTTCGGGGCTCGCTCGCGCGCTCGATCTGTGATCTTGTTTTGGTTACGTTTGGGTTTTGGTGTGCAACCTTCGTTTCTATAAGCCACGTCGGCGTCATTCATTACGTTTGCCTTTGCGATTTATATGCCGCCCAGTTGCCTGCCGCGTGTCTCTCCCTGTCTCTGTGTGGGTACAGAGCGTGCTACCAATTTGGCGTTTTGCGCTGAGCTAGATAAATAATAATTATGCTGGATCGACATCGACCAAACAGCACTCAGCACTAGTTTTGCACGGGCTTTGGATCGGCTTTGGCATATCTTTGGGTTCATTAGTGTTGTCTTTTCTGTGGGCGCTGTTTCTCGCTGGTTTCACTGGCACTTAGCGGCGACTTATTGCCAGTTCCGAATGTGGGTACTTACATAAATAAGACTTATACACGTATATATCTACTGTAATTAATTGGCTGCAGATTTGTAAGGCATTATCACACCAAGACAGTTATTGCACTGGGTATGCAATAAAATGAGTTTTCAACCAACAGCAAGGGCAAATAAAGAATAATATTAATGAGCTTAACTGAATTGAGTTGATGAATATGTTCACACTGGGAAGTTAAGGCTTAAGGCTAGCCTAGTTTTTCAATTTACAAAATGTCATATCAATTAGAGTTTGTAGTAAAAGCTGAAATAATTATGATATATTTTTTCGTATTGCTTAAATCATGACATACAAATATAATCATAATTATTTTCACATATGCTTAATATAGAGTATATTACATCAAACACAGACTAAATTTTCTGCCTTACTATGCGATTCTCATGAATTGAGTTAAGCCCTATAGAGTTTCATACTTTGATAAACAAAATTTCATTGACAATGTAAATTACTTTACGTTTTATGCTCTTACTCTACTTTGTTTGTATTTGACATAGTATACATATATTTTATATTTATTGTATATATGGCAATATATTTTAAAGCACTTAAGAGCGGGGCCCGAGTTACTTCCTAGTAGTCCATATTGTTGTACATATATACATAAAACCATAGCGCTGACTTCTCCAACAGTTATTTAATTATCCTTTTTCCACCTTACAGAAGTTCTGTCTGACAAACTAGAAGCGTTTTCCATTTCAGCATAATTGAATTATTTACCTTGACTGACATAAACGCCAACTGTTTTAGGCTAATAATTTCGTCAGGCACAACATCTATGCAAATATTATTTAAAGGCTACGCCTTATAGAACCCACCGTTCCACCCAAAAATGTCGTAGAATACCCACTGAAATCTTGTCAGAACGCGAACCACGCCCGAACGAGAAATGTCGTCGACTGCTTTACGATAAGTATGATTGATAGAAAGATGGCGAGCTGTTACCTACCTTCACAATCGCCATGCATGATGGGTATATCGCCACGCTCCACATCCGTAGGTATTTCCTGCTGACGCTGATCCACGCCGTCCCGGGCCAGGGTTGGCTCATGGTACCAATTGCTGCGCACATCGCGTTTCTTGTTCTTCTCTGTAAGATTGGCAGAACAGAGAAAAGTGGGCTGTATGGAACATCCTACTGGGCACAGACTGTCTGACCGATAACTTACCACGCTCGGAGATCTTGTTCCGCAGCATGCGTCGATTGCCCCGGCGATGGAGACCCTTTTGACAGTTGGCACGCTGCAGCGAGTGCTCCATGTCTGCATCAAAGTGTAGTGGATACTTGCGTTCCCTGAACTATAGAAATATTAAATCAAAGTTATTTCCCCAATTGACTCAGCAACGGATTGATTCAACACTTGCCAGCTTAATCACTGGATCGTCCATTTGGGTATACAGCTTGGACAGGCTCATGTCAATCTCGTGGAAAGTGCTCGGCTTGCAGTCCACATGGAGTGTAATGCGATTCTTCGAGAACTGCAGGGCCAACGATCGTATGGTGCTCGTCTCATTTATGTTGGGTATCTCAAAGTTGCGTGACTCTGTCGCTCCATTGGCGCTTATGTCCAGCGTAACGCGCTGCTGCTTGCGGTCCAGGAAGAAGGACATCTTGTGCTTCAGCATGGGAAAGTCGATCATGAACAGCGCCTCAATGGATATATGCAGCTTGCGTCGGGGTCTGTAAAAGATGGGAATGTCGTTTAGATGTGCCACAACCGGCTTGAGCATGTGTTCAACATTTCAAGGTTTGTTTATTTACCTTATGTGACGCGTGGAAATGACCACATCTCCTTTCCTGATAAACTGTTCCAGCTCAGCAGAGGCAACTGTGGGTGAAAAAAAAGAGTATAGTAGTTGTTTTTTTCGAGGTCAAGTGTACAGGTATATGTAGGTCTTGCTAGAGCTTAGCTACATATACGTCCAAAATTAAGAAGTGAAATTCGTTTTCTAACCATATTTATGAAATAATTTATTGTTTACTTGGGCAATCTCTAGAAATCTCTTCAGAGTTTTTTTTATTTTTTAAATACAGGCAAATGCTCACCTATATTTTGTCTATAGTCTTGCGTTTTTGGTATATTCATTTTTATCTATTATTGATCTTTTCCGGATCACTTCGCAAACTTTGTAAATATGAGTTTGTGGCACTGCTAGCCTAGATAAACTTCCGTTTTGCTGGTGATAGCACAACACATATCGATTACAAGATCAACACAATATAACATACAAGCCCCAGAAGACTAAATCAAACAATGCCTCTGACCATGTTGGCTAATCCTCTGCACAAATGTTGCGGCACTTGCTCGGTTTGCCGGCAGCTGACACAACGGCAATCGGTTTTCGCGCCTGGCAGAGATTACAACACTTGGCGGTGTTTATTTTGGTCATAATAATCCCGTTCGCATGTTAACCCAAAATGAAAAGCAGAAAACTAAAGTGAAAAGTGGAAAGAGCTCCGTGTCTTTGCACAATCCAAATATGTAAAGCCGTCAAATGGAATTTATCAAGAGACTTCAGACCAGGCACAGACGTAGAATTTCACGCATTTGTGCAGCGATTTGTCATGTGTGGGAGCATGTGGAGAGCAGAGCTCTGACAGAGCCCAGGCGAGGTGACCTTCACGATATCGTGCCACACTCGACGCTCCACAAGGCAATCGGAATTGCAATTGCAACGTGGTCAGCTCGTGATCGGGCAACGCCAACGCCATTTATGGTGCACTGAGGTCGACTGCATGTATGCAACTGCAACTGCAACAACAACAACTGACAGCGTTTTGATGCCTGCTTGGGCATTTGATTTTGTTGTTTTCTCGATTTACATAAATCGCTGTTTGTTAGTTGATTTTGGGCGATGTCCGAACTGTTCGGCAAATATTTGCCTGCCTTTATCGCGCATGTTTGACCATAAATACAACGGTAAACATAGTGAACCAACTCGGGCACCTACCTGGATCCAGTGAGAGTGATGCAACCTCCACAAGTGCCAGCGCCAAGGCGGCCACCAGGCCGATTAGCAACACGCGCGTCCAATTCATCGTCCGATGATGTCGTCTTCTGCTTCACTTTGGGCTGATTTGTGCGTTCGTCCGCTGCAGGAGAAGAAGAAGAAGAAGAAGATGAAGAAGAAGAAGAAAGCGTGGAAGCGTCAGTCGGTGGTTGTTTATTTGCGTTTAAAAATAAAATGCCCCATAAAATGCATTGCGGCTGCCCCATTAAAACGCATAAAAATAATAAATAAAATTCAAATTAAAATTGTTTTAATGTCTAGGAAAAAAGTATAATTTTTTTTTGATGAAATGTTTGCGGCATTTTTAAGATTCTCAGCAAGCATTTATCGTTGAAAATGTCCACGCCCCGCTCTGATTTCGTGCCGGAAGTGTTGCTCCGGTATCACCTAGGCACACACATGTGTGTATCTATATATCTATATATATATATGTGTATATCTTTCATCTGTGCGGCCATCTGTGGGCGTAATAATAAAGCATTTGCTGCTTTAGTTTTTATATATTTTCCTTTTTCATAGCCACTTCTATTGGCTTTGAGTTGTCCGAGATTTATGTTGGATTTTTGCAATCATTCTTTCGTCGGCTCGTGTTAGCTAAATAAATGTTTAGTTGATGTGTTTTTGGCATTTGTTTCTTTTATTCTATTTCTCGTGCTTTTTCAGGTGTGCGCCCAGCGGAAGCTGTGTAGAAAAAGTTTATGAACAAGTTGGGGATTTGTCTTGTGGCACTTTTAGACTATTGAGGCAGATTTGAATTCGAATCTTATGTGGGATTTCTCATATTCTCTTTTAATATTAATGATATATACCAGAGTAATACTTTAAGCAGCTGCTACATTAAAACATAAAAATAGATACGCGAACAATTCGAAAGGTTTTAGTTTTTTAGGATGATTTTAATATTTATTTTACAAATTTTTATGAAAATTTCAGTTTATATTTAAGGAGTATAAATATGTTTAGGCAAAAAATTGTTATGTTCGTCAATAAAGTTAATGGAGTATGTATATCTACCAAGATATTTTATAACCCTATGAATTTTTTCAATATGAAAATTGCTTTCGAATAAATTGAATAAAGTATTCGTTTTCTATATAGAGGAACATAAGAAATTACTCAAAGCTCGAACGTGGCATATTTTTAACGAAACCTTTGGAAATCGATCATCAGTCTGCCATCAATATTATGGTTAATACATCTAAGCGGACATCAGCATTTGCTCAATAACTTGCAGACTAGCCATGTATTAGTTAATCTGTCTGCGTAGCCAGCGAATTTCAATTACAAGCCATAAATCCGGCTACTAACTTGGCAACTGTTTATCTTATTGCTCTATTACCACATTCCCAGCACTTTCTCCACGCTCTTCTGCTCCTGCGCTTCATAAATTAACCCCAAGCCGACATGTGCTACCGTCAATTGAAGTAATTTGTTATCGGCCGTTGAAATCTTCAAGTGATCAAAGACTCGAGTGGCACAACTCTATAACTCCCGGGAGCAACAATTTTCCTCACCAATAAATTGCCGAAAAACACACATAAAATTTAACGATCAACGAAAGAGTTTAAAAAAAAATATATTTGGTGTAAATAAGTACGCATTAATTGGCATTAAACTAGCGGCAATCGCAGCAAGACAAAATGCTCTAGCCGGGAGTGCACGACTAGGAAATACCCAGCATCAAGCCGCCCTTCCTTCCTTCTTCTATTTATACTTGATCAAAAAGAGACTTCTTTTCTTTGTCTCATGCTGTGTATGGGAAATGCATTCCTGATTATTTTCGGTGCTTAGAGTCCGATCTTTGTGAAATTTTCAGCACTTGAATAAGACATACAATAGTAGCAGGGACCATATCTCAAAATTGATATATATCGATATTATAAAATCTGGAGAGTACATATATTTTAAACTCAACTCTAGCTTTGAGCCAGATTGAGACGTGGACATTCACATGGACATGGCTTAGATAAACTCAGCTCATCGTCTTGGTAAAAAATATATATACTTTATGAGATCGAATGCACAAAAGCAATATACCATTTTTTTCTCTTCCAATGGGTTCAGGGTATACAAAGAATCTGGATTATCAGGCTGTTAAAAACAATTTAAAAGTGTGATTAACTACAGTCCGTATAACATATTGAATTGGAATAGATATAAATCTAAGTTTTCTTTCTGCAGACAATATTCATGCTTAAACACACATTAGAAATGTGAGCAAGTTGTTGGCTAAGCGATCTAGACAGCATCTTGGCTCGCTTAACTTGGCTCAAAGGTGTCCCAGGAATGTGGTAACGGTCGAGTCAACAGAAAATGTCGTTATGGCCTTACGCGAGAAGCGCTTCTGCCAATACGGGTCCAAAAACGTGTGAGTGACAGTTATGGATTTATAGTGGCAGTTAGACTGTTGCCTTGTGACTTCGCTGCCGATCTCTGGGCTCTATGTTCTCTCTGCTCTCACTCTTCTCTAGCGGTTCTGGCCAGTTTTCGACACGCTCGCTACAATGTCACTGAGTCAGAGCCCGAGAGGCGCAAAACATGTGCCATTTATGGTCGAAATCGCAATTGCCAGAGTTACAACAGACTTTACTGGCCGAGGTGTAGTAAAAGTAGCTGCCTTCCGCCAGCCACTTTAACTGAGAGCTTTTTAAAGTAGTTTAAGGTTTTTATGTGGCATTTGACAGGGTTTATTGAGACTTGGGGTTATGTACGTCTATTTCTCAGGGAGAAGTACTGGGCTGGAGCTTGTAACGATACCAAAATAAATTAGCAAAAAAATTATTCGAATGACGATTATTTCATTGAAGTCAAAATGTAGGGCAAGCTTGGAAAAAGGCATTAAATACGAGATTTATGATGTGGCTTACACGAAGATTACACGTGGAAACGTTCCTCAAATTTCTAAAAAGAAATAAATCTTGCCATTTATAGCATATATTTTCCTACATAAATCTTAAGTTTTTAATTGATTAACAATCAATCTTTTTTTATGATTATTTAGGCCTTATTTGCTTTGGATTATTTGATTTAAATTTGGTATTAATTCCTTGAAATACTCATAAATCTAACTAGAGAATCTTGACAGGGTATATTGAAGTCAAATAATTTAAAGATTTTTAGTTAGCCAAATAAAAGGGAAAAGGTCAATGAAATGTTAGCCATGAGTATTTGTGATAGATCACCATAAATATATTATCAAAGCTCCATAAAATAAATATGTTAGTTGACAAAACATTTAACTAATGCCTCTAAACCATTTCGTTGCGAATGATATCAAGATAAATGATCTTTAACATTCAGAAAATAAGCTCTTCAGCATTTCTTAAGATAAAGCATCTCACTCGTCCCAAAGAATTTCCTTAGTATTAAGGCTCGATGACAGGATTAGATCTGCCGCTCACTGCCGAGTTTTGACGGGTTCCCCAGAACTCAGGTCATGCGCATGGCGTAAAGCTCTTCAGGTGTTCATTGAAACGTATAAATAGACAGTCGAGGCTGCTACCGACTGTTTGACCGCATCCGCAAAGAACATTTCCCACCAAATGTCCAACCAAATAATCCCCCCCACAATCTACAGGCAACGGCAGTCAAATCAAATCAAAAACGCGACACCAACTCGAAACGAGCCGTAAACTCATAATCCTCGGTCCAAAATTTATTAAATACTTTTTAATGCCTTCGCATAGATCTAGGTGCTCCGAACATAGATCTCTGTCCAGCGCCCACGCAGTCAGCATAAGTCCAAAAAGTCTTCGATAAATGACAGCGCGTCGCCAGAGAGACGCCGCCGCATCAGGTTAATAAAGCGCACAAATCAAAAACAATGATGCTGCGGTTTAGATATACACATATATAGAGATACATATATGTATACGCATGTACATTGATTGACATTTCATTAAGCAGAGTCAAATGCACACGGAAGCCGCAAATGACGACCACAGCACAAACTGTCACCCACTAGACTAGGGCCCGGGTTAAATCTTTCGGCTCTAAGTCGTACGAACAAGTTTGTCGGCATCATGACAAAAGGCGTACCCTGTTAATCATCAGTGGAAATTTGATGCTTATCGGAAAAGATATTCTATCAGATTGAATGTTAGCTGGCTGACACCCCAAGCGAGCCCGAACTGGACACACAATAGAGGGCTGCTGCCAAAGTTACGTAATCTAGATACATAAATAAAAAATATTTAAAAATATATTGATAAACTCTTGAAAAACATTGTATAATAATTTCTCATATGTAGAAACTTTCATATGAGTATTTTAGCTATTTACTTTCTTCTGAATTAAGTAAGTAACACGAATAATCAACGAATATTATCTCAGAAACTAATTTCTGAAATTTAGGTGTCCAAAAGTTTGTAGTTCATTAAATAAATAAATCAAATATATTCTCTTAAATGTAAGACTTTTCCTAAAACTTTTCCAATACTTTACTTGCTATAAATAGAATTTAAAAACAGGAATAATATTTGAACATGGCCTTAACAAGTTGGGTGATATCTATAAAAGTCCTAAAACAAAGCCATAAAACATCACATCCCCAAACTAATAGAAAAAACTGAAAAAAGCTATAAACTATAATTCCCAAACAGTTACGGAACAAACTTTCCTATCCAATTCTAGGTCTTTGGAGGCTGTTCAGCTAATTTATTTAAAAACTCGAAAAACTTGAACTTTTATTTATGATTTTCAATATAAGTTTATAAACCGTTTTCTGGGTGCAACAAACTACAGCAACATGTGCATGAATCATCGCCATTAAATAAAACTTGGAAGAACCCTCGTATAGCATTAGAAATTCAAATATTTTGACTGTTGCATCGCGCGCTAGCATGCAACATCATGTACCCTGTCCCCCAGGGCGATGAAAACAGCGCAAAAAATAAAATGGGAAAACAACAAAAATAAAGCGATCGCTGGCTACTGCGCATGCGCCGCTGCTTCTGCAACTCTGGCGCTGTCGCGTGTGGGTAGGACAAGTTTCGCGGCGTCGTCGTCGTCGTCGTCGTCGCCCCGGGCGTCGTGTCACTGAAATCAAATCAGCCGCGTTTAAATGCTCAGCCGAAAACTCAAACTCAGCTGCGGCTCCCAACTTCAACTTCAACGCCAGCTCCAGCCTCCAAGTCCAACTCCAACTCCAACTCCAGCTCGAAGCACTGGCAAACCTGCTGTCAGTTGCTGGTTTGACACGGAAAGAAACGACGTCGGCGCCTACGCATCTGTGGACCCGGCCCCAGAGAGAGAGACCCAACTAAGACGCTTAGGGAAATTCTTCAACGGATTTTCATTTGCTGCAAAAAACTTTCTTTGGCTTTTGTCTAATATACCATTTTTTTTTTTCAATTTCAGGCCTCGTTCGCTTTAATTGAAAAAAAAACAAACCGAACTGAACTCATTTTAAGTCGCCTTCGCCTGATAAATTGGTTTCATTATGGCACGCGCATAATAGATTTTTGTATAACTTCCGCCGCGAATCGAGCGGCATTTATATATAGATACTTTATATAAAAGTGACAAAGATCCCGACGAGTTCAATAGCACTTGACTTCGACATTTCTGTGTTTACGTATTTCTTTCGGCTGCCGTGTCCGTAAGAGATCTATTTGAAATTCGGCTTTTCATGAAAAATGCAGTAGTTGACAGCTGAAAAGTTGAACATTCAGCCATTACACAAACGAATTTTACGCTCTTTTTTTAAGTCTCATTTCATAATATTGAAAGGTCTGTCAATTATATACTAGATATGAGTACGGTGCTGAGTTTTGGTATGGTAATTGCCGCTTGTCAAGCGGCTCAATCAAACCACCAACAAAAACACTAAAATCTCTGCTTGTCAGTGGAAATGAGGCGGAAGGTGTCAAATTATTTGAATTTTTCTTCAACTATTAACAAAGCCAAAAAATGCTTCGCTATATGTTTGAAATACAAATTCGTTGTTGATCAAATATTACAAGAGTTGTGAAAATATGTAAAAGACAATTTGTAAGAGATTGCTTAGCTTAAGACTTCTTCAGATTGGAAATAAAGGTATCTAACATTCTATGCATTTCATTGAAATCTATATAATTGCTGAATTCGCAAGTCTAAGCATCAATATCTGTGTTCTAATTGCGTTTGACCAAGATATCTTTAACACTAGAAAATAGCCTTTCATATGGTTAAATTCGCAATAGTTCCTTCCCATGATCAGTCATTTTTTGCAACAATTTGTGATATATTAGCTAATTAGTGTTAATTTGTCGAGCTCGACCCACTGATGGTAAATAAAAAACAAGAGTACACAAATTATACCAAAAATTATTTCTATAATTTTCATCTCTAGTTTTCGTTCACACATCTTTCTTCCCAAGACAAAATGATTCTTTTGATCAAGAGATTTGGGGTACATTACTAATAAATATATAAAAAACTATAAAGTAAGCATATCTTTGTCACGACGAAGTTTTAATGCACTTGTAGGCTTTTTTGCCTTTGGATATATGTGAGAAAAGTGAAGCTGGGAAATGCTGAGTTTGATGAAAATATCCTGGAAAGTAGAATATTTAGCCATATAAGGACCTACGTTTCGATCGATCTTTCCAATGGATAGATATCTTCTTGGTAAACGAAAAAGTTTTGCATACAAGAACGGGGTGTTCGTCCGATCGTTTCTATGGAACAGACGGACATGGCTATATCCACTCGCTGATATAGGAAATATCTCCTCTTCAAGTCGAAAATGTCTGCTGTGCGTTACACATTTCACGACAATATTGTAATACTCTCTAAAAGAGTATACAAGTAATGCCTACATCTAAAGAATTTAACTAATTTTAACATGTCATTCCATTCTTCAATAAAAAGTAAACAGTCAAATATCATTCTAAGGTCCAAAGCAGCCATAAACAAAACCCAAACAAATTATTATGCCATAAATAACAATAGAAAATGTCACAAATATGGCTCCTATATAATCACGTGATTATCTCAGCTACCTATGCCACACCCAGTATGTTTTTTTGAAGCTGTTTTTATACCCTGAACCCATTAAAAATGGTTAAAAGGGGTATATTGTATTTGTGCAAAGTGCAAATGTATGTAACAGGCAGAAGGAAGCATCTCCGAACCCATAAAGTATATATATTCTTGATCAGCATCAATAGCCGATCTAGCCATGTCCGTCTGTCCGTCCCTATGGTCTGTCGGTATGTATGAACGCAAGGATCTCCAAACCTATAAGAGCTAGAGACTGAAATTTTAACTGTAGGTCCTCCTAGGGCCTATGCAGATCGAGTTTGTTTCCGATAATCGATAACTTACTCCGTTTCCAGTCAATCGATAAAAATCGATATCGACATCCTGTTTTTTGAGCAATTTTGGTAAATAATAAGAGCTAGAGTCACCAAACTTGACATGTGGCTTCTAGAATAGTATATATATTTGCATTTGGTGTTGGACGAAGAGGGTGCAGGGTATCCCCTAGTCGGGAACTCCCGACTAGAACCTCTTACTTGTTCGATTTGCATTTCTGCGCAAAATATCAAAAAAAAAAAAAAAATACAATTCAGTTAACACCAAGCCGCAAAACTTGATGCCTAAGGGCTTAAAGTCCCATCAACTGGTTATAAATGATATTTTAAGCTTTTGAATTGGCGCCATAATTCCCAAATCCAAACATACGTACAATACATGGCTTAAGAGATGTGTTTTGAAAACCTGTCAAAACTGTTTAAGCTGTAATTAAGCAAAAAAAAAAATATATAAAAAACGAATAGCTATTAACTTATTTTGATGAACCATTAAAAAGAAGTTTCGTTTCAGACGAACTTGAATCACATTTGACGCCGACGCCGGACCAGGCAAAAGTTTGGGGCTTTTTTTAATGTGCTGTGAGCTGAGATTTGAATTGCAAATTTGATTTGGTGCCGAAATGCAGTCAATACAAAGCATTAAAAATTTGTAAACCTAATACGGACTAAGGCCCGAATCGGCCAGCAGCAAATAATGCGACGACATTTTCCTCGAATGATGCGCTAATTTGTTGCCACAGTTTTCCAGTTTATAAACTCACAACTTGAACAAATGCTGGCTAGCGGAAATTTCATTCAGAAAGCAATATTATTTATGTTTTAATAATGCCACAGTTACCAGGCCATATATGGCCCGCTGCTGTTTAATACAGCGCCAACCACAATGTGTAATATATTCAAAATAATCAAATAAGCAGCTAGCCAAGCCAAAGACTGAGACATCGTCGCGGCAGTTATAAATTGTTATGGTAATGTTTTCAGTGGGCGTCTTATAATTGAATTGGCTGAAGCAGCAGCGCACAGCACACAGGCACAAATGTTGAAATCAAATAAATATATTATCTACATACATTATAAACTGACTGACTAACTCGAACTAATCATTTCTCAAACTCATTTACAAACCTGCTCGTTATAAATTAAAGAATTAAATGTTTCATCGACTATGAAAGTCCAGCCCATGTGCGAAAATTGGGCGAAAAAACTGATGAATATTACGGCTGAAATGGAATAAAATCTAGTCCAGGGGGTACAAAGTATTAGGGGAAGACTTAAATCTTAGATGAGCGGAAAATTTATGCATGGTGTTCAATTTTCCCTGATACCAAACGCGTGCCAGTTTAATATAACATATAAATATCGCCTTACTATGCGATTCTCATGAATTCAAATAAGACCTGCAGAACTTTATGCCTTGATTTTATGTGTTAATTTATTAAATTGTGCTATCTATCTTAAAATCTTAATCTGTTTAGCCCAATTTGCGCTCCTGCACTCTCTCGTGTGTTATTATCTTTTCTCCTAATGAAGTTCTTCTAATGAAGTGTTTGTATAAGCACGGAGTATCTCCTAGCACAACAGAAAAGGCTTGGAACATGGTCGATTATGGTCAGCTTATGTCCAGCAATCAAGCGAAACAGAGTGGAAAAGAATTGCGACCAAAATAGGAAATGCCATACAAATTGTGAATGCTTTAACATATTTAAACATAGCTGACAATTATATTATTTATGCCTTTCGGACTTTAATTTGTTCTCAGCTAGGCTGAGAGACATTTGAATAATGCTGTAATATACGACTCATAAACTTCAACCTGCTTTTAATATGTGTGGAAAGTCTGGTAATTAATAGATTATGACTAGACTCTGGTATTTATGGCGCCAATGCAGATAAGACAAGAGATCTCTAGATTAATGTGCAAACGTTGTGGCCAGCAGCCTATAGCCAAAATGGGTGTGTCTAATTAATATGTATCGATAGTATTTGAGTTACAACAACAATTAGCATGATTTATTAAAAGATATGAAGGCGGTGAAATGGAGTTTTCCTGTGCCGCATAAATATATGCATAAATTGGTCAATTAATATGGCTGAAATTGCAGGAATCCCTGAGCTTAACAAAATATGAATTATTAAACTCGAAAAGCTATAATAATATTCAATTAAAGGGAAAGAGAAAATTTTTTTATATATTATAAATATAATGTATACGAAGCGTTGGACAAAGGAAAGATTTGAATTTGTTGGTAAAGTTGAAATTTAGGACAAAAAAAAATAGATTTTGATATTTAATCAATGGAGTATATTAATTGAAAAATTTAGCTTTTTACTACTCTATCTCCCCAATAAACGATTAAGGAAAGTTTTTTAGAAATTTTTTTAAGAAAAATGTAACTTAATTCAATTTTGCCTGCATTGTACATTCTTATATGACAATATCAATATCAATATCTATATATTGATATTTAATCAAAATTTTTTGAAGAAAAAGGTAACTTAATTCAATTTAATTTTGCCTGCATTTTACATTCCTATGAGACAGGGCATGGCTTCTGCTGACATGGGATAGAAAGATTTCAATGTGTTGGTGAAGTTGAAATTTAGGACACAGATAATATACTTATATTGATATTTAATCCATGGAGTTAAGTTAGTGGAGCAACTAAGCTTTCAATAACTCTAATTTCATGTCTCCCAAATATATTACGTTAAAGGAATATTTTGTAGAAATTTTTTAAAGAAAAATGTAACTTAATTCAATCTAACTTCGCCTGCATTTTACATGCCCATATGACAGGGGCATGGCTTCTGCTGGCAGCAGGAACGCCCCATTTAACCCACTTTGCAGCGCTTTTGTAGCCTTCACACTCACCTCTATGTCAAGGACGTTGCACGCCAACGTTGTTGCCGCTGTTTGCGATTGGCCACTTGGGCTTTCAACAGAGCTCTGTGGCAGCTTCTTGGTCGTACTTATTGCGGACAGCTCCTTGAGCTTCTGCCACTTGCGGCTGTCAGCGCAGCGTATTTAGTATAACAACAACTTAAGTTAGTTTTATGGATGTTGCCACACTTTTCCAACTTCTTTTGTGTACTTTTTGGATTATTTAATTTAATTTTAATTTTTTTTTTTTTTGTTTTTGGTATTTATGCACTATTGCAAGATCAAACAAATCGCATTGAAGGCTCCTCACACTAAATGAAACGATAATAAAACGGATGCATTAAACTTTAAAACCCTTTTCCAAGAGACGACAAACATAAACAAGAGAACACAAACAACACACGCAAAAGAAAAGATCGCCCCGATTGATTTTATTAGAACGGAACGGCACACGCGACGGCGGCGACGACGACGACGTTGGCGATGGACGATCCTCCAGCGATGGCAACGGCTGAACAACTGAACGGGGACCTGTGGCTGCTGCTGTCGTGTAGGCAGTCCGCCGAGGCAGGCCGTCCGGTGTTCGTGCTAATAAAAATTAAAACACTTTTATGCTATTAACAACAAGAACGCGAACCGAAGGCGAAATGGAAATGATGCTCAGTCGGGCTGGCAACGCCGCGGCGTCTGTCGAAATGCGACGCGGTGACAATTAAACAGGCGTTCGCCTCTGTTGTTATTTGTGTAATAATTATTTCAATAACAACAACAAACGAGCCACACTAAAAGCCATCATAGATCACGATCACGATCACAGGAAAACGCACGCGTCTTTATTGATGCTCGCGCGCCAGAGTTTACCGTTTACCTCAGCTACATACATGTACCGTCGTGTTCAACGTGCAAACGCACACTGAAGGGTAACAGTCGCGACAGCGACATCAAAAGCACCAGCACCAGAAGCAGCGGCAGCGGCAGCGCTGTAAGCAGCGTGAGCAGCAACAGTTGCTGCAGTCGTCGTCGCTGCTTGATTGCAGTTTGTTTTGTTCTCAGCTGCTGCTGCTGGCTGCTGCGGTGTTGCTGGCTGATGATGTTGCTGTTGTTGTTAACTTGTTGCCGTTTGTGTTGTGGTGTAGTTGTTGTTGTTGGGAGAAACGCGTTCAGCAGAGCAGCCGCAGTCGATAGCATTTTGTCTTCGTTTGTGTTTTTCTTTTGACGCGTGAGTAAGCTAAGACGCCCACGTGCAGATTTGCGTAAAGCGAGACTGGCGTTGCCAGATTGTTGATAACTTGTTTTGAGCGGTTCATTGTATGTATGTGTGTGTGTTAGTAAAAGCAAATAAATCGAACATTATGTTAGTTGATCGATAGCTAATTTGTGTAACACAACTGTGTTTCGAATTCAAACAGTTATGTTACAAACAAACGAATACTTACGCTTTCTTCGGAATGACGAAGATTTTTACTGGATATGCATGCTGATCTGGCCATGACCTGTAAATTGCTAAGTGCAGTATTTATTGGTATTTTCAATGCTAATATTTGAAGATATTTACATTATCCGCCATTTACTGTGCTATTAAACACCAAGTTAGACCAATAAAGTTTACTCTTGTTTTGAAAACGAAACCCTGGGCCAAAACAACAATGTTGCCCTTGCTCGTAAACCACATTTACGCTGAACACGCTCTGAACCCTTTTTATGCGTTCAGCCTTGCCACATTCCACACGCACTTTAAAAATGCCCAGAAATGGAGCTCATAAAACTGGCACGAACTCTGCAATCATTAAAAGCAACAACCAAAACACTCGTTAAAACTAGCCTCCCAAAAACAAAAATGCGATATGTGCATGTGGCACCTATTAATGGCTACTTATGCAGTACAAGTGTTGTTGTCCCCCCCTTTTCCTGACGCCCCCAATCAAAGTGACAACCAAACTGATGCGTAACACGTCAGTAGCCAGATCTTCAGATCTTCCGATGTGCGACCAGTTTATCATTATGTCGCCAGCATGTCAAGCCCTCGCCTGGCCTGGTCATAACGCATATATCATGGCGCTATATAGCGCACACCCAGTTTCAGTCGGCGGATTCCCAGCGTCGTCGGCATCATCATCAACATCATCATCATCATCATCATCGTCGCTGCATATTTTGCCTGCTTGTTTGCTGCATTTTTGGACACGACGACCACTTGCTGAAATTTCATTATGTGCGTGATTTATAAATAAGCGGATCGTTCAGGTCGGTTGCCGTTGTTGTTGCTGTTGTTGTTGCTGTTGTTGTTGTTGTTCCCAGCATCATCATCAGCGGGAACGACCCACGCACTTTGGCGGCGCTACAACGCAGCTTGCATGTTGACTACCCTGTTTGTTGTTGTTGTTATTGTTGTTGTTGCAGTTCATTTCGTATTAATCATAAAATTGTATTATTAACATGTTTATTTTTCGATCTTCAAGTTTCGATTACAAGCATTCCACCGTTTATTGTTTGTGTGTGAGTGCGTGGAGTGTGTACCTTGTGAACGTGACTTTGTTGTGCAGTGTAACGAAAGTGAGCCACTTTCTAACACTGCCCAGTCTTTTATTGAGCCACTCTCAATCCACGCGCAGTGGCAACAGTTAAAAATGTCGCCGAGGATCGCGCGTGGGCGTCAGTCCAACAAGAAGCCGAGTGCGTTATGACAGTTGTAAATATTTCGATCATCGAATGAATGAAAAGAGAAGGTCTTTAGTTGTTGGGGGAAACGCAACAACTATGTTTACACTATAAGACAAATTATAATTGCAAAAATTGACTGTGGATATAAACAAAGAGTGTAAAACAGGCTGGGATTGTCCTTTTGAATCTGAAAAGTATAGCTATATATTATTATTATGGCAACGAACCGCACCTTAATTAGTTGAAAAAAGATCAGTTAATAAAAGAACCGAACCCTATGTAAAAAAAAATATTTGGGATTTTTGAAAATATTAAAAGTTGTTGACACTGTAAAGAATGTACAGAATAAACGAAAATCAATAAGTAAAAACATAATTAATCTAATTTACAGTAAATTAAACTGTTTTATTGAAATAGAAGGAAATGGGATGAGCCAAGTTTCGAACCTTAGCCTGGTTGCACAGATTGTTGCAAACCAGGTTCACGAGCCGAGCCTTATTTTTGAAACATTCTTTTAGTTAGTTCTCAAAAGCAATCTCCTAAAGTGTAGAAACTTGGGTTTTTGAATATCAGCGCTATTTTTTTTTTTACTTACAATACCCCAAACACTTGCCCGGCCAACGAATACAAAACTAGTTAAAGGTCAAACTGGAGAGCTGGCCTGAAACGGAACAAGTTTTCTATTCATCGCATATCTATGTCTAATAAATATTTAAACACACACGACTATATAATTAACGTCATCGCAGGCTATAATGCAAATGATTAACACCGTCTTTATAAATATAAAAAATAAGACCCAATGCAAATAAAGCGAGGGGCCTATGGTTATGACCAGGGTGTAGCTAGATCTGGTCATTAATTACACATGTTGTCATTTTGTTGTTGTTCGTTATTTTCTATAATTTTACATATGATATTCTGTTTAATGAATAAATTAATTTAAATTAAGCAATAAGCCAACTAACTAGAGTATCTAATATTACGCGCTATTACGTCTTAAGCGTATTGTATGATAGCTTTTTTTTCAAACATTTAACGGCCTAGACCAAAATATATTTTTTTGATCTGCTCTGGCATATTTGTTGTGATTAACATTTTAATCTGTAACTTAAATGCAAAGAAAAAAACTCGCAAGCAAATTAAATAAGCCTTTTGTTCCGAGCCGCTTCAAGACAAAATAAAACGGTAGCAACTCTTAATTAAGTCGTTTCCGCTGTCGATTCGAGTTGTCATTGAATCTACTTGGCAGATACCCTGTAATTTATGTCTTCTCCACACTAGCCACTTCAATGGAGTCGCCACAACTGCAAGTACACACACATTTGATTATTTAGTCTTCGGCACAGCGCAATGTTGTTGATGAGTTCGCACAGAATGAAATATGGGTGTTTTAAGTGCCTTCAAGGTGTCAGTTGAGGATTAGCATAAGCGAACTTTTGGGTGGGGTTAATGTGGCTAGCCAAGGTCAGCAAATAAAACAGATACCCGATTTAATGGAGATTCCCTTTCGGATGCCATGAAGATTAAGATTAAATGAGGCTTAAATTAATGAAGACTAGATCCTTATCACCTTACACATTTGATTAATTTATCTTTTAACTTCAGGTATTCATTTTCCACTCTCTGGACTTTACAATATTGATAAGATACAAAGGGGTTAATATTGTTAAGCTGGTCGTTAAACATTTTTATTTAATTTGATTAAAAATTTAAGCCCAAATTGTGATTTGACGCTTAGTATAAAGATTTGATAAAACAATTTTTTTTTTAAATTTACATAATTGGGATATCAAACTAAAAACGGACAGACTGTAAAATCCAAATGCTTTAACGAATAAAAATCAAAGGATTATTAAATAATTTATCCTACTTTCAGCTGTAAAATTTACTATGATCACAAATTTCAGCCCAAAAAGCAATTAGACCCTTAGTTTGGGAAAAAAGTTTACAAACTTTAAAAAGACGTCGCAAAAGCAAAATAAATAAAAATGAAACATCTCCGACACCATAAAGTATATATATTACTGAGTCGTTATAGTCATGTCTGTCTGTATGCTCCCATGGAAACTAGTCT
Organism: Drosophila littoralis; assembly: GCA_018903485.1. Classification (NCBI taxonomy): domain Eukaryota; kingdom Metazoa; phylum Arthropoda; class Insecta; order Diptera; family Drosophilidae; genus Drosophila; species Drosophila littoralis. The sequence continues at coordinate 6,972,366 of JAEIGF010000059.1, read as the reverse complement.
CTCAGTTTTAAAGATATCTGGATAGATCTGTCTGTTTATTGCAGGCAGTACATCTGCCGGAACTGAACGGACCGGATCACAATATCATATAGTTGCCATGGAAAATTAGCTCCTCGTGCTCTATACGCTTAAGAAGATGTCGGAGTACTATATCGGAGTACTATATCAGAATACTAAATCGGAAGGAAGCAAGGTGGGAAGGAAGGAAGAATGAAAAATGAGTTTTCTTTGGGAAAACCTTTCAGTTCTTCAAGATAGTTTGACCAAAACTCCGCAGATACAAGCTTGACTAACAAATCTGTAAGGCTATATGAAATCGGATTACTTTTATTATATGGCTATAGTAGGAACAATCCATCGAAAATAAGGCTTCTACAAGGGTATTTCAACTGCGGCGTGCCAAAAATAGCAGTTCCTTCTTCTTTTGATTGCAACAGAATTCGTGTTGTGCAGCCTATATAACCCATTAACCCCATGCCTGGGCAGCCTCGGAGGCTGACCACAAATTCACTTTCCCATTGTGGTTAAAAATTAAGCGCAACTCGCAACTAGCATCTAGCGTAGTCGCTGAATTTAGACCGCAACATTAAAACCCACAATTTATGCCGACAACTGTGCGAAAAGCTAAATGAAAAGTGAAGTTGATGATGGGGGACGACACAAAAAGGTAAAACGGCAGCGAGACGACATTACTTGAGGCAAATGATGGGCGTCTTGGGCTGTTTGGGCGTCTGCTCCTGGCACTTGATGGTGACAACACTGACGCTGACGTCGTCATTTATATCCAGCGGGGCGGCGAGGGGTGCTGCGGCAACCGGAGACTGACTGTCGCCGGCAGCACCATTTGTCTTTAGGCGCACCACATGCGCCAGCTTTGTGGTGGCCGCCACTGCAGCAGCCATCACATTGCCGTTGTTATTGGGCAACGTGTTGATGGGCTTCTGCAGCAGCTGATTGGAGGAGTCCAGGCGATTCGATAGCGAGGTGTGGCGATTGTTAACCGACTAAAATTTGTAGAACATCTTAACAAGTTGCTTCAAACTAAAGCCCTGCATCGAGTCAAAGTTTCGGATACTCGAAAAATTACTTTGGTCCATCGAGTCAATACTCAACAATTTTCGGCTCGAGCAGTTCGAGTTGCATGCAAAACATGTAATCGGTTAGCTCGAACATGTTCGACTGACTGACTCGAGTAGGTCGAATTTGGTTTGTATGAATATCTTTGGATATGGTAAAACATTATTTCGGTTAAATAGATCGAGTATCCGAGTTTGATGCAAATAAATTAACCATTAACCGAAACAGAGCTCTACTTCAACTATAATAAATATATATGCGCGATTTTCGGTTGATAATCTAAAATAATATTCAGAAATTCAAACTCACCACATTGTTGTTGTTGTTCATGCGGCCACGAATATTGTACAAGCCATAGACCAAGGGATTCATGCAGGAATTCGTTGATGCGAATATAAACAGGGCTTTGCGCACCAAGGAATTCACTTTATCCACCGACGTCTTATCCAATGAATACCACATGCATATAAAGTAGTACGGAGTCCAGCAGATGATGAACACAATCACAATCGATATGGTCATCTTGAGTGTACGTTTCTTGGCCCGACTCAAGACATCGTCGTTGGAGCGACGAAAGCGTTCCGCAATGACATCCTTATGCACGCGCTGATTCTTGCGATAGATCTCCAGATAGATGGCACCATAGCAGTAAATGAAAGCGATCAAAGGAAACGCGTACATGGCACACATTGTGGCGATCTGATACAGCCAGTTGTCAAATTCGCTCACAAACGAATGAAAGGTGACGCATTGAAAGTAGCCTTTAACGATCGGATGCTCCTCCAGATGGAAGAGAAAGGCCTGCAACAAGAGCGACATTAATTGGTTGACTACTGTGTTAGGCGAGGGGAACGACCCACCTGTGGAATGCTGCATATGACGGAGCCCAGCCAGGCGCAGGCCAGCATGATGCGACCACGATTGTAGGAGCGTTGCAGCGGCTTCAGGATGGCATAATATCTGCGAGAGAGAGCAGGAAAACCAAAATGTTAGGCAAACGATTGACACTTTGTCTCTCTGTGTGTGTGTGTGTGTATGTGTCGCCTTGTCGGGCTATCAATTTGGTCCATTAGCGACAGTCAGCAACGACGTCAACTCACCTGTCCAGCGATATACACACCATGACAAAGCTCGACAAGTACAGTCCGAAGACGCGAAAGAAGCTCATGAGACGGCACATCAGATCCGTGGAGCGCCACTGCACCGTCCAGGCCCACGCAATCTCGAGCGGCATCAGCAGCAGCGTAACCATTAGATCGGCAATGGCCAAATGCATTAGCATGATGTCAATACGCAAGGGACCTCGCAATCGACGCTTGGTCAGCAGATAGAGTACTGTGCTATTCCCAATTGTTGAGATCACAAAGAGTATGCTGCAAAATGGAAAAAATGTTGTGCCGATTAATCCGCTTGGATAAGGCAGCAAGCAGTGGGTGACGTTGCGTAGGTGCATTCAGTTTGATAAGTGGGTCATTGGGAGATTGAACGGATCAGTTGAGGTAGTTTTAGAGAAGCTAATAAAGAGTCGCAGGCACTTTGGACTATCGAAATATTGATACCCTCTATCAGAAGAGAAGAGAATCAAAAGGCATTCATATCCATGCGTATCATACTCATAGTCATAGTCATAGTCATAGTCATAGTCATAGTCATAGTCATAGTCATAGTCATAGTCATAGTCATAGTCATAGTCATAGTCATAGTCATAGTCATTCTCATACTCATACTCATACTCATACTCATACTCATACTCATACTCATACTCATACTCATACTCATACTCATACTCATACTCATACTCATACTCATACTCATACTCATACTCATACTCATACTCATACTCATACTCATACTCATACTCATACTCATACTCATACTCATACTCATACTCATACTCATACTCATACTCATACTCATACTCATACTCATACTCATACTCATACTCATACTCATACTCATACTCATACTCATACTCATACTCATACTCATACTCATCATACTCATACTCATACTCATACTCATACTCATACTCATACTCATACTCATACTCATACTCATACTCATACTCATACTCATACTCATACTCATACTCATACTCATACTCATACTCATACTCATACTCATACTCATACTCATACTCATACTCATACTCATACTCATACTCATACTCATACTCATACTCATACTCATACTCATACTCATACTCATACTCATACTCATACTCATACTCATACTCATACTCATACTCATACTCAAAAACCTATTAATAGAATTGTAATTCCTGAATCCTTTGTAAAGAAAATCAATCATATGATTTGGCAAAAATCTTTGGACATATCGAAATATTTGTAGAATAAAATACATATAGTAGATACAAATACATATATGTAATATCACATCTCATTGAATTGCGTTGCATTAAATAAAATTAAATACAGCTTTAATTTTTGACCTATATTTTACAGTCTCAATTGTTGCTTATGAAACCTACAAACTGGAACGTACATTTTGAACAACTTTTTGCCTTTTAATCAATCACCTTTCTGTGGTGATTAAGGGGCGAGTAGTTTTCTTTATGATTTGCTTATCACAAATTATATTATTCCAATTTAAATAAGTGAACTTTGTGATTTCCTGTATTTTTGATCCACATTTTGAATATGTTTGATGCTTATCGTGAATGCCATAAAATCATTTATCTAAATAATTCAACACCCGCAACGATAAACACATATTTGAACAACTAAAAAACATTTTATTTATAAAAACTAAAATAAAATCAATTTCTGAAAACTACGGAGCACTTTCTACGGGCTTCTTAGTCAGTTTTGTGCCCGTCAATCAGCTGAAAAGATCTCTGTAAATTTCGAATCACTCTATTAAAGTGAACCCTACGCTGAACCACAGCGTTCAAATTCCAAGTGAAAATTATTAAAAAAAAAAAACGCACACACACACACACACATCTCAGACAGATAGACATAAGCACGACATGATTTATACTTATTTATAACCACATTCACACCTACACAGCGACTGATAAGTTTAGAAAAGTCGCTGCTTATCAGCGTGACTGTGACTGTGAATGTGAACGTAACTGTGACTGTGAATAGCAAAGTGCAGCAAAGCTGGCTGAGGAAATGTGTGGGTGATCTGACATGGTGTGGGTGAGTGTAGGCAGTCGCTTCGCTTTTCCCATACACAAGCATATACATATATATAAAGGTAGTATGTGCACATGCATTTGTTTCTCGCACTCACCTGTAGACCGTGATGGACAGACGGTGGCCATCATTGAATATCATATCCTTGGACAAATGCATTGTACCATTCGTATTATTCACATTTGACCAATCACGCAAAATACGATGATCATAAACAACCTCATTCACTTCCCCCGACTGGGCCATTTTCCCAGCTCAGTTCTCTATTTGCTTGCGAATCTTCCCCAACAGAGAAGGCGCACGTGATAATTCCGAATAAACAGATTTCAGATATTTCACTTTATGCGATGGCCTATTAAATCGATTGATTCGTGAACAATTAAATAAATTAGTATTATAACACTTTGGCAGCTACTTCAAATATTTTAGTTCAACACTAAAAAAAGCTCACTAAATGGTTATTTTATTTTGCTGCCTACAAAAATTGATGGCCTTTTTATTTTCAGTATCCAAGCGCAAAACATAAACGGAAATAATTAATAACAAATTTGAATGCCTGAACGTCAATAATAAATGTTTAGAATCGCGAATTAAGATTCTACTCTGTGAATTGTTTGCATTTTTATAAGGTGAATTGGTAAAATTATAAGAAATATATATATATATATATATATATATATACCCTTCTAGAGGGTATTTCAATTTAGTCAGGAAATGTGTGACACATAAAAGAACACATCTCCAATCCCATCAGGTATATATATTCTTGGTCCGGGTCGATCTAGCCACGATTCTTAATCTGTCTGTGTGTATGAAAGCGTCGAGACTATAAAAGGACATTACTTGAATACTTAAGCGAAGGGTATTGTATCAGATCATCGATAACTTGGCCCGTGTTCGTGAAATCGATAAAAATCGATATCGAAGTCCTTTCTTTCGAGCATATATCTAAGCATATAAGAGCTAGAGACCTCAGATTTGATATGTAGACGCTCGTATAGCTTACACAGATCCAAAATATGACTTTGAGACATTCTCTTTTGCATAATTTGCATCAAGCATTTAGCAAGGAATAGTTTTGGGCTTTAGTATGCACACACGTATGAATCTTATATTTATGCACTTAAAACTTCATAAAGATCGGACAACAAGCACCGAAGTTATTTGTGAAAGTATAACACATAGTGTGAGGCTAGGGAAAGGTGAAGTATATTATAGCTGACTGGGAAGTTGGCGTGCTTGTGTGAAGAGATGTGTATATATGTATGAAGTGAACTATATATGTATTGGCAACATTTCCCTGGGTTAAGGGTATCTCTTAGTAGGGCATTCCCAACCAAACCACACTTGTTAATTAGTGTAAACGCCAAGTGTAAATATGTTTTATATTATAGAAACGAATGACGTTTTTTTGGCGTTATTTGAGCAGCGTATTTAGCTGGAGGGCCTGTCATTAAGGACGGCTTTATGAAACACTCTTACACTTGATTGAACGCGATTGTTTAATGGGTAATGCACATAATATTTGTATTATCGTATTGTATATTTGTTATTATTATTTTGCGTTCCAGCAAATTAGCTGTGTTTTTCATCACGCTCGACCGCCAGCCTTGCGTGATAATCACAAAAACAGAAACTGAAACAAGCTCAAAAGATGCCCGTACGGCTGTGCCATATTACGCCCTATGGGTCTAAGGAGCTCCTGGGAAGCCCTGGACAAAACGCTCAGCTCGATTCAGTTAATTAAACTCACTCGTTTGCCCGCTGTGTTGGTTATATTTTGTTGTTTGTTTTGTTTGTTTTGTTTTTGTTTTCATTTCTTTTTTTAATACGTTTAGGAACATTTTTATTATTGTTTGATTTGATTTTGGTTTGCATTTAAAATGTTGACCTTGAACTAATTTTTACTCTCTTAAAATAATAATATTGTTGGAATATTTCTGTGGTGTGATAATAAAAATTCCACTCATGCTGCGTGCGGCTCTTTCATAATGAATAATCCGCTCTCAGGCTGGTTCTCGGATTAATAATCTTTTAATCAATCGCGCTCAATGGGGCAGACACTCACTCAATCGAGGGGGCAACAACAATAACACCATTATAGATAATGAATGTAAACAACAACAACAACAACAACAACAATCAATGCGTCTCAGTGCATTAATCCTTGAGCATGCTCATCAGAAACTTGTTGTAGTACACAAATTAATTGTTTATTTATTTAATCGCTCGATGTTTCGTTGGCTTTTGAACTTTTAGTTTCTGTTTTGTTAATTTTTTTCTAAAGGCAGAGATAAATAATAGGTAGACATTCAGGGGGCTCGACGCTCCAAATCGTGCAATTAAAAAAGAATCATGAACCGGATGGTTAAACCAATTAAAAAATATCTTGTGTTGTGTAGAATCTAGCTATAAATTCTATTCGCATTTAAACAAATATGTAATTGAAGTTTTCTTGCTAATTGCAAATTAGAGTGTATTCCCTATATTTTTCAACAAGTGCTTACTAAAACTGTTATTCAACACTGTTGTGTGGCCGTTATTGGCCTGTTAGCTAGACAAGCAAACAATTCACCTATTTAATCATTGATTACGTCTAACGCTATTTATTCGACTGCTCAGGTTTTTTTATTTCCGTTTTGTTTTGCGTTTTCTAAACACGCGCGCGCACCGTGTACAAGAATATATATATTGTGCATGTGTATATATAAACAAATAGGCATGAATGTATAAGTGTGTGAGTGTGTGTGTGTGTGTGTGTGTGCAAGATCTGATTATGTGCACACCTCACGCACTAACACCAGCAGAACGGACAGCAGAATCCGATCGGTAGTTTACAACACTGGCAGCCAACAAGCGAAACGCACACACCCACACGTACACACGTACACGTACAGGCGTGATGTTATCGATATTTCATCTGATTCCCGGCGCTGTAATTAGCTGTACTCGGACTCGTATTTGCACCGTGCGGCGTACAGGAACTGACTGAAATGGCAGGGCGGCTGCTGGGGCAGCTGATGCTGCCGCCGTGAAATCGAAATCTCGACAACAACTGATAATCTTATATGAAAAGAAAAAAAAACTGTGTGCGACACAGCTGGCGTGCATACATATATGTATATATATATATATATATAGTTGGCAACGCTGTCCGACCGGCCGGGCAATTGATAACAACGGACGACCCCAAATTTGGCACATGTGTTCGTGGAGCCCGCCCGCATAAAATTTCACATTTATCAATGCGTCGTATGCCGCTGTCTGTCTGTGTGTGCCCGTGTGTGTGTGTGAGAGTGTGTGTTATTCAAAGTTCAACGCAAGTCTGTCTATTCGTCTGACTCCCGAAACGCTGCGCTTATCAATGAGGTACCGTAAATGCCAGCCGTGAAAAAAAAAACAAAAATTAATAATATTAAGAAGAAGCAGCAGCAGCAGCAGCTTGTGTCGTTATCTGCGCTCTGGCTGTGTCTGGTGGCGGCACGTCTTGACTTTTCCACCAACTTAATGCGAATAAATCTAAATATGATTTGTTAGTACAATAAATTGAAAATACTGCGTAAATTATCCTTTTCCGGCAACACTTGTGTTAACTATGAACGCCCATTGGCGTCTGTTTTGTATCGCAATTCTGCAATTTTCAAGGTTAACCATTTTGCCCACTTGGCCGAGTCGCAATTTGTCAACATTTCATTAATATAATGAGCACAAATTGCTGACAAACAATAAAGGATTTCAAGTTCATGACAGTTCACAGCCCGCTATTGTATGCTACGAATGTGCGGGAGTGTGTGCAGCTGCTGCGGGCTTTCGTATATACCCTATATGTGAATACATGTGCGTGTGCGACTCGTTATCAAGATGCACCTGTGCTGATAAGTCGGCGTTTTGTTGATTCTAATGAGGGAGCGTGTCGCAAGCCTGGATTTCATTCTTAATGCACGCAAGTGCATGCAATTGACAATCAAATCTACTTATGAGCTTAACAAAGTTAAGGGCATTATTTACATGGATTTGTTAATGATTTGAATTTGTTATTTAATCTCAAATAACTTGCTTAAACATAATTTTCTTTCAATAGCTGAGGCTGTAACTACCCCTTCAGAATGTGGTTTAGATTTAGTCGTAAATGAAATTTTCCTCATACATATATTAAAAGGTTTCGCTTAAAAGTATGCAATACTTTTTTAAAACTTGAAATCCGGTCCGCTTTAATTTTTATAAGGAAATGTAACCTAATTATTGTTTAGTTTCCTTGTTCTTTTAAGTTAACTATTATGTTAACTACTTTTTGCTACTTTTTTGCTACTTTTACTTCTGACTGTCTTTTAAATATTTACTGAATTTAATCAGAAGAGCAACAAACATTGGACCTGGGCTCCCATTGGAATGTGTTTTACCATTGCGTTAAAATGTATATTAAAAGAATTAAAACAGTCAAAATTAAAATATGTAAAAATCCAAAGGGAACAAATGTATGTTAAAAGAATTAAAACAGTCAAAATTAAAATATGTAAAAATCCAAAGGGAACACCGTCGTAATTACAAATTAAAAAACACCCAAGTTAAATATATTTATAATTTAAAGATATATCTCAGCTTATTGAAATGCAAGATTTGTAAAATTTTCTACTCGTCGCTGTTTGTGTTTTTCAAATGTATTAAAAGAGAAATAATATAAAAAAAACAACTATTAACAATTTGTTTTTCTTGTTTAATTAGTTGGCGGCACGCTGATGCACACATTTATCGATAGCATAACATTTCTGGGATATCGATGAATGTACTCTGAACCAGTTCATATGGACGCAGGCTGGAATCAGTTCAGCGCTCAACTAAACATTTCACGTGTTGCGGCTGTTCACAGGTTTTATTGTTTTTATGAAAACTAAATGAAAGATTGAGTGAAAGAATGCTGCGCAAATCGAACAAACAAGCCCAGACTGTGGCAGAGAAGGTGAGCAAACTGCTCGCACATCCCAACGATAGCGACAGCGACAATGATTCCGATGTGGATGCGACCACCAAAGCGCGCGTTGTGGACTTTGAGGATGAATACGATCTGCCAGACGCGCGGAGCACAGATTTTCGCAAGCGCAATGTTAAATTACTGTCCGAACAGAGCGAACGATACAAGGGAAGGATAAGCAGTCGCAAAGAGTTTGAACAAGAGTCGGAGGAGGAGCAGGAGAGTGATGATGAGGATGACGAGGAGCTGGCGTACGAAGAGAGCGACAGCGAAGACGAAGAGACATCGACTTTACAGGCTACGAATGGTAAACAAAGCGATGAAGATGATGACAGCAGCATGGAAGAATCTGAGAATGAAGGACAGCAGGAGGAGGACGATGATGAAGACGACGAGGAGGACGATGACGACGAGGAGAACGACTCGGACGATGCGGACTCCGGCGACGATGTCAACGAAATCATGCCCAAAAGCAATCAACAAGCCGAGGTACAGAAAGGACTCTGCGTGCAAAACCAACTCAGGATCTGGGAGCGCCTGCTGGAACTGCGCATCAATACGCAAAAAGTGACCAGCAAGGCGAATCAGCTGCCGTCGCCGGAGACACTAAAAGCGCTCAGTGAAAACAATGAGGAACTGAAATTGGTGCTAAACGAAGCCCAGGAGCGCAGCGCCAAGCTGCTGGAACAGTTGCTCGCGCTGCAAGCGGCGCTCACGGAGCAGCACAGCGAGCTGCGGCAGTCCGTCAAACGCAAGCAGCAGGCGGATGCGAGCACGGAGCCAAGCGCCAGCAGCAAACGCTATGCGAATGCGCTGCAGAATAATTTCCAAAATATGCGCAGCTATCGCAACGAGGTGCTGCTCAAGTGGGATGATCGCACCAAGCTGTTGACGCCCGGCGCGGGCGTTAAGCGCAAGACCTTGCAGGAGGACTACGATATCATCAAGAAAATTGACAGTGCACTGGCCAATCGAGAGGCGCTCGTCGAGAAATCCCAAATACTTAAAAACAATCAACAGCAGCCGCAGCCGAATGCCGGAGAGGACGCAGAACCAACTGCCAATGGCCAAAGGCAGCGGCACATCTACGACGACAGCGATTTCTATCATCAGCAGCTGCGCGAGCTCATCGAGTACAAGGCCAGCAGCACGTCCAGCATGAGCGACATAGCCAAGCAGTTTGTGGAGCTGCAGAAGCTGCGCCAGAAAATGAAACGGAAAGTGGACACCAGGGCCAGCAAGGGCAGAAAATTGCGGTAAGCCTCGCAGTCCAATTTAAACTATTTAAAATTATTTAACTTACCCAATTTCCTCTCCTTGCAGCTATGTGGTGCACAATAAGCTGATCAATTTTATGGCACCCAACGAGGCCAGCGACTGGACGGACGACTCCAAGGCGGAACTCTTTAGATCCTTATTTGTTTAAATTACAATAATTACGAATATGCATATTGCAGTTTGTTGCCTGTTATTAAGCGTTGTTTAAGGCAAATAACAAATTTATAGCGGAACAAATTCTTAATTATAAATCTTTTAAAAGAAACTAATAGTTTGTGTTTAATTTCGCGAGATTTAAAATGGTTTTTCCGCATCTGTATTTTGAGAACCTTAATCCTTTGTGGGACAAGAGTCTGGTTTCCACATACCTTTAGACATAACTGGAATCACATAGAATATATTATAATTTGTACAATTTAGAATTATATTCAACCCAGCTTAAGATTTATATAATATCCGGAGAACATCAATCCAAAAGTGCTGAAAAATAACAAAGAGAGCATTATTAATTTAATGTTACTTATTAGATTTTCATCTTTAACATTTATCAATTATATCTTAAGCAATTAAACTGTAAACATCTTTATGTTTATGCTTCACCCGAAAGAATTGCGCCTTAGTTTTTATTTTGAATCATATCGAATTTTATTTTTATTTATTTCATATGCTTGTGTTTGCTTTTAACTGCTAAATTTTGTATGTTCAACATTTGCTTCGTTTATTATTTGATTTTATTTACTTTTTTTAAACTGGGTAATTCATGCAAAAAACGAACCGGTCAAATTGCATAACAATATGGCTTCAAGATAACCGTTTAAGCGTTTTTTCCCATTACCGTTTCGCCTGCGGGAGGCGACAACGTGTGTGTGTGTGTGTGTGTGTGTTTGCGGTTGTGGAGGAGGGGAGATTGCATATTGATATTATTTGCTGTTGTTCATTAGATACATATATAATATATATGTATATAAATCTATATATATATATATATATATATATATATATAATTTGTTAATATATTAAACTAGTTTTCCACTGATGCACGTACATACTTGACTTGGTATTCGTTTAATTTACTTTGCTAGTTTCGTATTTTCTTAATTTTCATTTATAAAATTATTAATCTTTATGTGATTTTTAGTATGCTTCGTCGTCTAAGTCATTGTTAGTTAATGCTTAATTGCAATAAATAAATTAAAATGCAATGGGGGTTCGTACATAAATTTGCTAATTAGCTTTTCAGTTATAAAAACAATTAAAAAATGCATTATGAAATTGCAGTGTATACAAATTAATAAGATGTACATAAATATATAAATAATTTATACGCAAGTTTGAGAAATACCAAGGGTTACAGTTTTAAAAAATACTTGAATGCTTTCGAGCACATTTTCATAAAATAATTATTTGTATTTCGTTCGTCAGAGGATTTCGATTCATTGTCAAGCTCTCATTAAAAATTAATTAACAATTAGCAGAAAGAATTACAAAATATAGAGCACATAATATCAATTATTTTGTTGTGTATTTTTTTTTTTGATATATATATATATATTGCACTTGAATGCGTACGAGAATTTAAAACTTGCTTTCGACTTAATTGCTACCACGACACAGACAAATGCGTACAATTTTGAAATGAAACAAATACTGGACTTTTTGGACTTAATGGGTATACCGAAAGATACACTAAATACATATACATATAAACCTACAATGAGTGTGTGTGTGTGTGTGTGTGTAAGTAAGTGTGTGGGGGCGTGAGTTACTGTGGTTTCCGTTTTCTTTTTGTTTACAAACTACAAAATAGAAAGATTACAAAAAAATGCAATAAGTCGTCTGAATATTGGTTTCCTTTTTTGTTTCCCTAATTGTTAATGGAATTTTTCAGCAACAGGGGCAGCCCAGTTTTGGTTTTTGATTTGGAAACGAGTATGGTGGCAGTTTTGGTGCCAGCAGCAGCGCCACTGGAGGCAGCTGCATCAGTGAGAGCTGAGCTGGTTGCAGCTGTCTGCAGCTGTCGCTGATGCAGCTCCTCCAATAGCGCTGAGTGTTTATCCAACGCCTTCAGCTGTGCCGTGTTCTGTGTCTCGTAGAGCGACGATTGCAGCTGTGTGTGTATGGATGTGACATTGGAGAGCGTGCTCTCCGCCTCAGCCGTTAGAAAGTTGCTTAAATAACGTTTGCTAGTTGTTGTTGTTGTTGTCGATGTTGTCGTTGTTGTAGTGGTTGCCATTGTAGTCTGTTCCTGCGCTGAAACCTAAGTAAAAGAAAACCAATTGAATTATACGTGTGTGGCTTGACAATTAAAAGTTGAACTCGCAACCTTTCTGTGTGCACCCAACTCGGCGTCTCAAGTGCACTTGGCGGGATGTATAACATTCTCCATATCCTTTTGCACCGCATATAGCTCCGACAGACTCTTGGCGAACATCACATTCAGTTCACTCAACTTGGCCAGCTGCAAATGTTGACATTAGTTAATGTACTTGTTTAATTTGGGTATATATCAATTAATTACTGTTTGATCATTGCACTTTTCGCGTAAATTCATGTTGGCCGTTTTAAGCTCTATTTCATGCTGCAGCAGCTCCGCCTGCAGCGTCTCTGTGCGCGCCTTGAGCGCAGCCACCTCGCGTCGCAATTCATCCTCTGTGGCGCCGCCAGCTGCGGAGCCGCCACCACCAACGCCGCCGCTCACACGCATCAGTTCCATTTCACGCTTGAGGCGTATGTTCTCCTCCTTGTAAGTGTGCAGCTGGCGCTTCCATTCGTCCACATTAGCCGTCGATTCCTGTGGGACTAGGCGTTAGCTTTAAGCAGTGACAAATTGGAAATTAAACGCACCTGCAAAGCGCTGGTCAGGCGTATGTTATTGTTCTTCAAGGTGGCCAACTCAATTTCCCACTTCTTGGCATTGGCGCAGCTGTCAACACATAAGTGGTAAAATTATATCGAAAAGCAGAAACATCATCATATTGGCCTACCTCTGCGCCAGTGCCATTTTCAGACGCTCGTTTTCATATTTGAGCTGTTGCTCAGCCGTGGCGCCCGCACCGGGTCCAGTATGCATGCCCACAATGCTGCCACCAGAAGAGATTGTAATGCCACCGCCACCGCCGCCGCCGCCACCAACACCACCGCCGCCAGCGGTTACTGTCGCAGCGCCCATGCCCAGCGTTGGCTGCGGCGAAGGCGTGGCCGAGCCAATATCCTGCTTGCCATCGCTAGTGTTTAACAGCTTATGCGAGGGACTATCGGGATTGGCATTCTGTGTATTGGTATTACTTAAATTCGGCGGTTCCACGGTGTGTGGATCGATGTTGGTATTATCGTTTTGAATGGCGCCCACAGCACGTCCTGAAATTGGCGATGTATTCGCCGAGGTGGTGGGCGTAACCGCATTGGAGCCATTCGCAGATTTCATGGCATTTTTGGTGGCCTCCTTGACCTCCTGGAATTTTTCCACAAACTGCGAATAGAAAAGGTATTTAATGAAAAGAATAAAACTCCACACACACACACACACACACACACACCTTTGTCAGCTCCGCCTCGGAGGAGAAACCAAGTCCATAAACCGTATTGGCGCGCACATCGCTCCATTGTCCAAACTTTTGTGATGTCTGTGTGAACGTCATGCTGGGCGTTATTGTTGAATTGATGACCGCCTTGGTGCCCTCCACGCTGATGATCCGATATAGATTCCGTGAGATGTCATAGAAGAAGCTCACATTTACCGCCTTCATGCTGGCCGTGATCCATGTCCGTTTCGTTTTGGGATCAATATGAAACACGTGCGCCTGGCAAGTGAAAATCGGTTGTTCGCTGTTTGTGCGAGATAAACACAGGGAATAGGAGCAGCACCCGGCAGCAGCACCCACAGGTGATTAATTCAAAATTCCATTAAAATTCTTGCACGTCGGCTTAATATTTAATTTGCAAAACGCGCTAGCTAAGGAACAGCAGGAGGCAGGAGGGGGGGTTGGTTGTACCATAAATACATATGTGACCAAGTTGGTAATGCTACAGGCTGAACTTTATAAGGCTACGCAAGCTCCTAATTCGACTACAGTGCACGCTCGATAAGATGTTCAAGTTTTCAAACAGGCCAAAATTAAGTTTATATAATTAGCGTGTGAATCAAATTTAATTTCAATTGACGGCAATCAATTCATATCCAGATCTTTAAGTTGAACGACATGTAAATTTCAAAATTTTATTGATAAAAATACTAAAAATATTAATAAATAATTATTTTCAGTTATTATTAACGAATATGCATTTTATTTAAATTAAAAAGCGCTTTAGCTAAACTTTTATTGAATTGCAAAAGAAAAATGTTTTTTTTTTTTTTAATATATTTCATTAAAATTATGCCGTTTAATATTTCAAAAATGTGATATGCCAATATAAATTAATGGTAATGTTTAATTATTAATTAAATTTTATTTTGTTTGAATGAAAATAATCTCTCAAATATGCTCAAAAACAAAACGGTGCAATACAAGCATAGTTCACTGTACTTTTCATATTCTCAATCGAGTGCTAAACATTTGATTTTACTGTAAATAGATAACGTAATTTGTTAATTTGTCTGTTTTAGATAACGTGCCGATTGCTTAGTTAGTATGCGTTAAATATGTCTAACAAAAGCGGCTGTCATGGCAACAACAAATTTTGTTGGGGCTTTAAGAGCTTCGGTGAAAATAGATTGTCATGCGTTGTTGTTGTCGTTGTTGCTGTTGTTGTAGTTCTTATTGAAATTGTCTTCACCATGTCATTGGCATTGTTGTTCTTAGTGTTGTTTCTGGTAGGGCGGAGGGGGAAAGGGGGTGGTGGGGGTGGTAGGGGCTGCCTTGGCGACTAAATTGCATTATGCGCTTAAGTGTTTTGTAGCCTCGTTTTGATTTTGCTCAAGTTTACTGCACACACACACACACACACAAGCGCATGCACACCTACACCCACACACACACACCCACCACACACACACACGCATAATTGGTATCGACGGGCGGCGTTTGTCAGCCTACACCTACAACTTACGAATAGCATCAATTCACATGCTATATATGGCACAAATTTACACCTTCGAAGACGTTCGCTACACCCTCAGCCCAGAAGAACAATAATAACAACAACAACAACAACAACAGGAGTAGCAGCAACAGCAACAACAACAAGAAGAAGAAGAGGAAGCATCAGCAGCAAGGAAGACGTCGGCGTCGATTTTTCACACAATTTGTAGCATTTGCAAACACATTAGAATAATTTGCGTACTTACCCCATTGCGTTTGTTTGCTGCAGCGCTCAATTGTTTTGTATGGCAACACGTTAACACTATGCTAATTGTTTATTTTTATTAATTATAACACTAAAAAATAAAACACAAACGAGGCGCTTGCTCTGTGTAAAAACTGTAGGCAATGCGGCTAAAACTGTGAGTGATGTTGCTAAAAAAAAAAAAGATGCGAGTAATGTTACAATAACAGCGCAATGTTGCGAATATCGTGTTATCTTACGATATGCGCATGCAATACTCGATATGTGATGTGATATTGAGATAGCATCGATTCGGCAACGATGTAGGAGCACGACTCATTTGATTAATTTAGGTTCTATGATATTATTTTATTTCTTAATCTAATGAATTAAATTAAGTTCTTCAGTTTTAAATGTTTAAAAAGCGATGGGCCGCAGCGAATATCGATAAGTATAATCGTAGGTAGCCAGCTACCTAGCCAGATTGTCTAAAATATACAAAATATTAAATCTAGGTGGCAACACTGGATTTTTACCTAAGTGGCAACCAAAAAAGAAACGAGCTGCGTTTTTTCGCACATAAAAATCAATCGGAAATAAATAAAACTTGCTACAATTGCAACAATTAAATAGCTTTATATGCAAAAGCCAAACAGCAACAAAAGTTGTTGTTGTTGCTGCTGCGCTGTCGCCGGGCGATCGATCCTTGTTGGCTACGGGGTACGTGTTTGCGCCAGGGAGGAAGGGAGTTTTCTGCTCTTTTTGCATAAAAGCCGTCCTCTTATGCTCAAGAAAAGGCGTTTTACCAATCATAAAACACACCGAGTGCAGCAGCTGTTAACCTGCGACTCTTAAATATAATGTGTTAGCCATAATTAGTGTTAAATGCATGTGAGAAACATTAATTTAAATTACAAAAATTATTATAAAAAAGAAAAAGCTGTGCATATGTGTGCGTACTGGCATGCCTGTATGTATATACATGCATGTGGTGTGTATGTGTGCAAGTGTGCTTGTGTATATATACACATGTGTGTGCGTATATGTGTTGGTGTAAAAAACTTGTTATCAATGCGGCGCCTATGATAAAAGCCTTATTAGACATGTTCATGGTGTTGGTCCAATTGGAATGTATTAACCCATTACGCGGGCGTGCCTCAGGAGGGGAAAAACTCAGCATCAACAAGAAAAATACAAACAAAAAAGACAAAACTCCGGAGCGTGGGCAATGCGTGGGCCTTTAACCGTTTTAGCTGCTTGACCAGCGACTTAAGGCAAATTTAATACATATATTAACGGTTATTGTTATTTTAAATAAAAGTTCACGCTTTTAGAACTGTTTCAGCAAAATTGTTTATAGAACAGTTAAACAATACAAGAATCGGTAATACCGATTCATGCCGGTTAAAATAATTGCGGTCAGAATTAGGAAATTTTAGAAAGACGACTTTTTTTTGTAAAACTATGCGGTTTATATATGATATACCTATAGTTACTCCGGAAAACATGTCCTTATAAATAAATATATTTGGAGGATTCACATTTTTTAAATTGGAATACTATGCGATTCAAGCATTAGATGCATTAATCAAGTCAGATAATCACCAAAATCTAGATCTGTTTCCTTGGTACTTAAGTTGGAAAACGTTTTACTAAATGTAACTATCTAGATAACAAGAATCTGCTGTGGATATACGAAAATTGATGTATTATAAAACAAATTTAGTTAGTTGACGAACCTAAAAGTGAGTTGATTTGGCAACTAGGCCTTATAACCGTATCAGAGTGCTGAAGGTGCTTAAAAAAGGATATTCAGAATCTCATTCAACTTGGTTTCCTTACAGTCTTGCATGCGTGCCCGTGCTCTGGTGGCCAACTAAATAATGTGGAACATGATGTGCGACGTGATGCCCACAATATCGGAAGACAGCATATCGCAGCGCTCGTCGCAGTTCAGCGGCGAGGATGCCAACTTTGAGCAGCTCATGGTATCCATGCTCGATGAGCGGGACAAGCTTATGGACAGCCTGCGCGAGGCACAGGAGAGACTGGGCGAAACGGAGGTCAAGCTGCAGGATGTCGAGAAGGAGCGCGACAGCCTCCAGCGTCAGATCAACGCCAATCTGCCGCAGGTTAGTTCAAATAAACACCCAAATGTCAGAAAGCTGTATTTAATAATTGATCTTGTCAGGAGTTCGCCACGCTCACCAAGGAGCTGACGCAAGCGCGCGAAACCTTGCTGGAGCGGGACGAGGAAATTGGTGAGCTCAAAGCGGAACGCAACAACACGCGGGTAAGCTACAGCTAAGCTACAACAATATCTGATTAGTCTAAATAAGTTGTCTATTATTATTACAGCTACTGCTTGAGCATTTGGAGTGCTTGGTGTCGCGCCATGAGCGTTCCCTGCGCATGACCGTGGTTAAGCGGCAGGCGGCCGCCCAAAGCGGAGTCTCTAGCGAGGTGGAGGTGCTGAAAGCGCTCAAATCCCTGTTCGAACATCACAAAGCACTCGACGAGAAGGTGCGCGAGCGTCTGCGTTTGTCCATTGAGAAGAACAACGTGCTGGAGGAAGAGCTGAACACAACCAAAGAGGAGCTAAACCAATATAAAACGGGCGCTTTGCCAGCCGGCGGCATCAACTCGGTCAGCAATGCGAGCGGGGAGAATGGCATCAAAGAGAAGGTGTGTGTGCGCGCGCGTGTGTTTACCCAATCAAGCGTGTATTTTACATTATCTACCTTTTGTTGTTGCAGCTGGCGAGCGGCGGTGGCGGGTGGCGGCGGCGGCGGTGGAGTCAATGGTGATGCCAGCGAAATAAATGAATATGCGGCCAAAACACACGAGCTACAAACGATCATTGAGAAGCAGGTGAGGGCATCGCAGGGTTATCACAGCATGATTGCCAACAAGTCGCACTACCTGTATAGACAATACATTTAAAGCAATTTATGACTCACACGTCGCGATATACCCATGCGAAATTTCATTGTTGACAAAACAAAACAACTATTTGCCAAAGATAGGGCTGTTAGTTGTTCGAATAACTAATTAGTTGAGATTTTTAAACGCTCCAAATTTGAACAACATGATGTGTACGAATCATTATATAAGCTTTGTCTTAATTAGGCACTGAAACTAAGGCAACAAACCGATCATAAATGTTTACTATTACATCTTTTAAGCGAGGCTCCGTCCAAAAGCTGAAGTAACTTGCATTTAACTATATTTGGGAGTTACCAATTTTCGGTAGAGATCAAATGTAGCCTGCAGCTTTGTTTTACTTAAAGCGGGCTATTGTTCATTTAATTTATCATTGTTCTTTATTTTACCTAAATTTGATGACAAAGCAAGTCCGACTAATTGAGCCTCAAGGCGGAGAAACTTCCAAGAAGGCAAAAAACTTTCAGTGTTCTTTTTATATATATTTATATTTACGAATTTTGTATGAATGCAAAAGTTGATTCAAATTTAATCAAAAAATAGTTGAATAAAATTTAAGATAGATTTTTAATAGATATTTTTACAAATTGACAAATATCTAAAACCCTTTTGTACTTTTAGACCTCTGAATTGTCGCAATGGCAGCGTCGCGTCTCCGATCTGAACAGCAAGATCAATGAACTGGAGGAGAATATGTCGCGAGTGCAAAAGGAGCACTGCAAGGCGCAGGATCAGTGCTCGAAGCTGCAGCGCGATCTGCGCGAGAATGTGGCACAAAAGGAGGATCAGGTGCGTAACCATAATATAAATATATAAAAGTATATATAAATATAAAAATCATTTGTAGGAGGAGCGTATAACTACGCTGGAAAAGCGCTATTTGAATGCTCAGCGCGAGTCCACGTCGCTGCATGATCTGAACGAGAAACTGGAGCAGGAGCTGCGGCACAAGGAGGCACAACTAAAGGTGCGTCTATGCATAAGCAAAATACGTACATGGAATTGGTTATGGTTTCTAGGCATGGGCGAATTTTATCAAATTAATCAGAACACTGCACTGCCAAACAAAATAGCCTTTATATATATGCATTTTGTTAATGTCTTATTTCCGCTATTAATTATTGTGTATCTTAGCGAGTTTGGAAGTTTGTGGAAAGCGTTCTAAAGTCAGGAACTAATTAGGCAAATATAACATATCATGTGTCATTCGAAAGTGTTAATGAGTTTAGCTGTGATTGCCTGGATTATTATTATTTTTATTATTTTAACTCTTTTTAAAATCATTTTATATTTTTAAATAATTAGGCCAAGAAATGCGTTAGCATGATGTCTAGTACATTTAGAACAAACAGCCTCTGTTAATGAATCATGTTAATAACTCTCAACTATTTAAAATAACAGCCAAATGTTATTAACAGCACAGCACAATAATTTTAAATGTTACTTGATCAAAACTAGAAGTGTAGCCTTTTTACTTGTGTAATTTTTGTTCAAGATTGTGTTTTTTAACTTTTTGATACTACATTTTGTTTACAAGCAAAAACTTGATATAGTCAGTGGACTTGTTTTTCGCCCATGCCTGTTTAAAAGCTAAAACTGTGACTAATAATGAATAATATATACCCTATCCATTTGCATATCAAAAACCAAACTAATTGAACTACCCTCACCAAACCAAAACAAAACAAAAAAAAAAAACAAAAAACCATAAAATCTGACAGCTGCACGAAGAGAAAATCAGCGCAATTGAAGAGAAACTCGAACTTTCTGAGCAAAAGCTGGCGCAACATGCCAAACTGCAGCCGGACATGGAGGAGCAGCTAAAGGCGCGCATGGAGGCATTGACAAAGGTAGGAAATAAGGTATGCACTCGAACTAATATGCGCGCCGACAGGTTCCATAAGTATAAACTCAAATTAATTACTACAACTAAATTTTTGATTCTTATTTGTGTAACGTTCTTTCAAACTCGTATCTTTTTTCCAAAATCCAACTACTAACAACAACAACAACAACAACAAGAACTCTACTCACGATTCTATATATAAACAACTCAATCTCAATCTCTTAACTGTCCTGCACAAGAACTCAGCGCACCGACAACTGAACAATAGAAACCTTCACAGAAACTATCCTCACTCTTAGCTTTCATTACTAGCATTTACAACTAACTATCTTGTCTATCTATTATTATGAACAAATTACTCGATTGAATATGCATTATTAAACGATTTGGGCTGAACGCATTTGCAGGCTCAAGAACGTCATGGCTCGGCGGAGGATCGCATACGGGCCTTGGAAACGAATTTGGATGAGAAGAGCGCCGAGGTGGTAAGACTGAATCAGCGTCTCAAGATGAATGAAGAGCACAATTTGCGTTTGTCCTCGACGGTGGACAAACTGCTGTCCGAGTCGAATGAACGGCTGGAGGTGCATCTAAAGGAGCGTATGCGTGCGCTGGATGAGAAAAATGCACTCACCCAGGAGCTGGAGAAGGCGCGCAAGGTCGCCGAGGAGCTGCATCACGAGAAGAGCGAAATTATGAAGGAGCTATCCAAGACACGCCTCGAAATCGAGAATTTCAAGCGCCAGCTGCTCCAGCAAGAGATCGCCTACAATATACAGCAGACGGAGGCGCTAACCCGCAGCCTATCGCCCAGCAGCGTCGTGGATGGCGGCGGCGGCAACGCCTTTACCCGCAGCGCATCCCATGCCAGCTTCGAGACGCATTCGCTGCGACGCCAGAGCAAATCCCGTCTCTCCGAGGAGAACGCTCTGGCCCGCTCCATGGCCGAGCAGGAGTGGGAGAAGCTGCAAATGCAGCAGGTGGCGCACGCCCAGCAGCAGGCGTACGACTTGGTCGCCAGTGTGACAGATTGCGATGATAGCGATGCGCTGTATGCGGCTGCCACGGCGGATATGATGTCGCCGTCGGGCCATACGGATGCACAAACGCTGGCCATGATGCTGCAGGAGCAGCTGGATGCCATCAACAATGAGATTCGACTCATACAGGAAGAGAAACAATCGACGGAGGCACGCGCCGAGGAGCTGGAATCGCGTGTCGGCAGTCTGGAGCATGTGAATCTATTGGCACGCGGCCGTTCCATGGATAGACAAAGTCCGCCCATGAGCGGGCGTAGTACGCCCAACAGTCCGCAGCGTGATTTCATGCAGAAATATCATACGGTAAGGATTCGAAATAAGCCAAGGAAAATTCTCATATTTTTAAAAGATACAAATACTAGTTATAAAGAAGAGTTCCCAAAAACGTAATCAATACGTATTTTGGGTGTTTACAAAATTCACGATCAGATGTGGTAAATAGGTGAAAACCACGTTGAGTGAAATTTTATTTCTATACGATTCAATTAACAATTAAAATGACCAAAGAACGTTATTAAAGTGCTAATTGAAAATGTTAAAAGTTCCCTGAAAATGTATCAATACTCTTTGCGGCTGTTTTGTAATTCATATAGTGGAAAATAGGTGAAAACCAAGTCGATTGCAAATTTTTTCTATCCGATTCAATTAACCCTAAGTCTTAAAGATCATTTGAAAAGTTTGAATTGATTTTAGTAAATCCAATCGATTTGGGCAATTGAAGTCCACGGGCGGAAAAGCCAGTTAAATTCTTATGAAAAATCTTACTTCCACTTAGCCCTTCATTAACCTAAGAACTATTTAAGAGCATGTTATGCTTGCTTTTAACTGTGATCTAACTATTTGATTGTTGCAGCTTAACTTGCCCGTGCTGTCCAGTGATGCTTCGCGCGAGGAGCTGCATGGCGGCATGTCCACCACCGGCGATTCAAGTTCCGGCGGCGCTGCTTCACCATTGACCGCACGCTCGATGCGTTTGGAGCGCGTCGCCCAGGCGCTGGCTCATAGCCAGGAGGAGCTGCGTCGTCGCACAATGGCGCCGGCTGCGTCGCAAAACGTGAACGCTTACATGACGCTGAACACGCACAGTTATGGCCTGTCGCCGCTTAGCTCCCGGTATGGCAGCCAGGAGTCGCTGCGACACTACAACACGATGGGTTCCATGTCCATGCTGCAGACGCCAACGTCGGGCGTGTCGAGGGAAGCGGCCGCCGCCGCTGCCGTTCAGAAGAAGAAGGGCATCAAATCGTCGCTGGGACGGTTCTTTAGCAAAAAGGAGAAGGTCAAGGGCGTTAAGGATACACTGCCGGATGGCTCGCCCAGCATGATGTCCATTGGCAATCTATCGATTGGCCTAAGCGAAGTGGATTCCAACTATGATGTCATGAGCATGACAGGCGGCATGATGCCGCGCATTGCCAGCGCACCGGGCTCCAAGATCAGCAGCGTTGACTACGGCAGGCAAAAGAAGTGAGTGTGCATCCCATTCAATTTGAATACCCTTAACTAACTGTAAATATTCACTGCAGGGATCACGATTATCGCAACGATCTACTGGGCGAGGCGATGAAAGCGGGCACGCCATTCGCCCTGTGGAACGGACCCACTATTGTCGCCTGGCTGGAACTGTGGGTGGGCATGCCCGCCTGGTATGTGGCCGCCTGTCGCGCCAATGTCAAATCCGGCGCTATTATGAGCGCACTAAGCGACACGGAAATACAGCGGGAAATAGGTAACATTGAAAGTGTGTAAAGTGTATATTCGACCCATGCTAAACATCCTGTTCTCCTTGATAGGCATTAGTAATCCGCTACATAGGCTCAAACTACGTTTGGCCATACAGGAAATGGTTTCACTAACTTCACCCTCAGCGCCGCAAACATCGCGTACGACGTTAGCGTTTGGTAAGCTTATACAACCAATTTAATATGAGGAACACAAAATAAAATGCGTCCTTTATTCCATTTACAGGGGATATGAATCACGAGTGGATTGGCAATTACTGGCTACCTGGGCTGGGATTGCCGCAATATCGCACAACCTTTATGGAGTGTCTAGTCGATGCGCGCATGTTGGATCATTTGACCAAGAAGGATTTGCGCGGCCAATTGAAAATGGTTGACAGCTTTCATCGGACCAGCCTGCAGTATGGCATCTCAATGCTCAAACGCTTAAACTATGATCGCACAGAGCTGGAGCATAGGCGCAAGATGAGCGAGAATGGACTCTGCGATGTGCTCGTGTGGAGCAATGAGCGTGTCATACGCTGGGTGGGCAGCATAGGACTGAAGGTGGGTGTTGAAAGCTGAGCTTTAACTTTGATTTTGTGGATAAGTATCCAGAGATAAGCACACAAGTTGACTTTGGTTCTGCTTTGCAGACCTTCTGATAATAGTTTATATCTAATAATTGTTGGCTTTTATAACCTCAAGCTAACGAGCTTAACATTTGTTATATGATTTCCCCAGGAATATGCCAATAACTTGCTCGAATCGGGTGTCCATGGTGGTCTGATGGCGCTGGATGAGGGCTTCGATGCCAATGCCATGGGCCTGGCACTGCAAATACCCACGCAAAATGCACAGGTGAGCGCCTAAATTTGTATTTAAAACATACACTATTTAATAATCAAAACACATGATTTTTTAGGCACGCCAAATACTCGACACGGAGTTCAGAAACTTGCTGCAAATTGCCACAGATCGCAGGCCGGATAGCGAACAGCGCAGCGCATCCTGATGCAGTTATAGTCCGCCCACAACATCGGTGGATGAGTAAAACAATCGAAGCTAACTGTCGAAAGAGAGAAGCCAGCACAGCGTCAATATTTCCTAAACGCTGCGAAAGACAACTAATAATGGAGCATATATATATTTGTATATGAGGCATGAGGAAATGGAAACAAACAGACAAACAACTAAGCCACAAAATTCTAACAAGAAAGACGCAACGCAAGAGACTCCCAGGCTCAGAATATACACTGACTGGGCCCAATACCCATCCCCCTTTCCTTCTTCCCAGCATGATGCACGTCTAATCTATTTATATAAATACACACACGCCTACACACACAGATATAGTCATATAATCCATTACAAGACAATGTATACAAGACATAGCACATACTCTATATAGGAAATACGTACGTATACATACTAAGCGTGTATGTAAACAATTTGCACGGGCGCCCTGCTGCTAATGTTGTAGGCATTGTACAAGTTTTAGATGCTAATCATTTTGTAATTGTTTTATTTTAATTAATATTTTTTTATAATTTTTTTAACAATGTGACATATATAATTTAGATTGTAGCATTAATTGGGCTTGCAATAGACTAACAGTATTTTGTTTTAGCTGCAGAATATACATATATATATACATATATATATATATATATATATATACAGAGATGCGTGCTTCGAACCAAATTAGTAACCAAACTTGATTGTTATATAATATGTTATTGACATTATGTACAGTTTATTATTTTGTTTAACGCTATTCAGTTTTTTTTTATATATATATATACAAGCTAACATAGTACGCTTCACATATGACATTATGGCATGTTTTTTAGTTTACCCTTTTGTTGGTAGAGTAATGCAAGGCGCTCCGATTCGAGTTTAATTCAACTGAAGAACAACATGCACAACAATCAGGCATATATAGTAAACAGCTGCATATATATACAATTTATATATACGCCTAGTTTAATATACACACATATAAAGCTCACTTATATATACAGTAAATACATATAAATATATATAAATAAATGTATAATTAACATTATCAAGCATACGTGTAACTAACAAGAAAGTATTATAGAACAAAAGTGAAAACGTGAGAAGGAGTCTAATGAATGGAGTCGAGAGAGAAGTTGAAGCAAGTCGCAAGCGCCCATTTATCAACTATTTACATATGGAAAATCGAAATAGCAAAAAGAAAAAGCTTTAAAGGCAAACAACCCTACAAGTCTACATAGTACTTAGCCTTTGCATTAATAATAAAAACAAAACGAAAAGAAAAGAAAATAAAACAAAAACCTTAGGCATGCTACTAAATTTATATTTAAATATTTTGCAATAATTGTAATTGGCAAAACTCGAAGCTCGAATTGCAATCCCAATGTCTTGGCATAAATTTATAAATATGACATATATATATGTATATATATATATATATATTCACAAAGCATATCCATTGTTTTTCAAAACAAAACTCCCATTAATTCTTACGTTGTTAATTTAGTTTATACAAATTTGCAAAGACAAAGGCAAGCAAATAAATGAAATTATATTATTTATAAAACTTTGTTCAATCAAACAATACTAACAATTTTCACACACACATATAAACACTATAAATATATTTGTAAAGCTCTTCTGTACTTATATATCCATACAAACATACAACAAATATGTTGAAAGCACACAAACTGCCTGTTTTGCTAACATATTATTAGTTTTATGCAACAATGGGGTATTATAATTAAGTTTTTATTAATTTGAACAAAAACCAAAACTGCAACTAACGCTTTGTCTTTAAGTATATATATATATATAATTTACCACACACACATATATATATATAAAAACAACTAAGAACTATAACTTCATTTTCAACTGTATTAGCAAAATTAAAAAAAAAAAATGTTCGTAAGAAACTGCTAAGACAATACCCTAAACGTCAACAGGATACATTTGACTATATGAAATGAATTATTCAAAGCAAGATAACTAAAATTGAAAAATATACAAGTCTAGCATTATCTGCAACAATCCAGGACAAGTGATAGGATTCTTAATTTCTTCAAATTGTTTTTGAGTTTTTTTTTTTCTTCATACAACTCTTTAAAACTGAAAAAAAGCTCATTTCGTTTTTTAGTCCCACAAATGATTTCTGTTGATGCTTAGCGTATTTAATAATGTACGTAACTGTAGCATTAAAAACGAATATATAAAACAAAACTAATCTAAATTTATAAAATACTAACTGAAAAATTAAGTTGATTTGAACAAAAAAAAATATTGGTTTAATTGTTAACTTTTGTTGAAAATACATATTTAAAAAAAAAAAAAGGAGAAATACACTTTACTATAGTAAAACTAAATACAAGATACACAATCTATTATTATACAAGGAGAAAAAGAAAAAAAAAAAACAAAAGAAAACAAAACACATTGCATATGTACATATATTTATATAATATTGTGAAAAGAAAAACTAACAATTTAGTAAAGGCAAAAATTCCGTTCAGGAGTTTTTTATATGTACCATATATATAAATTAAAATTTATTACAAAAAATATGCAAGTTTGTTTGTGAACTATTTGACAATTTGATTTCATGTTTAAAACTGGCGCCAAACACATGCTTATGTTAAACAACAGAGAAATGTTATGTTGTTGAATAACAGCTGTGCTGGGTTCTGTTATGGCGCTGTTAACATTTGCCAGCCAGTTAACAGCTGATTAATCCAAAGCCTACATTCGACTTTAATATTGTTATTTTCGTTAATTTAAACGACATTTTCTTTGGACGTCAATAATAAAAGAAAGTTAAAATTTACATGTGGCTAACGAAACGAACAACAGTCAGGAACTTGGTTCGTTCATTCGGTTTGCTGAGTTGTGCAACAATCGAACTTGTTCCGAACCGAATCGATAAGCAGCTCGATTGTGAACACATAAAATATTTTACTCGACACAAAATTTGTTTACGCTCTAGTGTCCAATAAGTCAACCGATCGAGTTGATAATTAAACATTCCGCAGCCATGGATGCCACAACAAGCCTAGCCGACAAGCTGGCATCGAAAACGGCCAGCAGCAATTCGCTGGACAGCAGCTCCAAGTCCAGTTCGCTTGGCTCCAAGCACGGTGCCGAGAATGGCGTACTCAGGGATACGCCCTTTGCCTATTTGGATGGCGAGGAGGATCAGGACCAAAAGAACGACGTCACCTATGTCTGCCCGTATCGCGGACCCGTCTTCGGCGCCCTAA
This sequence comes from Drosophila littoralis, assembly GCA_018903485.1. NCBI lineage: Eukaryota > Metazoa > Arthropoda > Insecta > Diptera > Drosophilidae > Drosophila > Drosophila littoralis. The sequence goes on along the minus strand of JAEIGF010000059.1, from coordinate 6,944,786 downwards.
CCATCACCAATTATCGCTTGTACTTCCGTTCGCTGCCGCTGCGCGACCAGGAGCCACCCGTTGTCGTGGACGTGCCGCTGGGTGTGATTGCGCGAGTGGAGAAAATTGGTGGCGCAACGTCACGCGGCGAGAATAGCTACGGCATTGAGATATTCTGCAAGGATATGCGCAACCTGCGCTTCGCCCACAAGCAGCAGAATCACTCGCGTCGCACCGTCTTCGAGAAGCTGCAGGCGAACGCATTTCCGCTCTCCTACAGCGGCAAACTGTTCGCCTTTGCGCATGCCGCGGCGGCACAACCGCCAGCGGCCATTGCGGCCGTGAGCGCCGGCTGGGATGGCTGGGCCGTGTATGAGCCGCTGGCGGAGCTGCGACGTCTTGGCGTGCCGAATGATATGTGGCGTGCCACAAAGCTGAACGAATCGTATGGCATTTGCGATAGCTATCCGGCTGTTTGGGCCGTGCCGAAGGCGGCCTCTGATGATTTTCTGCGTCGCGTTGCGCAGTTCCGTTCGCGTTGTCGTTTGCCAGTTTTGTCCTGGATGAATCCTCGGACACAGGCAACAATTACGCGCTGCTCCCAGCCGCTGGTGGGCGTTAGCGGCAAACGCAATGCCGATGATGAGACCTATCTAAGCTATATTATGGAGGCGAATGCACAGTCGGACAAGCTGACCATTATGGATGCCCGGCCCAGCGCGAATGCCATTGCGAACAAGGCAAAGGGTGGCGGCTACGAGTCGGAGGATGCCTACAAAAATGTGGAAATCAATTTCCTAGACATACACAACATACATGTTATGCGCGAGAGCCTGCGCAAGGTGAAGGAAGCCTGCTATCCCACCACCGACGACTCCAAGTGGCAGACGGCCATCGATAGCACATTGTGGCTGAAGCATATACGCTGCATTTTGGCCGGGGCTGTGCGCATTGTGGACAAGGTGGAGACGATGAGCACTTCGGTTGTGGTGCACTGCTCCGACGGCTGGGATCGCACAGCGCAGCTGACGGCGCTATCCATGCTGCTGCTGGATCCGCACTATCGCACCGTGCGCGGCTTTGAGGTGCTCATCGAAAAGGAATGGCTGTCCTTTGGCCACAAATTCCAGCAACGCATTGGCCATGGCGATAACAAGCACTCGGATGCGGATCGGTCGCCGGTTTTTCTGCAGTTCATCGACAGCGTCTGGCAAGTGAGTCAACAGTTTGTCAACGCATTCGAGTTCAATGAGCACTTTCTCATCACAATTGCGGATCATCTGTATTCGTGTCGGTTTGGCACCTTCCTGTGCAACACCGAGGCGGAGCGTGTGGCAGAGGGTAAACTATATTATATACATTTAGTACATTTTTCTATGTGCAATAGCTAATTTCTATACTGTCCCGCCCAGATCTTAAGCACAAGACAATTTCGCTGTGGACGCACATTAACTCCTCGCTGGATCAGTATCTGAATCCGCTGTTCCCCTCGTTCACGCACGGTCCCGAGCCCGTGTTGCGTCCCATTGCCAGCGTGCGGGCCGTGCGTCTCTGGAAGGGTCTCTACTGCCGCTGGAATCCGGGCTTGTGCGCGCCCCAGCACGGCTGCCAGCGTACGCGGGAGCTGCTCTCCAAGCAGGATCAGCTGTTCAAGCATGTGAATGAGCTGCGCCTGAAGCTAAACAATCGCAGCAACAACATGCAGACGACCACGCGTTTGGCCTCGCCCATGCACTAAAAAATAGTATTTTGTTTACGTTTATTTTCCTGCTCCAACTAGTTCCCATTAACTGTATTAACGACATAACTTATACATGCATTTCCATGTACTACACTATTAACGAATTGTTTAATCCAAAAATTATGTGCATAAGCAGCAATACTAATAAATATATACATAATATAACTAATATACATATATATATATATACATATATATTCATGAAAAGTTGTTTTCCTTTTTGATGGCCGGATTTGTATAGAAACAACTGCAGATAATAAAAAATGTGTTTTACTTTTATGGCCACAAATCAAAACATTTTAGCAATTAACAAAACCTTATGGTGCAAACACATAATCTACTTGCTCCATAATTATTTTCCATCAGCTCTTAATTAAAAGTTGCATTAGAATTTCGAATTTAAACATTCTGGCTAATTTCTGAGACATTTGGGGAACCATAGAATCAGTTAAAAGACAGATTTATCGGCCGTCACATAACATATCCCTACACTTTCTTTTTATCCAAGCAACACTTTCTTTTTCTTAACAGCTTTTATTTTTTAACACTCAGCTAAAGTAATGCCAAAACAATTTAAAACTGATAACATCGGGGCATCTAAGGAAAATATCTTTAGTTTAAAGTGCAGTCATAAATAACAATGAAATCAATCAAGTCTTTTTATTTTCACAATCTCAAGGTTCTGACAAACTTAGGATAGACGGGCAAATAATCCTAGCAAGTAGCTGTAAATCACAGGGCGCACTATATACTTTTTTCATGCACACACACACACACACCCACACCGACACACACAGCTGCACGTTAATTCATTGTCACTGTCAATAGGCGTTGCCAACTGTTGCGCGCAATTCCAATTTCATTCATAAAAATTTAGCGCACTTTGGCGCCTGCGCATTTGCGATAAGCATGCGCCAGCCAGCAATTTAATGGCCTTTTGCGCCAAAAATTACAAAACACAATCACAGTTGCTTCAGTACGTTTTCGCACGTTCATTAATGCAGTCGCATTTTGGGAACGGCGCCACTTCGAAGTGATTGGCAACGCGACGCACAGTCGTAACAGTCTGTTAAAGTGCTGTTGCTGTTGCAATATCAGCTCTGTTAGCTGTAAAATGTTAACATATTAATCAAATTTGAAAGAAAACAAGTGCAAATAATGCAGTTAAAGCCTAGTTTCTTGGTATTGTCATTTTTATTGTGTCTTGGCCGTGTTTGTGTGGGTAAAGAAATACTTTTGCTCATTTCCTGCCCACAACAAGCCGAAATTAACTGTCGAGCTCTGCGCGAAAGCCTGCTGCTGCAACAACAACAACAACTAAACGAGGCAATTCCAACGGCTTATGATTACGCCATTAAGGTGCACATATTGAAAGAACTATTCAATTATTGGACCCTGCTGGACGCGCTGCCCTATTTGCGAGGCAGGACACGTTTGCTAAACGCGAATACCGATTGGATTATTTGGTGCCAGCACAACACGCACGTCTCTTCGCTGCGTGGCCTGCTCGAGCAGCTGCATCGTCGGGATGCGCAAGAGGTGAATTTCGTTTGCCGTCGCGAAAACATTTCTGTACAAATCATTTTGAAAAATTCTGTTGGATAGTGGGAATACTCCCATAACTATGCAAATCTTTCAAAAACTTTACAGCAGAGAGAAGAATCAATTTTTCCAAAAATGAAATATCAGTTAATATAGAAAATATGAAGGGCATAAGAGACAACAGTGCAACAATATGATATAAAGAATATTTCCAAGCATCGTAGCAAATTTTTAATGAAGAGTTTTATGAATTTCTACAATCAGCAGCAATTACTTCCCCAACAAATGTAAAAAATGTTATATGAAACATGTTAGAAACATATTTCTATTAAATTCTAGTGAATTCTATAAATATTATTACGAAAAAGAGTATAAATTAGATTGAAAAGTTATACCTATACAAAAACGATTCTTCCTAAAAGAGCTATATGACATAATGGTCGAAGATGAAAACAGTTAGACGAAGATTCAGATCATAACAGATCGAGAACATATGATACAGGGTTTACAGAGAGATAACATTCTTTATTAAATGAAAAGTTTAAAAAATGTTTAATTATGCATATCTTAACTTGATGTTGGCAATCAAATTAACTGTAATATTCGGCATCAACTGCTCAACTTGGCAACTGTTTTCTGTTTTTTGTTCTTCGTGTTTTTAAAGTTGGCCTACTACGGACATGCCTTGTACGATGCTGAGGCTACCATTGTGCATCATTTTGCGAACTACAAGGATCCAACATGGTTTCCATATCCCATGCTAAGTGCTGGTGTTGTTTTCACAGGTGCTTTGCTGCGCAGGTGAGTCGGAACGGACAGAATGTTTGAGCATCGCATCGTCTGTGGCCATAACTCATCATGGAACATGCATTTTCAGCCTGGTCGAACTTGTTGCTGTTAATGCCCCCAATGCCACAAGGCACAGCGAATTTGCGATAGATGCGGCCCATGAGCTGGCCCGATTCATTTTCGATAATTTAGCACCTGCCGTGCCAAATGCTGATGACGACGATGCTGATGATGATGATGATGATGATGGCAAAAGTAGCAGCAGCAGCAGAAACAACATCGACATCGACATCAACATCAACATCGGCAAAAGGAACGTAGACTTTGTCGGCATGTTGCAGCGAAAAATAATTTTGAAAAGTGCTGACTACATTTGTCCCTGGGCGAGAGTGTCGCCAGCCTGGTCCTTGGCATCCTCAGAGACGACAGCGAAGAAGCCAGCGCCAGCGCCGGAGCCCGTGCCCTGTTTCTTGCATGCAAAGCCGGAAGTGTCCGCTGGGAATGCTGCACATTGTGTGAGTTGAATAATGGGGCGTATTCACATCAAGTGGCGGTGGGGTCATTTAAGATTGAACACATGTATACGGAACAGGCTGATGGCTGATGGCCAGCACAATGTGATGGGATTAAAGTAGAGTCCATTCGCTGTTGCCTGAATAACTCAGTGTCCCTTCCCTACAGACACACACTCTTGCTCACAATAATACGTTACATTACCCCATTTTTGCATGCAAATATTTGAGGTTGTAATAAATATATGTAGGTACATTATCTCTTTTTCATTATGTTTTCAAAAAGTATAGCAAAAAATAGTTCAAGAAAATATCAATACATACATGAATAACTGTGAATAATTAGCCGCAGCTTATATTCTCTCAATCTTCAGAATACTCTCTCTCTCTCTCATTCTCGCTCTCGTCAGTTTTCCTCTTCTCTCTTCCTGTTGCAAATTTTTCTACGTTTTAATTCGCGCCATTTTGCTTTCGTGAAAAAACTGAACACCAAAAATGTAGCGACACAAATTTTACACATAGTTGCACAAACATATACATATGTACGTTGTACTAAGTACTAACTTTGTAAAATGTTCAATAAAACACATAAGACTTGAACTAATCGCGCTTAGCATCAAATACTTTGGCAAAAAAAAAACGATTACATATGCACGCGCGAAAGGTGCAACCGATCTAAAGAGCAGACGCGCACAGACTAAATCATCTCAAAAGGCATTCGCACTAATGCACTAACACTAATACAACTCTTGCGCTCAGTCCTCGCACACTGCTCGCGCTCTGGGCTGGATACGCTACCAAGATAACGGGATCAGCTCTCTCACTCATACCATCAAAAACGCCATGCGTATGTATGTCTAGATCAAGGGCATGAGTGCCAACAGTGGGCAAAAGATAATTAATTATCTTTCACGCACATAGTATGTGTCCACTTCTCCACTCTCTAAATGAACGATGTTTGGCCTCTTCTATAACTGTACCCACATTAAAGGATTCATTTTGTTTTGCGTCCTCTCCATCTCATAACGAGAGATATTTGAAAATTAGTTCATTTCGCAATACAGACTTAAAATTGGGAAAAAACTACTTTAATGAATCATAGAAAATAGATACAATCATAGAAAGGATCATATTTTCACAATTAATAAAATATTACGCATACGCTCCGTGGCGCCTCAACGAAACTAAAAAGTCGACGCATGTGTAGTTCACTTTAAATTCTTAACTGCATGTTTTAAGATATATTTTGAATTTAATTTCGAGACACTGATTAAATGAAATACTTGGTTAATGAACTATGCCATTGCTATGGCTACAAAGTCAAATGTTTAGTTTAATGTTTTTGCGATTTAAAGGACGACAAACATTTGTCCAGACATGCTCGAACGGGGCATTCAGGCAATTAGCATTTGAAACCTATAACCATAAATTCTCTGACAACGGTCAAACACAAACTGAAACTCAAGCCCAAACGATTCTCACCCACAACAGGTGCACACAACTGGCGCACACATCTATTTTGCAATCAAGACCTGTGCAAAATTCCATAAGGAGCGTATACCAATCATCGAACGCACCTGGGCGCCCGATGCCATGCGGCGCAAATATTACAGCGATGTGGCAGGTAAAGCGACACAACACGACAACGATGAGCGCAATTAAAGCAAATGAGTGGCTGCTGCCTTCACTCTCCATTTTGGGCGGCACGGGGCGGTGCGGAACGTGCAGGGTGGTGTGCAGAAAATAGACAAACACTCGCACACTTGCATACAAAAACAAGTAAGAGTGCGCTAGCCGTCAGTGCACTATTAGATACTCTGTAGCCACCTACATTCTTCATGCATACAGAGACTAGTACTTTGTTGCTGCTTCCCTTAGATTCATATTATGGCAAAGATATTCCTTAAATAACTTCACTTTTTATAGTCCAATCCTTTTATATTTTTTGTAGCTTAAATATGGCACCTAAATGTGTGTTCATACCAAAACGCAAGGCTCTGCCTTAAAATTGACTTCACGTTTAAATATTCGGGGTATTGAAAAGAGGTATCCAAAAAGAGAAATACTTTTAATCAATTTATAATAAATAATAGTCTTCACAATAAAATTGGTGTCTGTAGCTCTTCAAATCTCCAAGAAACGCTTAAAACCAATGTTTTAAAATCGATATTTATCGATATCATGAAGACAAAGAGCTATTTATCGATATTATGAAAATGAGATTATCGAACTTTATGAAAATAAAGACAGTTATACAGATATACAAAAAATAATATTTAAAAATGCAGGTTGAATGCTTTTGTAGTTGTCCGAGAGAACTGGCTAAATCGACTGCTCATGCTGATCAAGAATATATATAACACTAATCCATACTTTATCAATACAAGGTACAGGGTATTACAAGGGGCAAGCTAAACATGCAAACACACAGACGTGTAGCCTCGAGCTGGATGACTCGCAAAGACCTGGAGTCAACCAGTTTGCAATTGCAGCAGCTGCCATATTGAATATTCATTGATTTGTCTTTATGATCTTTCACCTTGATGCTACCTGTGGACACAACAACTGCACTACCATTGGCAACCGCAACAGATGCCGGCATACCAACAATCAGCACGGGCCAAGCCAATGTGCCGACAGGACATTGTGCCAAGACATTGGCTATTTTGCAATTATCCCTCAAGGATATCAACGAGCAGGCAAACATACGCTGGCTGATGCTTGTCGACGACGATACGCTTCTCAGGTGTGTATAAGTGTGTGTGTGTGTGTGTGTGTGTGTGTAGGTGTGTGCGGGTGTGTATCAAGGCTGCAAACATCTTTTTGATCCGAAACGGAATTATGTACTTTATTTACCTTTGAAAAGGTTTTGTTGGCTAAGGAAGAGCCGCCTCGCAATCTGAAGCGAACTACTTATTTCTATTTTCTGGTTCAAACAGGTTTTTTTTGTCGTTTTTTCTTTAAATATTATTGAAGCATTTTAAGTTTTTATAAATATAATATAATAGTTTAATATAAATTTAAGAATTTGAAAAGGTTTTATTGGCTAAGGAAGAGCCGCATCTCAATCTGAACCACTTATTTCTTTTTTCTGGTTCAAACTTCATTTTTTGTTGATTTTTTTCTATAAATATTATTGCAACAATATATATTTAATTAGGATGCGTTCATTGGAACTAGGTTCATGAACCAAAGCATGGCTCTGAACCGTGAACCGAACCACTCACAAATTTTTTGGTTAAGTTTGCAGCCTTGGTGTGTGTGTGTGTGAGCCAGGATTTTTTATGCGGCTTACACGCCTCGAAGCACATTCAATTTAAATTATCATTGTTATTCCTCTTCTTGTTTATATCAATATATATATATATATATATATGTATATGTATGTATATGGACTTTTGATTGATATCAATATGCGGCTGGCAGCGTGCCCCGTCTGAGCGCCCTGCTGAGCTGCTACAACCACACGGCTCATATGTATCTGGGCGAACGCTATGGCTATCGGCTGTATGCGCCGGATGGCTTCAACTATCATACGGGCGGCGCTGGCATTGTGCTTAGCGTGCCGCTGGTCCGGCTCATGGTGGAGCACTGCAGCTGCCCGGCGGCCAGCGCGCCGGATGACATGATTTTGGGCTACTGCCTGCAGGCGCTGGGCGTGCCGGCCGTGCATGTGCCCGGCCTGCATCAGGCACGGCCACAGGACTATGCGCCGGAGCTGCTGCAGCTCAATGCGCCCATTTCGTTTCACAAATACTGGCACACATCGCCGGAGCACACGTACACGCGCTGGCTGGGCGGCACCTTGGCCAATGCCAGCAGTGCGCGTCAAGCGTCCCGTCCGGGCAAAGATCGTCTGGCCACGCCCCTGCAGCTGAACGGACACGGCCTGCTCCAGCTGGCCAATATGGGCGCTGGCTGGGATGGCGGCACCTCAAAGCATCATCTGGACCTCTAATTTCAGAACAGGTGAGTGGCAGGGCAAAAGTATTACCTGAATCGCATTTAGAAAGCAACAAATCCAACCGAATGCCGCTGGCACTGGCAGTCGGACAAATGTTGTCACCACAAAGCCGTGGCCTGTCCAAAATATTCAATCTACTCCAGCCAGAAGCCAGAGCTGTAGACATCAAGCGCCTGCCAAGCACACACACACATACACAAATTTTCCATTTTCTACACAGAAAAACTTTGCTAGTTTTCAGTTGGAAAAAGGTGTGCGGCAAGCGCTGATTTGTTCATTCGAGATGTGTGTGTGTGTGTGTGTGTTTGTGTTTGTGTTTTGTGGTTTTCGTGTCACTTTAATTAGTGGAAATGCTTAAATGTGGTTGCGAGTCGCGAGAATGGTGCAGACTTTATGGAGGGTTTCCAGGTTCCAGGAATATAATATTTTAGATAGTTACCAAGCAACACTGCACAATTGTCGTTAAAAAGCCGAAGACAAAATACCCTTGCGGATATAAGAAACATAAATTTCAATTGATCGTTGCCAAATAAATATCATATATACTATATAGTATAGCAGTCCGGTTGTGACAAGCCATTTGCCCATAAGTAAGCAGTAATTGTCTCGTAAATGTCAAGTTATACCAAGATGTCATGGAAAACAAAAAATTTTATATACAAGAACTTCATTTTGTGATCTGCAAACCTTAAATATATAACGTTGGGCCCGAATAACTGACTGGGAAAATCCGCTAGTAAATGTGGAAATTCCACCCACACTTAATTCCACCCGCAAGGACGGAAAGTTTTATTGCATGTAACTTTTTTGTTACTCTACATAGGAACTTAATGAATACGTGTTTCAGCAATTTTCAAAATTCCACCGGGAACTGTGGACATTGCATGCACTTTTTTGTTGATTTATATAAGAACTCCATAAATACATATTTCAGAGAGATTTTAAATTCCACCCAGAAGAATGGAAAATTTAGTAGCATGCAACTTTTTGTTCCGCTTAATACAAAATTGGGAAAACGTAGTTCAGCGGTTTTGAAATTCCACCCGTAACTGTGGAAAGTGCGCCTGGAAAAGGCCGGGCAATATTCGCTAGTTAATATATATAATAATAAATTGACTTACCCTTTGTTGTATTTCAGATTAAATATTCAAAAGCAGGCAGCCAATCAAGACAATGAATTTATCTAAAAGTGAAATGTGAAAATGTCATTAAAGTGAAATCCGTGAAAAATGTAACCAAAATCTCATCTCAAGCATAAATTTTGAAAGAGAAGAGAAGCTTGATATCTCGATAAAAGTAAGATGAATTATACCATAGTAATAAATGTAAAAAACGTTGATATTTATCTCATCAAAGTTCAAATATCTCTGTTTTTGATTACAAAAATACAACCAAAAAACCAGTTTTATATTTTTTTCAATTATAAGTTTTCGTTCTAGAGAGAACATTAGAGAAAACTCTTAAAATTGGATGCCGTATTAATATTCCTTTGCTTTAGGTTTTTTTTTAAGAAAAGTCTATACTTTTGAGGCGAAATAATTTATATTAGAGCTGCGACATTGGGCACAAAATTTGCATTTTATTTCAATTTGGTAGCACTCGAAGACCACCAGCTCATCCGCCGTATCACTTAAAGCTGAAAGCATGGGCCAAGCAATTTGAATGACTTTTTCGCACCTTACACTTACTTAAACCTCATTAAATGTAAATTTGTGCAAGGACCAGCTCGAGGACGACAGCTGGGCTCCGGCGTTGATGAGGGGCATCAACAGTTTACGCTCGACTGCATTATTCGAGTGGTTTATCCGACGGCGGTTGGCTGGATGCCCCAACTGAACTGAACTGAACTGAACCAAATGGTGGATGCATCTTTGAGATACTCGCCGATAAACAAACAATGCGCTTCATTTATCCGCCCATGCCGCACAGATTGCCAGCCCCATTGAGCGCCACGCCCGCCCCGTTGCATGCAACATGCTTCAATGCAGGCTCATGTACCCCAAAGTGCATCTATTATTCAAATACTAATCAATACTTTTCGCAAGTATCCCCGTCGCCGTGGGAGTTGGGGAATTCGGACGACTTTACTAAATAGGTGAAAACAATGTGTCAGTTTATTCGGACGCGTTGACAGTTGTAATTGTCTGCGGTTGTTTTCTCGTTTAACTTCAATTATTCAACGAGTTAGTGAAAGTTAAGTCGTGTTTCTGCGAGCTGCCAAATCTACGACATTCCCTAAAGTTAATGTCATCAATTGACTAACAATATTTGGGGTGCACATAGAGGAAAACTATTCGTATTCAATTTGGGTCATGCTGTTATTACAGCTTGAGAAGGTTTATTTACATTCTTTATATACCCTGTACTCTGTATAAATTGGGTCAGATGTCGAGCGCAGCAACATATATTAATTCCGCACTAACAGACAATTCGTGTATCAAATATATTTTATATTATCGATAACCGATTATCGATAACCGATTTTCCCAAATATCGATAGTCCGTCAATATCTGACATTTAAAACATCAAATTTGGTATTTTCTTATTACAAAAAAGGAATATTTTACTATTTGCATACTTCTCCACACTACACGACAAAAGGCGCACTAAAGAACATAAAAATCCCCTATAAGCGGGCTACAGCATATGCCTAAGAAAGAAAGTAAGGATATCATCGGCCTGCCGATTTTAATACCCTTGTAGACATTTTCTTTACGGGTTTGCAGACATATAAGAAAAGTGAATCCCGAAAATGCTGAGTTTGATGAAAATATCTTGGAAAGCAGAATATTTTTGCATACGACGGATCTTTCCTATGGCAGCTACATGATATAGTGCTCTGATTTTGATAAAAGAAAACAAGTAAGAGGTTCTAGTCGGGAGCTCCCGACTAGGGAATACCCTGAACCCTCTTTGAGGTGGTAGCGGGGAGATGGCGATAGGTCTAAAATGAAAGATACTTGACATATATATAATATTCTAGAAGCAACATATCATGTTTGGTGACTCTAGCTTTAATTATTTACACAATTTGCTCAAAAAAAGGATGTCGATATCGATTTTATTCGATTGCTTGGAAACTGAGTAAGTTATCGATTATCGGAAACAAACTCGATCCGCGCAGGCACTAGGAGCACCTACATCTTGCGTTCATACATACATACGGACGGAGAGACGGGCATGGCTAGATCGACTCGGCTATTGATGCTGATCAAGAATTTATATACTCTATGGGGTGGGAGATGCTTCCTTCTGCCTGTTACATACATTTGCATTTTGCACAAAAACATTATACCCCTTTTACCCATTTTTAATGGGTTCAGGGTATAAAAAACCCTATTAATCTAATTATTACCTTTGCATAACTTAACTCATATTTAATAAATCATATATACAAATTAGTTAATATAATGTAATATACAATAGTAATATCGGAATAAATAGCTAAACCAAAGAAATATTTGCTCAAGCTATTGAGAAATAGATTTAAAGTTCTCTAAGAGATAAATGACAACATATTTGGCATAATTATTATTTTGAGGCATATTTTTGGAAAATTGTTTGAGCAAAGTTTTCATAGCATAATTGAAAGACTTGTGTGAAAGGGAAAATCTCTTTTAAATATATATAAGTTTATTTATTTATTTTTCCTTTGCGGCTCAAAGGTTTCAAATCCAAAAAAAAGAGCTCTATAAAATGCGCGCAAGGCTGCCAGCTTAGGTGAAGGTATATTCAAGGCTCTCAGTTCTTTAAAGTCTCTTCACATACGTTGTGCTTGTGTCTGGGTCTGGTTTATTTGCACTCGTCTGGCTGCGAACGCGACACTCGACTCGACTTGCTTATCTCTGGCGTGGCAGAGGAGGCAACGTGCCAGGCTGGCACAGGAAGACACATTCTCATCTACGAGGACGTGTACTTCCTGCCGCTTCGTGCCCTAATTAGTTGCGGATTTTTCAATGAATACGAACGAAGCAGCAACAGCCACCGCATGCCGGCAATGCGACAACTTGAATTCCAAATAAATTTAATTACCAACCAAGTTGCAGTTAAATAAATGCCACATTTGTATGTACATGTACACAAACATATATATTTATGTATGTATATATATTCGCTATCAACGCCAGTCGTAGTCATCTTCCTCAGATTCCGCATAGTCTACGGGCACATTTTCATCATTTCCATAGTCATCATCGTAGTAGCCATCATCCACATCTTCTTCCACTGAGCTCGCCTGTCGTGGTCCCACAAAGCTGATCGCATTGCGCGGCAGTAGCTGTATTTTGGCCAGGTTGCGTTGTTTCTCATTCTTGTAGAGCTGAAATATTGCCGGTTGCATGGGATCGCTGGGACTCCAGGGCAGGGCATAGAGAGTGCTCAGCGAGAGAACTGCGCGTTGGGATGAATATTTTCGAATTTGTCAATTATCACTATATATAGTTTTTATAGATAATATATTGAATAACTATAGAATTTTTCTAGTGCCTTTCTATACCCTGAACCCATTAAAAATTAGTAAAAAGGGTATATTTTTTTTGTGCAAAATGCAAATGTATGTAACAGGCAGAAGGAAGCATCTCCGACCCCATAAGTTATATATATTCTTGATCAGCATCAATAGCTGAGTCGATCTAGCCATGTCCGTCTGTCCGTCTGTCCGTATGTAAGAACGCAAGGATCTCAGAACCTATAAGAGCTAGAGACTATTAATTAGATGTAGGTGCTCCTAGTGCCTGCGCAGATCGAGTTTGTTTCCGATAATCGATAACTTCAGCAATCGATAAAAATCGATATCGACATCCTGTGAGCAAACTGGGTAAATAATTAGAGCTAGAGTCACCAAACTAGACACGTAGCTTCTAGAATAGTATACATTTATCTGCATTTGGTGTTGGAAGAAGAGGGTTCAGGGTATCCCCTAGTCGGGAGCTCCCGACTAGAACCTCTTACTTGTTTTATTTGTACGTTTGTATTGCATTATATTATAATATTGCCATGAAATGTGTAAGGCATGGGAGACATCTTCGACCACATTAAGTATATGTATTCCTGACCAGCATCAACGGCCGAGTTGATATAGCCATTACCATCCTGTCCGTCTGTCTGTCTTTTAGTTGAAAGGCTATCTCATCCGTCTTTCTATTGTAGGTAGCACATATGTCCGAATTGGCCGGATCGGAGCGCTATATCATATAGCTTTCATAGGAACGTTCGGTCGAAAAGTAGGCTCTGGTATGGAAAACTGTTTTCTTTATTAAGATATCTTAACGAAAGTCTGCATTTTAAAGTGTTAATATGCTCGCGACATGTATGCAAATCGTATTCTATCAACATCGGACAAATATATCTTATTGTTGCCACTATAGGAACGTTCGGTCGAAAAGTAGGTTCTTGTATGGCAAAATATTCTCTTTTCCAAGATATATACAATCTTCACTATTCTCACATATCTGTTAAACTGTCAGGCAAATGCTTATAAGAGCATTAAGTTTTCGGCGTGCCGAAGATATTCACACTTTCTCGTTTAAGATTTGGACAACTTTTGCGTTCTCTCGACTTACCGAGGCAAGCCAGCACAACTGTCAACTGCATTTTCACAATATCAACTGGGGCTGCTTCTGAAATGCATTTGGGCTTTTTATAGCGAACAACATTTGGAAGCTGCGCTTATTTGTGGACAATAATTTTGGAAGCTTTTCTTTTAATGCTGATTTGATGAGCATTTAATGCAAAGTAAAAGTTGTTAGCCCTTCTTTTAGTCGTTAAACAAATTTTATATACAACATATTTGTATTGATTTTGTCAGCGATTTTGATAGCTACAGAACTTTAAATAGTTAAACAACTTGGATTTTATGTCTTATGCAGATTACGAAAATTGGTTAATTTAAGCTCGATTTAGTTGGGATTTTTGTTGTTGTTCGTTTGCCGTCAGTTTATGTCTTTTCACTTTTGTCGCTGTCAAAGTTGTTTGAGGCTTTAATCTACGAAATACATAAAAATGAAAACTCCAAAGAAAATGTCAAAAATTGTGCACATTATCTTGAGAGTTTCATGCAGCATTTTCTTTTGCATAAAATTACAGTTTGTCCCTGGCGAAGACACATGCGCAAATAGAGAGAAGAGATTACATGGACATGGGTGTTGCTTGTGGCTACTTGAAAGTAGATTATACGCAACACGCACAATGTTACGTCGGTAAAGGTCCAGCCGGGGCTGTGGAGGGTGAGCTTGGTTTGACTCGCCCTGGGTTGGGCGTTAATCTTAGTCCAAACATCAAAAAGTTAAGCCACAGCAAAATTTAAGTAAACGCCAACCCAACCCCATGCACCGCACCGCACAACCAAAAACGAAATGAAGCATGAACAGAAATTGTTTAAAAAGATTTCTCTCATACAATGTGTGCAACAAAATCCTTGGCGATTTGGCAAACAGTCTGTGAATAGGTTTGGGGACCAACCTCTTGGACTCTGTGTGTTTCTTGACGTAAGTTTCACTTGAGCTCAACTCAGCTCAACTCAGCTCAGCTTAGCTCAGTTTGGCCAATTCCCATTTGAATTTAGTCAATTGTTTTAGTTTTGTGCTTGAATTTAACTCCCTTCGTTAGCTTTTGATTTGTGCAGCCGGACTTGTATGTAAATTTACAATTTTTTAATTGTCTTGGATATTATATATATGCATAGAGTAAACAGCATATTGATTTGCGTTTTAATCCTAGTCAATGTGTTTTTCATGAACTTAAATTCAAAGTAGGAATTGTTTATTAACCCTTTTAAATATTCAAAAAGCTTTTATTATTATTTTTATAGCCTGAATAATGGTTTTGTGCAAATGTATGTAACAGGCAGAGGAAAGCATCTCCGACCCCATAAAGTATACTAATTCTTGGCCAGCATCAAATAGCCGAGTCGATTGAGCTATGTCCATCTGGCCGTTCGTCTGTCCGTTCGTCTGTCCGTTCGTCTGTCCGTATGAATGAACGTGTCCAGCTCAGAACCGATAGGAGCTAGAGACTTGAACGTAGGTCCTCCGAGTGCCCGCGAGTTTGTTTCCGATTAGCGGTAACTTGCGCTGCTTTCAAATAATCGATTAAAATCGATATCGATATATTATCTAGCTTCTAGAATAGTATATATAGATCAAGTATATTTCATTTTGAAGCTGCCTTCCCGACCCCCTAGCTCGAGCTGCTTTTTATACCCTGAACCCATAAAAAATGGGTAAAAAGGGTATATTGTATTTGTGCAAAATGCAAATGTATGTAACAGACAGAAGGAAGCATCTCCGACCCCATTAAGTATATATATTCTTGATCAGCATTAATAGCCGAGTCGATCTAGCCATGTCCGTCTGTCTGTCCGTCCGTCCGTCCGTCCGTATGTATGAACGCAAGGATCTCAGAACCTATAAGAGCTAGACTTGACATTTTAGATGTAGGTGCTCCTAGTGCCTGCGCAGATCGAGTTTGTTTCCGATAAACGATAACTTGCCCCGTTTCCAAGCAATCGATAAAAATGGATATCGACATCCCGATTTTTTGAGAAATTTGGGTAAATAATAAGAGCTAGAGTCACCAAACTTGATATGTATCTTCTTAGAAAAGTATATATATGTCGATTATCTTTCAATTTATACCTATCGCCACCTCCCCGCTACCTCTACTAAACGCCTGCAAAGAGGGTTCAGGGTATCCCCTAGTCGGGAGCTCCCGACTAGAACCTCTTACTTGTTTAAATTTGTTAATTTGATTTTATTAAGCTATCGCAAAATATATACTTGTTTCCTTGACTTTGATATGTACATATTTTATATATTATTATAATTTGTTTTCTATTTCCTCTAGGATATATTTTGGATGGGAACCTCCAAATATCTAACACTTAAATGGCAAACAAAATGTGCTAACCGTTATTTTACACAAATTTAAAAGATAAAATTTGTTGTAATTTAAAAATAATACTTAACAAGATTAAAACTGGTGGGAAATTTGGTAAATTTAATAGATATCATGTTACATAAATAAATATCATAATGTACAGAATAAAACAATTTTAAATACATATACATACATATACATAATGAAATAAAAAATATGTATTTATATTTATGTATTTTATTTCAACTTTTCCAAGAAGAGGAATTCAGATAAAAACCCCACAAATAACTCAATCCAACTAATCCTCCAGGCTGTGTGGCTCAATTCTGATTCAGGTCATGTAAAATATTATCCAAATAGTCCAACATAATGGAATTAATCGCCTTACATAGACTGCGTAGATTTCTGCCTTTGGCTATTAAACAGCTTTGATGAGTAAAGCAAAATAAAATCATTAACATTTTCACCTTTACATTTATCGTTACTTTTTCTATTGCTCTTTGTCTTTAATAGATTTGTGAACTAAATAACAACATGTGGAAGTCAACTAATCTGCCGATCTCAATCTTGGCAAATTTGTTGAATAAACTCTCTGTTACCACTGTTTGTGCTGTGGGCTAATGTTTCATTCATTCATCAGTCAAAAGTTGGGCAAATTTTCAAATCGCTGTCAGGCATTTGCCAGCCACAAAACACAAACTTTGAGCCCTGAACCCTGAACCCATTTAGATCAAGTTACGGCGCCTCAAAGCAGGCAACTTCATTCAAACAAAACGCAAACGAAATCCTTGCAGTTAGGCAGCAATAAATTTTTGTCCATGTCTAAAGTTTAACTGGAGGACCAACAAGAAAAAACACAAGTAGAGTGCTCTAGTTGAGAGTGCTCGACTGACAGATACCCTAAACACATACAAGTGCACATATGCTTCTTCTTCCTTACATGTGCATAATCCTATCTCAAATAACTTTGGTGTTTATTGTCCGATCTATAAGAAAATTTCAGGGCATAAATATGGCACCCATCTGTGTGTGCATACCAAAGCAGAAGACTTTGCCTCCAAAAATGGTTCTGTTTGTACACCCTTGTACAGGGTATTATAATTTTGTCATGTAGTGCTTAACGCATAGAAGGAGACATCTGTGACCTCATAAAATATATATATTCTAGATCAGCATCAACAGCCGAGGTAATATAGCCATGTCCGGTTGTCCTACTGTCTGTTTCTATGCGAACTCGTCTCCTCAATATTACAGCTATCGTCTTGAAACTTTGCAAAGCTGCGTTTGTTTATATCATATAGTTGCCCTAGGAATAATCCGCTGAAAAGAAGGAATATTCTGTTTCTCAATATATTTTTTTCAAGCTCAGCATTTACGAGCTTTACTATTCTTACATAACCGCAAAACCGTAAGACAAATGTCTAATAGGGTATTAAATCTATGTCAGAATTTATATACTTAATCGGCGCGAAGAAGCTGCCTTCTGCCCGTTACATAGATTTGCACATAACAAATATACCCCTTTTGGGCAGTTTCAATGGATTCAGGGCATTAAAAAAAAGAATCCCATTTTGTGTCTATCAGGACGTCTAATCTGCAGTCCGTGCAGCAACGCAAGCCCAACTGAATAACTGAACCCATCCAAGCAACTTACCACGTGCAATAAATTCCAAGGCGCAATGTCTGCACTATTTGTGGTTAGCCTCAAGACTTTGGCGTTGGGTCAAAGGTGGTTAAATTGTGCCAGAGATTGGGGCATGTGGCAGTGGGGAGGGGGAGGCACGGGAGGGTTACAATCCCAGCTCAACACGCGCCGCGTACGTGATCTGATAGGGAATTAAAGCCGGCACAAACATGTGTAAGTTTGCCCAAATCGCGTCGCATTCGTTTGAGCCCAAGCCACACACGCACACACACAGGCACACAGACAGGCACACTTCCTGCACTCCTTGGTGGCTGTTTCCGTTGCGGTTTTAGCAGCACTGTCTGCACAGTTTGACAGGCGAGGTTCGGTGCGCTAATTTACTTTAAATTGGTTTTTACGGCATTCGCTGCTTATATCCGTGATAAATGACTGGAGGGCGTACTTTGCCGCCCCAAGCCCCCACTTTCGACCCCGATCTCCCGCTTCCAAGCCCGAAATGTCTTTGTTATCGCTAATGGCATCTGTAGCTAATTTTTTGTTATTGTTGCCGTTGTTGTGTGTGGCCCACGTAGTTTAATAAATTGGTAAATAAAAATTAATGCTGCATAAATTACAAATAGCCAATTTACAAAGTTGACGACGTCGCGCCCTTGACAAATTTCCGTTCTTTTGGCCACTTTTTGGCCATCTAATTAACGAGCAAAAGTTTGTAACCTTTTGTGCAAGTTTTGCCTGCGAGTCCAGCTGCAAGTCCGGACCAAGAGGTATTGTCCACAATATCGTGCGGACTCCCCATATTGACTGCTTATCGCCGCAACGCCATCTGAGTGGGCGTGGCATGTCAACTAATGAGAGTCGAAAAAAAGTTTTTCTTTCGGCTTTGCCTTATTCATTGTGGCATAATTAATGAAAGCAACGCTAGTCAAAGCGTTTGGCCGATTAATCAGCTAAAGCTATGGTGGCTATAAGCCGCCCCCTACCCTCCTACCTCCTCCCTCTCCATGGGTTTATTGTTGGCCTGCAGTGTGGTTACCTGGAAAATCGCATGGACGTGGGTCACGTTCAAATGGTTGCGATTCGGTAAATACTTTGGTCTACAAATATGTTTGTACATTTGTTGGACATCAAATGAGCTCTAAATAAACAACTAGCAAAAGTGGTGTCTATTGATTTACGCAGTGTCCAAAATTATTTTAAATAATGCACCAGCATTTAAAGTTGGGATAATCTTGCTGTCTTTCTATCTTTCGCTTTTTTTCTCATATTTCCCCTCCATTATCTCGCTCGATTTTTTTCTCGTTCCCCTCAAACTGCTTACATCGCCTTTCTATGCGATTTTCATAATCTCAAGTAAGGCCAACAGAATTTTTACTTTTTTTTCTGATTTATTAAACTGTGAAAAACCCCCCGATAATATTACTGAATTATTTCATTTTTTACTTATTATCAGACCCTTATAAATCACTTTGAAACTTATATTTTAAGCTTCCCTACAACTGAATTTTGCGCAATTGAATTTGCTACCAGCAAATTTGTTGCCTGTTGAAATCTGAAATTTCAAATTATGATATGATCACGATTCCAGCAAAGCTGATTGCACAATAATTTTGCGCATTTGAAATAATTTTTAGAAATTTTTGTCAAGCGTCGATGGTGGAAAATAAATTTGCTGCACGTGACGCCTTAAATGGCCACAGCAATGGATTTCCGAAAGCTGGCAGCATGGGTTTCTGACCGGGCCAATTGCACAATATATATTTGTTGATTCGCTTGTGGCGCAAATTGCGTGCCACAAATGGACGCACATAAATCAAGCGTGCGACAAAAATCGCTTGGCAACTTTTTACGCACAATTGGCTAAATTCTAAAGCTGCAAACGCGACACAGGTAAGCACTCACACGTCCTTTCAGAGTTTTGATATGCAATTTAAGGGATTGGATTGCAGCGCCAACATTTCAAATACTTTAAATCAGAAAGTGGAAAATTAAAAAACAAAACTGTTGCATGATAGCTGTTTTTTTTTTCTAAAGAAAAGCAGGTTTATATATACAAATATTTTCCAGATTAGGAAAAAGCAATTGAAACGACAAATATGATAAAAATGAGTAAGATATAATACTTGATTTCAACCTAAGAATTTCTTTAGCTATACGAAAAAATCAAGAAAATATCCTTGATTTATAACTAAAAGAAATTACATAAAGCGTGAATTTGAACCGGCGACCTGCTGATGGTTAGTGCGATGCTCATACCTCTTCTTTTCTCAGAATAAAATTCTCACAATATGTATATAGATGTGTTTAAGTCTTCATTAACATTAATTAATCACAACCAAGCGTCAGCTAAGCGAACATTTTTAATGAATTTCCAACTTGAAACATTTTTTCAACGCACTCACAAGATAAACAAGTAAGAGGTTATAGTCGGGAGCTCCCGACTAGGGAATACCCTGTACCCTCTTTGAGGTGGTAGCGGGGAGGTGGCGATAGGTATAAAATGAAAGATACTTGATATATATATAATATTCTAGAAGCAACATATCAAGTTTGGTGACTATAGCTCTTATGATTTACCCAATTTGTTCAAAAAACAGGATGTCGATATCGATTTTTATCGATTGACGGGAAACGGAGTAAGTTATCGATTATCGGAAGCAAACTCGATCTGCGTAGGCACTAGGAGGACCTGCAGCTAAAATTTCAAGTATCTAGCTCTTATAGGTTCTGAGATTCTTTGCGTTCATACATACGGACAGACGTACGGATAGACAGACGGACATGCCTAGATCGACTCGGCTATTGATGCTGATCAAGAATATATATACTTTATGGGGTCGGAGATGCTTCCTTCTGCCTGTTACATACATTTGCATTTTGCACAAAAACATTATACCCCTTTTACCCATTTTTAATGGGTTCAGGGTATAAAAAGAAGATGCAACGAGCGCAACATTTGTTTTTTATGTGTGAGATACTTGAAAGTTCATCAAAATGCTTTTAATGCGGCTTAGGGGGTTGTGTGTGTCCCACTTTGGATGCGCGGCAAGCGCTAATTAGTCAAGGATTTGGCTGCGAAATGCTCAACTCTCAATAAATAAAATGTAAAGCACGTGCCGGGCGGTATTTAAAATATTCAAAACATAATTTCCTTTTTGCCAGCGCATAATATTAATGCTGTTTGTAAAAATTTGAAATTATGCGCACGTACAGCAAAAAGTTTCACAAATTCTTGTTTATTACGTTGAGTTTTATCGGCTTGAAGATTTAAAGTTGGTCAGTGGATCCCTTTGAGGTTGAGATATGCATATAGAGATATGTACATATATATTTAGCTTGTGTGCGTGTGCGTTTTGGCTTAAAGCTTAACAACAAAATAATATATTGAATTAACTATGCTTTTGGGCACAGCATTGGCAATGCGTTTTCATTTGCACATTTAATTACACTTGAGACTTGCACAAAATCAAACCACATTCAAATTGCAATATTCAATCAGCCAGTTTCTCCCTCCGAGAGAGAATGCATATACATACATGTGTGTGGGTGTGTGTATTTGTCCAAAAACAGAGCCCACAATTGCCAGTGTAATTAGGTCCATTTTGTTAGAGTTAGAGACAAGGAATTTTGATTAATGAATACCAACACATGCATGAGTTGTCCCAGGAAACTTTGGTTATAAATTTACAGATAAAATAATATCGTATTACAAATATGTTATTATTTTCGCAATAAAAATGGACTTTAAATATACCCAAAACATGCATTGCAATGATGCTGCTTTTAATAACAGCAACAACAACAAAAATACTGGACATTCAATTAATTAGCATCTATTCACAGGACCCAGGACATAGGACACGACACGAGCCAAACGTGCATGACAAACTTCCGCTTTACGGTTCGGTTAAATGAACGCAGTTTGCGGCCAATGGGCGTGGCTTGGCAGAGCAGCTTTAGGGGGCGGGAAGGGCTATGGTGGCGGTTTGGTGCATTTGTGGCCTGTGTGTGCAGTTTTGTTTTCGGACCATTTCACGGGCACATACGAGCCGGAGTAGTGTACACTGATGCCGGACAGCCAGCGGAACACAAATTTTGTACGTAACAAAAATACGTGCAAAGTTTACAAAAAACAATTTGGCTGTGGCTATGCCGCTTCCGTTGCAGCTCCTGCTGAGGTTGTTTAATTATTTGCCATTTAGCTAAGAGAAAAAGTTTTGCTAAGCTTTGGATTTAGCAGCAAAATTGTTCTAGCTTACGCGATTCACAAAATTTGTTGGACTTGTTATGTAAACCAACGAGGTCTAGGTGTTAATTTAATATATGTATTGTAATCGACAATAAAAATATATATATATGCTTAACTACGTTTTATGCCGCAAGCCAAAGTATTTGTATGTTGATAGCAAAAATTCTCGCTCATCAGCTAAATTTCAAATTGACGCGCTCTACTTTGTACAGTGCTGCCACTTAGTCACAATTATACATGTGTGTTCGCACAGGGCTGCCAGCTGACCGATTGAACGTGAAGTTAGCTGCGCTGCCGAAAACAGCTGTTCAGCCAAATGTTTAGCCAGTTTAAACAAAACGTGTTTACAGTAGTCTCGATTTTGTACCTGATTAATTAAAACATAGAACATGACTGAAATAGAAGGCTATAGAGGTAAACACTTATTTATTGCACTTTTATGTATGCTAATTAATTAAATACCGCACACAGTTGTGCCGCTGCGAATGACGCCGGATGCCAAACATTGTCACAGCGTTTACATGCGCGAGCATTTCATACGTTTAATGGATCCCAACAAACCAAAAGGCCGCACGCTATTTCTGCTCAACGTGCCGCCGTACATCACAGAAGAAAGCCTGCAAACGTTCTTCAAGCGCGCCGGCAACGTGGAGAGCGTTTTGTTTGCCGAGAAACCTGGACGCGATGAGACAGCCAAGTGGTACGAGGGAACGGATGTGCCCTTCTCGAATGTGCAGACACCCTTCAAGTTCAAGGTGGCCTATGTGGTCTTTCAGAAGAGCATCAGCATTGGCCGGGCGCTGGCCATAGAGAGCATCGACTTGTACAACAGCAGCGGCGAATGTCTGATTAAAACGGGCATGGAGCTGTGGCACGACGACTACGAGAACAATTACATACTGGATGTGGAAAAGACCCAAAAGGAAATCAAAGCCTATATGGCGGACTATGATAAACGGGAACGTGCCGCACGGGCGGCAGCCAAAACGAGCGAAGCGGATCCCGATGGTTGGGTCACGGTGGGCAAAGATGGACGCAATGCGGGCTTTGAGCAGAAGGAATCTGTTATTGGACGCATCGAAAGTAAACTGGAAAAGGATAAGAAAACCAAGGAGCTCAAAAACTTTTACACATTTCAAATACGTGAAAGCAAAATGCAAAATATTGTTGAGCTGCGTCAGAAATACGAGGAGGATAAGCAGAAAATCGAATTACTAAAGAAATCGAGACGCTTCCGACCATTTTAACATAGTTTAGCATAGTTAAATAAAATAAATATAATCTAAAATTATAATTTTGGAAGTACAAATTTTGTAGGACAATAGGAAAGGAAGGGTATTTGCAGAGAACCTTTTCAAAGCTGCATTTCCAGCAATATTCAATCGATCGAAGTTAACTAAGCTTGGATTATTTCCAGAAGAGATTACTTATACGCATTCGTTGGAAATTCTGTTTTTAGAACTGAACCTCGATCTATATTTTTAAAATAAAGAATGCCGTTCCCAAACTTTAAAACAGTTTAACCTGATTGATTGTCTTATGATATGTAAATGCACGCTAAGATAATTCCGCACTATAGTGTGGAAAATAGATGGAAATCGATATGAAATTGTCTAATTTTTTATTCGATTGGCCTCAGTCCCTTTCATTTCATGCATCCTGCTTAAAATGCTATTTAGGTGAGCTCCACAGATTCCATTCTCAGCA
Source organism: Drosophila littoralis (assembly GCA_018903485.1). Lineage (NCBI taxonomy): Eukaryota > Metazoa > Arthropoda > Insecta > Diptera > Drosophilidae > Drosophila > Drosophila littoralis. The sequence goes on along the minus strand of JAEIGF010000059.1, from coordinate 6,920,785 downwards.
ACTGTTTCTAAGCTCATTAATTTGAAGTGAAAAAAAAAGCAAGTATGAGTTTTGAAAATATAATAAACACTCGATTTAGCAAAGTGCGAGTGTGTGTGCAAGCAAAGGTGAAAAGTGCAAATAAATGTTGCATGTTTGTGTTCAGGGAATTTGTGCGCAGAGTCGAATATGAGTTGCATGACATGACCGCTGGCCAAAATCCTCATAAATTTATGGCATTGACACTTTGCCACGACTAAATCCTGGCCTGGCCTGCCATAATTTCATGGCAATGCCATAACTTATATAAGCCAGCCGCAGTTGTGCGCGGACCCGGAGGTGGCCATAAAAGCGCATAAAAAGCAAACAAAAAGCCCGAAGAAAAGCAACAACAACGAGCAGAAGGAGGAGAAGAAGCAGCAGCACAGCGTAGCGCGCTTATTGTGTGATAATCGCATATGGTTTATGTTAATTTGAGAAATGATAAAAATATTTCGCTTATCAATTTTAATCATCATAATCGTCGCGTTGCCATCGTCGCGACACACACACACAGACAGGCGCACAGGCACAGAGCCCGAACCCAGGCCGCGCTGGCACAGCACGCGATCCGTATCCATTGCTGCTGCGACTGCTGCTGCTGTATCCATGTGTAGCCATGAGAACTGCATCAGACTTTTAGGCTTAATGTGGCGCGCGTAAATTTTCGAAGCCGCACAATCGAGCGAACGGGGTAATCTGAGAGTCTGGCTCCGAGTGAAATACAAACGAGGTACGCGTTGGATAACGCATGTGCGCGAACAACTTGGCCATCGTCAAGATTGTTGTTGTTGTTGTTGCTATACCCTGTACCCAGTGAGAATTGGGTATAATGATATAGAATATGTGACAAGCAGAAGAAAGCATCTCCAACTCGATCTTGGCAACTACAAAAGCTAGAGACTTGAAAATGAATCCATATATATTTTTCTATGTCCTAAGCTGAACGTGCTTATCATTTTTTTTTATCGATAGCTCCTCCTATTTTCATAAAACCGATAAAAATCGATTTTGAGCCATGGTTTTTTGGGCATAACTCGAAAATTATAAGAACTAGAAACAATAAACTTGGCATGTAGATTGTCTTATAGTATATACATATTTCGAATATTTCACGTTTTGGATAACTCGCTCCATTTGCCATTAAATTGAAAAATGATTATGTTTAAAAATTAGAGCCTGACGATACGGTATATACACAACTTTCAAAGCCATATTTAAGCGATTAATATTTGATATAGATCAGACTAGAAGCAACGCAGTTAATTAAGAATACATTTCTTATATATAGCGTGAGACTAAGAAAAACACTTCTGTGCATATGTTTGTAGAATGGCAGGGTATTCCCTAGTCGTTCCGATTTCCGACTAGAGCACTCTTGCTTGTTGTTGGTTGTTGTTGCTGTTGTTGCATGCTTGTCATTGGCTGTGGGCCTGGCCTACTGTGGAGCCTCAAGACAGCAACACATTCATAATTTCTTCCGATTTGTATCGTTTTTAAACATTTTAAATTGATTAAAACGCGATAAATCATAATCGCCCAGCGTCTGGTGGGTGATCGGCTGGGGTTATGAGGCTCGTCTGCGACTGGAGCGTCTGCGACTGCGACTGCGTCTCTGACCGGGTGATGGAACGATTTATGAGCCTTGAACATAATAAAGTGTTAACGGAACGAGTTATTAAGGTAATCTGAATGCGCATAAGTTAATAAAAGCTCGTTGCACTTTCGTTATGTGGCAGCAGCGACGATTTGCATTGGAGCCGCCAGGTCGCTGGCGACTTGCGTCTAAGGTTGCATAGGCTCCGTTGCGGGACACACACACACCAAAGATGTCGAAAAATATAACATAAAACGACCACACGTATGTCTCCCATGCCGCGCAGCAGGACGCCCAAGCCGGGCATCAGCTCCAGAGGGCGACGGGCGGGACAACAAAACACAAACGCCGTGTCTTGTGAGCAGAACAATCAATAAATTTGAACACGTGAGCGGGACGCGAATGCGGACGGCAACAACAACAACAACAGCAACAACAACAACGAGCACAGCGCGATAAGTGATCGCCGTGTCGACTGATTGCCCACAAACAACAACAAAAACAACAACAACAAAATTCACCTCGTTTTTTTTTTTTTGCTGTTCGAGCCATTTTGGGAACTGAAGCACTTGGTAACATGGAACAGGAAGTTATTAGTTGTTATGAATAGTTAAGTCTCTAATTTAATGGATAGCGAAATTGATTGTTGTGCTATTAAACAAAGTTAATGATTTATTAAGAGTCAATCGGCACACGCGCGCCTTAATGTAAAACAAGTCGGGAGTGCTCGACTAAAAGATAAACTGTACACTTTATGTGGGAAGCTATAGAAGTGATCCAATATATGTGGACTTTATGGCGTTGGAGATGTCTCTTTCTGCGGATTAGATTCATTTATACAAGTCTATCCTACCCTTTTTGTCAATGGTTGCAGGGTAGATCAGTAAAATATAGCTATAATCTATACTATTTATCTATTATCTCTAAGTTACATTTGAATTTGCTACAAATCAGTTAAGAATACGAATACAATAAAAATAAAAATAAAAATAAAAATAAAAATAAAAATAAGAATAAGAATAAGAATAAGAATAAGAATAAGAATAAGAATAAGAATAAGAATAAGAATAAGAATAAGAATAAGAATAAGAATAAGAATAAGAATAAGAATAAGAATAAGAATAAGAATAAGAATAAGAATAAGAATAAGAATAAGAATAAGAATAAGAATAAGAATAAGAATAAGAATAAGAATAAGAATAAGAATAAGAATAAGAATAAGAATAAGAATAAGAATAAGAATAAGAATAAGAATAAGAATAAGAATAAGAATAAGAATAAGAATAAGAATAAGAATAAGAATAAGAATAAGAATAAGAATAAGAATAAGAATAAGAATAAGAATAAGAATAAGAATAAGAATAAGAATAAGAATAAGAATAAGAATAAGAATAAGAATAAGAATAAGAATAAGAATAAGAATAAGAATAAGAATAAGAATAAGAATAAGAATAAGAATAAGAATAAGAATAAGAATAAGAATAAGAATAAGAATAAGAATAAGAATAAGAATAAGAATAAGAATAAGAATAAGAATAAGAATAAGAATAAGAATAAGAATAAGAATAAGAATAAGAATAAGAATAAGAATAAGAATAAGAATAAGAATAAGAATAAGAATAAGAATAAGAATAAGAATAAGAATAAGAATAAGAATAAGAATAAGAATAAGAATAAGAATAAGAATAAGAATAAGAATAAGAATAAGAATAAGAATAAGAATAAGAATAAGAATAAGAATAAGAATAAGAATAAGAATAAGAATAAGAATAAGAATAAGAATAAGAATAAGAATAAGAATAAGAATAAGAATAAGAATAAGAATAAGAATAAGAATAAATACGAATACACGAAAATTTAAAATAATATTCTATGAACTAGAGGATCATATAAGGTTTCTCGTGCGCCAAAAAGTAGACTATGCCTAGTAGGAGAAATTAACAAAGATCAGCTAACAATCGACATAGTTAGATAGTTTTTGGTGGGTTTTGGGAATAAGCCACTTGGCAGCTCAATAACAGTTCCCGAAATTATACCAAGCTGTTGTATCGCCATCATCCATCGTAAGGGGCGATCTGCGTGCCGCTGTGGGGCCGTATAAATTATAACGCCTCGAGCTGGCCAACACCTCACGATATCGGCGCACCGGAGTTCGAGCCATGTGGAGCTCCATTAAATCCCAGTCGTTGATGTCCTGGAAGACAGAGCGTAGCATGTGCATGCGGCCCAGTAGCTCCGTCTCACGAAGACCCTCGTATTTACGTCCGGTGCGTGACCGAAAGGATTTGTAGACCTCGCTCTGATGTTTCGTCTGCGTCGCCGTCTGCAGCTCCTTGCGATACAGCGCCCGAATCCCTCGACCCAAATGGCGAATGTGCTCGAAATCGCGTATGTTCAGTGCCACCAGAGCGATGGCATCCAAATTGAGCAGCTTGTGTCCATCGATATAGTTCTGCCTGAAGGTTTCCTGTGAATACATTCGAACTGAACAGTTTGTAGGCGCCCCATCAGTAGCCAACCCACCTCGTACTCCGGATAGCCAAATTCGCGCAGCCACTCGGCGACATCGTTTATGCTCCACTTGAAGACTTCAGTGCGTGCCTGGGCGTCCACGACAGCGGCGCACAGATTGAACAGCGAGTCTGGCGTGGCTCTAAATGAGAGCGGCACATCATGCTTGTCGTACTCCACATCGGGATACATATAGCTCGGATAACGAAACGTGAAATCCTGCTCCTCATCGCCATCAGCTGGTTCGCTGATGCTGAGGCTTTCCATATTAAAATTGCGACGCAATTGTCGCGTCGATATCGACGAAGAGGACGATGTCGACAACGACGACGATGCAGATGTCGACGACGACGACTCCATTCGAACGGTTGACACGTACTGTGTCCTAGCTAACCCAAATTTAGTTGCCCCACGTCAATTTGATTGCGGTTTTTCCTCCCCAGTGTATCCTGTTCGTGTTTGTTTACATTGCTTGGTTGCGTTTTTTCTCTACTCTGTTGTGAGCGGCGTTGCGACTTTCTTGTGGGGTTTCAGAGCCATTGATATTTGCAAAATTATGTTGATATTATCATGATTTTTTTTTTAAGAAAATATTTAGTTAGAGACCTTTAGACAAAGTGGCTCAGTCATTGAGGCATATCAAAAAGGAGGTGCGAATTTCTTTTTAAATTATTATTTAAACTTTTATTGTAATTTATAAAAAAAAAGAATGATGCCTGCTCAAATTCCAGGCTGGTGGATTATCTTCTAAATAATAGTAGTATTTTCTTAAAATGCTTGGTAGATATTTATAATGCTTATAGTAAATGCACTAATAATGTTTTTGATAGTGTCCATAGACATTCGTTTAGTATTTATTAAATTTTGGGCTTGCCGGCTAGAGCTCAATGTTAGTCATAAGATCAAGGTATGGCTAATATTTATATACATTTTTTAACATACATATCTTTATACCCTGAACCCATTAAAAATGGTTAAAAGGGGTATAATGTTTTTGTGCAAAATGTAAATGTATGTAACAGACAGAAGGAAGCATCTCCGACCCCATAAAGTATATATATTCTTGATCAGCATCAATAGCCGAGTCGATCTAGCCATGGCCGTCTGTCTGTCCGTCCGTCCGCCCGTCCGTCCGTCTGTCCGTATGTATGAACGCAAGGATCTCCGAACCTATAAGAGCTAGCGACTTTAAATTTTAGCTGTAGGTTCTTCTCCTAGTTCCTACGCAGATCGAGTTTGTTTCCGATAATCGACAACTTACTCCGTTTCCAAGCAATCGATAAAAATCGATATCGACATCCTGTTTTTTGAGCAAATTGGGTAAATAATAAGAGCTAAAGTCACCAAACATGATATGTTGCTTCTAGAATATTATATATATGTCAAGTATCTTTCATTTTATACCTATCGCCACCTCCCAGCTACCATTTTAGAAACCTCGAAATATTTTAGGGTATTCAGCATTTGCCAGCTTGCTTAATGTGTCCCTGTTTTCTATACGTTTTCCTTGATTGCATTTGCATATTCGTTGTTTTTTTTTCGGGGTCAATTGGGTGCTTATGGGGGGACGATGGTGTTTGGCGCCGCAGTACCGTCACGCCAGGATTTCGATAATCAAAACGTTTTCATTTTGCTTAAGCGATTTTAGGAGAATATATATTTTGGGGCAGGTCACAAAGTTTGCTTGCGATTATTTAATGGGTCACACAAATTTTAAAGGAGCATGCAACGAAATGCTTGTGTATTGGTGCCTCGAATGCGGCTAGATTTATGGCTCTACATGGCGCTCGGCACCGTTACCCACTTTATTAACAGGCCAACAGGCAGACAACATGGAATTATGTTCTGGCGCACAACATTCGCCCAGAGATCACTCAATTTCCAGACAATTTAGCCAACACATGCTCGTGCCCATGAGCTGGAGAGAGATAAAACATTGTCGGCGATAGCGTCTATAGCTCCGCCCACTTGAATGGAACGTTCGCATTGGCCAGCAGCTGCCATGCTGCCGCTCCATAAGGTGTAGGCGCTAGGGAGCTGTGTTCGTGTGTGTGTTGTGTGTGTGCTGACTCGTTTCGTGGTGTGCATGCGGAGTAAGGCAACATATGGAGAAATCGGTAAACAAATCTCAATAGCGATCAACGAACGATCTCTGGCTGAGCTAATGACACAGCGTTCTGTTTGTATGTAAACAACCAAACCGTGTAGAGCAAGTTTCCCATGTGGACAACAGTGGAACAAATTTGTATAAAATGCGCAAAGCTAACGAGTAGCATATAGCTAAAGATAAACCAGAGTATTGGCCAAGAACTAAGGCCAAACAAATATCAAATAAATATATACATTTATTATACAAAACTGAGCCATGTTTTCTGATGTGCTTCATGCTAGAAAATGCATGAATTGAATCGTTTATGTTATCCGATTGTCAACTTCTAAACTTGTGCACAATTGTGGTAACGAAACTTTAGCAATCAGTTAATTGGACGCATTAAGGACGAACAAAATAAAGATTATTAATTGTTAACTATTACATATTGTTACATTCGGTGCTGCCATATGATTAATATATATAAAGCTGGCAACACTGCTATTTTATCCTCTTGGTTAATATTAACAGCTTGTTAAATCAAGAAATCCAAATGTAAATGGAACGTTAATATTAACAGAGACATTAGATAAATCCACGGAAATTTCCAAATTGATTAGCAAAAGATCAATAATTATTTTTAAATAATTAAATTTAAATATAACAATTATATACTTATACGGACTGTGCATCTACATAATTTGTAAGTAATAATTTATATTCTTATAAGTTCCATTAAAAAACAACACATTCGCTTTTACGCATTCTGCACCTGTTTTGTTATAATGCGACCCACTGTAACGATCCACACACAATCACTGAGATTTACTTGAACACAATATTTATTCGTATGCGCCCAAAGGCAATCGATGATCGGTGCTGGGATTTGCTCCCGGGCCGGTCCATTCAGTTCCGTGTGGGTTGTCTTAGCAAACGGTTGGAATTGAATGCGTCTGCCCCTCTACCCTAAAGACAATTTGTGCGATCAGTGTCTTTTGAAGCGACGGTGTTTTTCTTGTGACATGATCGTTAATTTATGTTGATCCCAATTGCCAGTGTGACCAGCTGCGTAAACTGCCAAACAATTGAGCAATGTTACTACACGAAAGTGCCAACATGGAACAAAGTGTGCCCGAGAATCTCAGCACGCACGTGTTTAACGACAACTGTGAAATGAAGTTGCAAGCGCCTTGCCACGATCCCGATCAAGTGGATAGTGAGAACGGTTCCAATTCCAACAGTGATTTGCCCACCAAAGAATCAATCGCGAGTTCGAGTCCTGCGACCAGTGTGACCAGCCCGAGCCCGGCCCTCAGCAGCAGCAACAGCACAACCAAAGTGAAACTTAGTTTCAGTGTCGATCGTTTGTTAAGCGCAGAGCGCATCGATCCCTTGCCCAGCCCAAACCCAAACCCAAACCAAAACCCAAACCCAACTTCCTCAAGGCAATGTTGTGATGGCAGTGTCTATGCCTGCTGTACATTTCCCAGCTGCTTTGCCCAGCCCACCGAAGGGGCCAAGCACCCGGCATTGTCTGTTCCTCAAGGACTTAACAGTACACATCATGGCAGCTATACCTATGCGGGCATGGATAAGTTCTATCCGGGCTTATATATGGATTACAAGTCCGTGCTGAGACCCACGCCCATACGTGCTGCTGAGCATGGTAAGAACGAGCGCCAATTAAATAATATTATTATTTAGATTGCAAAGATTAAAAATAACGAAAATTGGACAAACCTAAAGTTGACAAAATCTTGAAACTTAACTCTATAGTTTATTAATAATTTCCTAGTTTCTTTCAAAAACTTGAAATTAAATTCTATTAATTTTTAAATAATTTCCTAGATTCGTTCTCTCTGTATCTATATTATTAATAGTAGAATTTTATTCTATTACTTAATATAAATTTTAAAATGTGTAAGAAGCAGATGATCTTCGAATATTATTTCCAATATTCTTAAAGTTTGCCTCTGCAATATCCAACGTAAATATCTACCAAAGTTCAACATCCTCTCATTGACTTTTTACAAGAACTTTTGCAAACAATCCTCAGAGACGATCAAAAAGATCCGTTTGAGAACTTTTCCCATTTGCCAATCAAATTCCGACACATTCTTCGCTTTCCACCGATTATAAACTGCAAATGCAATCGCATTGTAAAATAAAAGATAGAAAATGTAAATTCCGGGAAATATCTTGAAACACTTTTTGGTCTCAACCAAATGGCTGGGGTCATAAATCGTGCGTTTTTATTGGAATTATTAGTTGATCTGTGGCCATATTGTGCAATATTATTATTGTAGCCAACTGTTTGTGGCCTGTTCTTGACGAAAACAATTCGTTTGTTGAAATCGACAAATAGATATCTGCTCTTCACTCGACTCGTCGACTCGTATTTACGTTACTTCCTGCTGTTTTGTATATCTGGGGACGACTCATGGACTGCCTGCCAGCCTGTGCACTTTGATCTTGTTTATATGAAAAATAGTGAGAAATATATTTTGTATATTGTTGTGAATTGGATTTGTATTGTTCAACTTGTTGTCTTGTCTGGTGCCCTTTTCATTTTCGGCTTCGGCTAACTCTTTTGTTTTATATACAATTCTTATCAAGAGGGTGTTAAATAGCTGAGAGCCCCCAATCGATTCAAGCGTTGAAGGCTGCGCCCGGAAGTCTACGCAATGACATTATATTGCCAAAGATTGTGAAGGAAGAGATGCCATAAATAAATTAAAACGCTTCCAAATTATTTTGTAAACATCATCAACGATCTCTGAGCTCTTTGGTATGCTACGTTTTTGCATTTTCATTGCAATTTGAATTTTTATATTTATTTACAACGAGAGTGCTATAGTCGGGTGTATCCGACCAAGCAGATACCCTGAACGCCAAGCAGCCTTTGCTAGAACAAAGAAATATTCTGAGCTCGAATTCAAGCCGAAGCCTGCGCACTTTATGCCGCGACTGTGCTTAGTCCCATGTTTTCCTTGAGGAATGCAGTCTTCAGTTGCTTCGGTGTTTATAGTCCGATCCTTTAAACATTTTCAGGGCTTAAGTATAACATACAAATGTGTTTATATCCCAAAACCCAATGCTCTGCATTTGAAAAGAGTTTATTTGTTTGGGACAATGGGAGAAAATGCTAATAAGTGAAATATTTTGTACCTCTGCAATAAATCAATAAAACGATTTACGAAGAGAAAATATCAAACAAATTATTAACTGTAGATTGGAAGAATATGTTTCAGCCTCTAGCTTTTACATGTCGAATCAACTCGTTCACATGATGAAGAATACATCAACTTTACGGGTTCGAAGATGATTCCTTCCGCCTTCCATATAATTCACCAAAAAAGGCTTCTCTTTATATGATTTTAAATTTAATGCAAATTGAATGGAAAATATCATAAATTAACGCCCAAAAATATCAATAAATTAACTTCCTGGCTATTCCATTACAGACTTCCTTAAACGCTTTGATTTGATACATCCATGTCAGAACCAGAAATGATATCATTCGACAGCATTTGCAACAAATTAAGCGCCTTAATTTCCTTTGAAAATGGCAAACAAATTAGCGCCACATCAAAATTAATTTGCCAGCCCATCAATTCAATTTGAACATTTATGGAAATTATTATCAATATTAAATGATTCTTAAACACATTAAGCACACACACACACACAGACAACAACAATGTTAAGAGGGCGAAAATGAAATGCCAATTAGCACGTGGCATTAAATTCGACATTTCCTCAATCAGCAGCAAAAAAAAAAAAAAAAACCAGAGAAAAAACAAAAGCCGACAAGAGTTTGAAGTGTTTCATCAATCCTGCGCTACATTAAATAAATTAAATTCAAAAGAACAAAAACCAAATTAACAACAATTTATGAACAAATTAAGAATCAGTCTTAAAAATAAACTGCTCGACCCAAGAGCAGCGCATTCAATTGGTAAAACGATGGAAAACCGATTGAAGCGAATTTGTTTATTTGCTTGAGCAATTGGGGCCCCCGTCATTCAGGGGGCAGCCAATCCATCCAAGTATAATGAATTGTTCCGTTCTGCCAAGAGTTTTTTAGCTTATTTAACTATGGCCATAAGGAGCTGAATTTTCTCTGATAGATTGGGGCGCCGCTGGGCCAACTACTGAGGCTGCCGTTTAACTTAATGACATGCAGCATTCTCAAACTAACTGACTGACTGACTGACTGACTGACTGACGGACTGAAGAACTGGCTAACTGACTAACTGATTGACTGACTGATTGTAGCTATGCGGTATTTTTAGGGGCCAGCCGAGGCCAACTATTTACACAGCCACCCACTGTGGTGGCCCAGGCCAGAGCCAGCTACCTGTGGTGCCAAAGTTATTTAACCAAGTGCGTAGAGACTGATCAGCGAGAGAGAGAGAGAGAGAGAGAGGAGAGGGGGGAGAGAAAGGGGGCGGCGAGGTGGAGCTTTCGGGACCTGCTCTGTGCATTCATTTGTGATGGATTGATCGCATCGCATCGCACATCATAAAAAACGATTGCCCCAACCGCAGTCACAGTTCCATGCAGCTCCAGGTTCCAAATTCTCCCTCTCTCACTCTCTCTCTTTCTCGGTTTCTCGCTCTCTTCCAACTATTTGTTGCTGTTGCCGCATGGGTGTTGATTAGTTTGTTTGATTGTTTTTTCTTGCTGCCTGGCGATCGATCGATCGATCGATCGATGGATTGTTGAAGATCTTCTTTAGTTATTTTTTTTTTTTTTTTTCCATGTTTTTGTTCTTCTTGTTTCAGTGCTTATTTATGAATCGTTTGCTTGATGCTGCGGGTCGGGGCCAATAATTTGGCGCCGCTTGCCTAATTAATTTACAATTTATATGTTAATCCAATTGCCTGTGTCTTTCAACTCGCTCTGATCAATGATCAACACAATGTGCATGTGTTGCTCGTATTTAACATGCTGCGTTGAGCCAACTATTGTCATATTAGGCCCTATTCCCAGCAGCAGGAGCGCTTTCACTTGACGAGCGCAGCAGCTGATCATCTGCAGATCCCCAATAACTTTTATTGTTGATATGTTCAATATATTATATATTATATGCGCTTTTCATAAGGTGCTTTGGGTTTAGAGCGATTTCCACACATCATTTTGATCAGTTATAAGCATATTTTTCTTGAATATTCTTGAATTTTATGCTGAATGCTCGATTTTTATACCCTGAACCCATTAAAAATGGGTTAAAGTGGTATAATGTTTTTGTGTAAAACAGGCAGAAGGAAGCTTCTCCGACCCAATAAAGTATATATATTCTTGATCAGCATCAATAGCCGAGTCGACCTAGCCATGTCCGTCTGTCTGTCCGACCGTCCGTATGTATGAACGCAAGGATCTCAGAATCTATAAGAGCTAGGGACTTAAAATTGTAGATGTAGGTGCTCCTGCGCAGGTCGAGTTTGTTTCCGATAATCGATAACTTACTCCGTTTCCAAGCAATCGATAAAAATCGATATCGACATCCTGTTTTTTGAGCAAATTGGGTAAATAATAAGAGCTAGAGTCACCAAACATGATATGTTGCTTCTAGAATATTATATATATGTCAAGTATCTTTCATTTTATACCTAACGCCACCTCCCCGCTACCACCGCAAAGAGGGTTGAGGGTATTCCCTAGTCGGGAGCTCCCGACTGGAACCTCTTACTTGTTTGTTTTGTTTTTTTCTTTTAAATAAAAAAGCAAAATGATTTGCCATGGAACATATTAAAGCATACAATACTGATCTTGATAACAAATTATACAAATTTAACTATTATTGTCCACTAATTTGTTCAATTTGCATAAGCGATATGCATGAAAGTAAGAAAACTAAGTCGCATTTCAATTTTTTTCTTAATTTAAATTTTCAAAATATTTCAGCTAGAGACGTGGATTTGGGAGTATAGACTTCCCATTGTCAGACGCTGCGCAATTTTATCTGTTTTTTAATATCTCCCATCATTTTCCTAATATCGATAAATATCGATGTTGAGGCATGATTTTCTATAGCATAACTCGAAGATTATAAGCGCTAGATGCGCCGAAATTGTTATGTAGGCTTTTTTATAGCGCATGCAGATTGCGAATATTTCACTCTTTGGGTACCTATCCCAATCCTCCCAAAACTAAGAGCACATTCTTCCCTGGCCGTTGGTATAGACACACAATTGGGTTCCATGTTTGGGTGCTGTAAACTTCATAAAGATCCAGATATAAAACCCAAGGTTCATCAAGATTGCATCATCTCATAATGTGGAACTAATGTGCCTTTTGTATAGAAGGAAACTGGAATGTTTATACGGCATTGAGTTCAGGACATCTAGAGATTCTTGCTTGTTTCTTACGTTTGTTCAAAAGCATTTTTCTTACGAACTCATTTATCAGGGCATTTTGCAAGCGCTTTATAATACCAGAAAAGGCACTTCAGTTTGCATATACTCCATGCATATTTACTCAGTTCATTCTCATCGCATCAGGGTCAGGGATCTTTTTAGTTCTTGCACCTGCTGTTCAGATGCGCACATGGCTCAAAGATAACCCATAACTCGCTCGTTCCTCTTATTGGACCACAATGTAGCAATTATTCGCCTTGCACTCGAAATGCAATCAAGTGTTTACTCGAAATATGTGAACTCACAAAATATCGCGCAAGCCCATAAATACAATTCGTAGAGTGCAAATAAATCGAAACAATTTAAAGCAGGTCATAAATTTGCTAATAGCCACAAATATGCAGGATGCGGATGCTGGCCAGACCCCAGGCTGATCAATGATTTAAGATGCGCCCCGAAATGATCACAACTCATTAAGATATTTACAGAGGTTCTTTACAAATACATCCCATGTGTGAGACGCGGCAATTAAGGCGCGCTGAGGTGTTGAAAATCAATGAAAACTCATTATAAGAAATCGCCGGCGGTTGACATAAGCCAAATGCCGTCGATTAAGATAAAGGCGTGCGCGTTATTGCATTTGCAGATGCAGATACAATTTAGATGCAGATGCAGATACAGATATAGATACAATTGTAGCGCATTTCCGTTGCAGTGTAAATACACATAATAGCGCTACGAGTTTTGAGTAAATAAAATGCGCCATGAAAAATAATTAGACGCATGCCGCGCGCACAAACAAATTGGAAATCCATTTACGCACCGAAATAACCGTGCGCACACTTTATAAAAAACCAATAAAAATGCATAAACTAGTTTAAGCAATGCCACAAAAATAAAACAAAACTAAAACACAAGAAATAAAAGCTATGAACGACACGCCGAATTGGTAATACTCTTGTAGAAATTCGGCTTACTTGAAGCATGTGATTGCATTATTTGAGAAAAGTTTGCAATACCTAAAACTCGCCTTTTTCGACTGATTATGTTTATGGAGCTGTGTGATATTTTTAATCGAAAGTTAATCAGATTTGGCTCATATAAAAGGAGTATAGCATAAAACTTGGAAAGCACGGAAGTTTTTCATACAAGAACTTGTTTTTCGACCAATCATTCTTATGGCAACTATATGAAATAGTATTTTGATCCACTCGATTCTAATATATGTATTGCCTGCTACAAAAAGGCGAATCTAGGCAGAGTTTAATGAGAGCTTTAAGACTGAGAGTCTAGTCTGCATAGAAAGATACAGACGAGCAGGTCTTGGCTATTCATATATAGATGCATATTTTATATATACATTTTATGGGTTCGGCAATGTCTTCCTTTGCATGACAAAATCATACACCCTCTAGAATCGTATGCAAACTGTATAAGCTAATAAGTTGTTCTGCAGAGAGCATATTTAAAAAACATTTAGCTGCAATCCACACACTTGGGCCAGGTTCCAGCTTCCCAGCTTCCCGCTACCGGGCACATCTCGTGCCCCATGTCGTGTTCGATTACCCCAAATAATTTTTGGTCCGCTGAGAGGTATTTGCTTATGTGTGTTGCTTTTGTTGCTGTTGTTTTGGTTGTTGGCTTTTGGCGCTTTGGTGTAAACAGTTTGTTTACCCGCAACGCTGATTATTTCCAATTAAGTGAAAATTTTATTATAAACAAACTCATTTAAATATTTTCAACGTGCGTTTTCATTGAAAATAATTTACTCAAGCATTTTTGTGAAATGTTCATTTTTTTTTTTTTTTGGAAAATTGTGTTTTAATATTTTTCTTATGATTAGGGAAATGCGTAAATTGTATTGCAAAATATGTACATATTTATAATTTTTGTGCCGGCGGATATAAGCTTATGCAGGAGGATGTTCGATGTTGATTTGTAAAAACAAATAAAGTTTGGTTTCGGGGTTAAGGCATTTCCTGAACCACGGACAATCGAAGAACACAAAAGTATTTATGCCAATAAAAATGATTATTGGAGATCTGATAAAATTATTCTTAAATAAATTGAGTAAAGAATTTAATGCTATGCAAATAAAAATATTTATTGTAATTTATTCAATTAACTTTTTTTCCTTCAAAATGTAACTAATTCGAAATAGAATTATAATTAATTTATGTTTATGATTGCAAAAAAGGTCAAATCAGACTGGAGCAAATAATATATACACAAGTGAAGCTCTGATAAATAGTTGTATTCTATAGCTCGAATCCAACGATTCCGTTATTAAGTCGATAACAACATTTCATTTGCTGGCAGCAGCAGTAACAACATCATCACCAGCATCCCCTTTCTACGCGATTCTCACATTAGTTTACTTTTCATAGAGCTTTACTTCGTGTATTAGTTTGATATTTTATTCTATGCATATGAATGCAACAAAAGGACAAATCAGACTGGAGAAATGATATATCAAAGTGAAGCTTTACTAAATAGTTTTATTTTATAGCTCAAATACAACGATTCTGTTTTTTAATCGATAGCAACAACATTTCCAACGCTGGCAACAAACGCACTTATGCGTTTCCATCAGCAGCAGCAGCAACAGCATCTGCAGCAGCAGCAGCAGCAACAACAACAACTTCACCCACAACAGCAACACCAACAGCAACAGCAACAACATAAGGCAGCAACATTGCTGCACAGCTCAACATCGACGGCTGCGCTGCTGGCGCCGCTGAACAGCCTAAAGTCGCTGCAGTTAACGCAGCAGCAACGTTTTCTGGCCAAGACGGCGCAGCAGCAATTGCTGGACATGCCCAGCACAGCAACAGGTGCTGCAAGCACAATACAAAATGGCGCGCACAGCAACAGCAGCAACAACAACAGCAACAACAACAACAGCAGCAACAATCACAACGGCGGCGGCAGCAACAACAACAACAACAATGGCAAACGCAAACGTTCCTGGTCACGTGCCGTCTTTACAAATCTGCAGCGAAAAGGACTCGAGATACAATTCCAGCAACAGAAATACATAACAAAACCAGATCGACGCAAATTGGCCGCACGACTGAACCTGACAGATGCCCAGGTGAGTTGCCGCCAGTGTTGCAAACTGCCGCTGCAAAAAACAAGCTGAATCCAATAGCAAATATGGCTTAAAGATAGCTGCATTTAGTTTCTGATAGCTAAAATTAACTAAAATATCCGAATAAAATGTCAAAAATAGCTTAAAATAGCAGAATTAGGTTTCTGATAGCTAAAAGAAGGTTTTAAACGGATTTTGTTTAAATGTAGCTGAACAAGGCTTCTGATAGCGAAAATAGCTAACTGAATAGCTAGGTCCAATGTCGAAAGCTGCTTTAAAAAGCTAAATTAGTTTTATGATAGCTAAATTGATATAAAATAGCTGTATTCAATGTTAAATATAGCTAAAAATAGTTCAATCCAATGACAAAAACTGCACAAAATATAATAATTAGGTATATTATAGCTAAAATGTGCTAAATTAGCTGAATTTAATGTCAAAAAAATCTTAAGAATCTTAAGAGCCGAATCTAATCTCAAATTTAGCTTATATTAGCAGAATTAGGTTTATGATAGTTAAAACAGCCGAATTACATGGCAAAAACAACTAAAAATAGCAGAATTAGGTTTCTAATAGCTAAAAGAGCTGAACCAAATTTGAAAAGCAGCTTAAAATAGCTGAATTTGTTTTCTGATATATGAAATAAATTAATCTAATTTCAAATAAAGCAAACAGTAGCTGAATGTGGCTTCTGATTGCTAAAATGAGGTGAAATAGCTGAATCAAATGTACGAAACAGCTAAAACTAGAAGAAGCTATAAACTAGCTACTCGGATATCCAAACTCAGTGAAAACTTTCGATTTACAGGTCAAGGTGTGGTTCCAGAATCGACGCATGAAATGGCGACACACGCGCGAGAATCTCAAGAGCGGTCATGAGAAGCAGCCGCCACAGCAGATGGGCGCCGGCAGCAGCAGCACGTCCAAGACAATGATGGTCACGTCTGGTGCGGGCGCCGCTCGATCCCATGAAATGTTGGACTACAGCTCCGACAGCTGTTCCAGTGTGGAGCTCAGCGAACGAGCCGACGACGATGATGATAACATTGAAATCGATGTAGTCGAGTAGGCGAGTCAAATCGTATATTGATTAGTTATATAGTTTGTTGTTCACGATCAAAAATTTAGATTTAGAATAAAATATATAGACGTCAATTTTTTTTGGTGAGTCATTTAGTAGCGTAAAGTCTAATTTATATAAAGCACGAATTTTATTTATTGAAAACTAAAAATTAAGCAATTAAAAAATTTGATTTAATAAATAATAAATGTTATATGTACAACAATTTTTTATTGAAAATATTTTAACATTTAACTGCTCGCGAGGAAAGTGAATCGACTAGTTAATTGTTTGAGTAGTTTTTTACTTAAGTCATTTTTTTTTCAGGTGCCTGTCAATATGTTGGCAATTGTAGTTATTTTTTCTTCTGCCTGTCAAAGCTAAGCAGGGAGTTTACTGCCTGCTAAAATAACAGTAGAAGGTAAAGAGTAGAATTGACAGAGATTGCATTCAAATTTTGTGAGGATTAAAAGTGAAACGCAATTTGCCGCCATTTATCTGGAATGAACTGTAACTGAAGCAAAGATACGAACCAGTTCTAAACTCAACCGGTTCTCAATTGGAACTTAATTTTAACCGTTTGTCGAGCTTAAAACAGCAGATATAGAAGCAAAAGCGAGCTTTTAACTAAAATTGACACGCATTTATTTCCTTTTATTGCAAAAATACGTTTCCAGTACGTTTTCCTATTTAGAAATTGAATCTGAAATGAACCGTAACTGAAGCAAAGACGCGAACCAGTTTTAAATCCAACCGGTTGTTACCGTTTGTCGAGCATAAGACAGCAAAAATACAAGCCAAACCGAACCATGTTTAAATAAAAATGCATTTTTGCAGAATTATACAAAAAAAATATGTTCCAAACACTTTTCCTAGAGAACCAGTTTTTAACTCAAACGGGTTTTAAAAGGAACTTTATTTATTTCATCCTTTCATCCTTTTTTTCTTTCTTTTCTTTTATTGCACAATTATATTTTGAGAAATTTTATAATATTTTAAAAAAACCTATTTACAATGAGCTAAATTGTTTTGAACTAAAGCCTAGCTGCATGGATATGGAAAACACGAACCAAGTAAAAGGCGAAACTTTAACTCCACCGTTTCTTGTTCTGCTTAGAAGAAGACAAAATTAACTTGGGTGTGCTTGCCTTTTCATAAAAATTAAAGAACACCCAACTTAGTAATTGGCTGTCTTAATTGTTTCACTTTTGATTGGCATAAACTATATGAGTGCTATATAAAATAATTATAATTTCTTGTTCAAACAAACAAATTAATTGATCCAGCTACACGCTATCAAGGCACAGTTCTATAATGGTTTAGGCTAATGATCAGCAATAATCCATAATTCAAATGGACTGACCAAGTACAACACATACTTATAAGAAAAAACATTCATGCATTAATTGATAATTATCCAATATATTTAAAAATTCTCTTAGCACTCTCTCTTGGCACTCTTAAACAACAAGAACGCGCAATGCCATTTTCTTATAATTTTTTATTTTCTTTCTTTTTTTTTTGCTACACATAAACAACCGAAAATTTAATTAAAGCTATACCGCTGCGATCAGCAGAACTCGAAACTGCGACGAGGCCTTCTAATCTAGAGAATGATAAAACCCGATACCGACGACGAACAGTTGGTCAAGCGCGGGGCATCAGCCGGAGCGGAGCCAGAGAGACAATTAGGCAAACAGTGAGCGCAAATTATTGACGCACGACATTGAAAACTTACTTCAATTCGTAATAATATTATTGTTATACACTAGCAAAATGGGTATTATTCGTTTATAGGTGTGTTTGTGATGCAAGTATAAAGAGATGGATGAGAACACATTTAATGGATATTTTCAGGTGAAAGAATCAACTATATATATTTAGGCGAGAATTATAAAACAAATTTTTAATTTAAAAAAGAAATCTTTTTATAAAACAAACCATTTTTCCACTCAAAATATATAAATAAAATAAACTAAAGTTGAGAGTAGTTAAATCTTTTCAAAAAACTATCAATGTTTGATTTGAAGAATTATAAAAAAATAAATGGAGTTAAACATTTAGAAAATGATCATTCAAATTGAAGATTTATAAGAAATATATATATTCAAAAATTAAACACATAATAAAATATTAAAAACTATTAAAATTTTTCTGAATTTTTGCAAATTTGTAAAATTGCTTTAACATTTATTGACATTTATTAAGAATTTTCACTTTTAAAAATACCAAAAAAATAGTCAGCTAAAAATCAGTAAGGGTATTCATTGAGCGACTTGCCCAGCTTTGGGTTTTTTTGAGTGGTGTTTTTCTAGAGTTTCGTTTGTTCAGTTTGTTGAGGCTAAGCGTTGTGAGCGGTTGGAAATTCATTTACTGAACGCGCGGCAATGTGACGGCTTAATTATAGAGCCATAAGCGTTATAGACGAACGCAGTCGCAGCTGAGAACTACGTCGAAATTGCCGGGCAACATGGGCAATGTGCAAACGCGTCAGCTGGAGTCGCGCAATGCGACAAATAGACGCAGCAGTAAGTGATATAAGCGTTAGAAAAGTTGTTCTCATAGATAGTCAAACATATTGCCACACTCTCTAACTAGGCATACTGTGGAACTTTCGGTATCCCCAAGCAGCCAGGCGACGCGATGATGTCGCAATGATCATACACAACTCCAGGCTGAGCATTAGCGAGTGGCTAAATCTGCTGGAGCTGCAGCAATATGAAGGTCAGTTTGTTCAGCATTTTTTTGCTTCTCTTTTGCACAATAACTCACGTGTCACATCCGCTCGAGCAGGCAATCTGAAAATGTACGCCACAGTCGACGATGTCGGAGACATAAACGATAGAGACCTGAAGCGTTTGGGCATACGCAGCATGTCGCATCGCCAGAAAATGCTCAACAGTCTGCTGGGCGTGCGGGCCAAGCGTAGGCAGTCCATGAATCTGGAAGGTGAGCGTAGCTGATAGTCCTCGAGCGAAATTAATCAATCTAATCTGAATCAGCGCTAAGAAGTGCGCCCTGCGCGGTGCCGCGTCGCAAGAGCTCCTGTCCCATGGTTTATCTAGATGCTGATAATATGGCTGGCAGTAATGATAGCGGTGGAGCAGCCGTGATTACCACCAAAAGTGGCAAGGTCTTAAAACAATTGACATTCGATGAGACAACAACAATGTGAGTACAGGCCAACGAATCGACTAGATAAGACACAATTTATGCAAATATGTGGTACAAGCAATTCTTAAAAGAAGTGAGTATTACGCTAGGAAACCTGAGTTCAGTTCTCTAAAAGATTTTAGCATTTCCTGCTAAACTAAACTTACTTTCTTTTTATACCCTGAACCCATTCAAAATGGGTAAAAGGGGTATAATGTTTTTGTGCAAAATGCAAATGTATGTAACAGGCAGAAGGGAGCATCTCGGACCCCATAAAGTAAATATATTCTTGATCAGCATTAATAGCCGAGTCGATCTAGCATTGTCCGTCTGTCCGTCTGTCCGTCCGTCCGTCCGTCCGTCTGTCCGTATGTATGAACGCAAGAATCTCAGAACCTATAAGAGCTAGAGACTTGAAATTGATGTAGGTGCTCCTAGTTCCTGCTCGAGTTTGTATTCGATAATTGATAACTACCTCCGTTTCCAAGCAATCGATAAAAATCGATATCGACATCCTGTTTTTTGAGCAAATTGGGTAAATATATAGAGCTAGAGTCACCAAACATGATATGTTGCTTTTAGAATATTATATATATGTCAAGTATCTTTCATTTTATACCTATCGCCACCTCCCCGCTACCACCTCAAAGAGGGTTCAGGGTATTCCCTAGTCGGGAGCTCCCAACTAGAACCTCTACTTGTTTTGCTTGTTGGTTAAGAATATTCCATATTTTGCGTTAGCACATGCTTGATGCTTAAACATTTACTAGCTTTGAGTTAATAGTTTCTTTTTAGTTTTCGGCTGCACTGCAATACAACATTTTGTAGTTTTAGTTCAGACATCATTTTGAATTGTAACGTATTCTTAAACAAGTTCCACTAAAATAGCATCCACATTCAGTTTCTGGCATTCACAATCCGCTGCCAGCCCGCATATTACCTAAGAAGAACCACTTCTCCAACCCCCCTGCAAAAAACAATAATATATTTCAATAACAAAAACTCTGCGCATGCCCCAAAGAATTTCCCATAAAAAAACTAATAAACCTTATGACGTTTGGCCCAAGCGGCATAAAAATCTTAAAAACAAAACACAAAGCATTCGGTTAAAGCGAACAACCCTCACAAGGACATTCGACTTGTGCCAGGGTGGGCCTTAGCCTGGGCAGAACGCAGAGCGAATTTAGATGGCAAAGTGTGCAGACGAGGACTGCGATAAGAAAAGCCAAAGCACAGTTACAGATAAGGCTAAGCAAAATTTAATTTTTTAACACAAATAAAAATAATTTTAAAAAAAACTGCTTACAAAAAATAGCATAAAAGTTATTTTGTTTGTAAAGTCTAGCTGTGTATAAACAAAAAGAAAACTGTTTAAGGCGTGTCCTGCCTAGATATTCTGTAATGAAAACCCGTTCTAACCAAATGGGCGTAGCAGGTGAGTGATAACAGCTTGTTATTGATTAAAAATACAAATTAATTAAAACAAACATTTGCGAAAATCAGAATAAATCTAATTGCAGGCAGAAATGTTAGTTAACTGTTTCTCTTAATTTAACTATCAATAGATAAGTGCATTTTTTTTTTGCACTTGAACTTCAGACAAAAGTTCGCATATACCAAGGAACAATCCTGTGTGAGAGAATTTCCCTCTTCAATAAATGCCCGGCCGTGGGGGCAATGAACAGAGCACACAACATAAATTACCCATAATAAGGGAAATTTATATTCTTGCACTCGTTCCAATTCGCACACGCACTCTCTCTTACTCGCTCTCTCTCTCTCTTCTACGCTCTCCTTGCAGCTATGAGGAATTGAGACCGCGCTCCAAGTGCAACAGTCCGCATTGGGACAACAACGCCGACGATATGGAAAGCGGCAACAACAGCAACTTGTCCACACCCATTGCCGCCTCGCCCAATCCAAACGAGCAACAGGAGGCCATTGCGCTGAAAAAGGCACTCGAATGGGAACTAAGTCTAGATGCACGGGAATTGCGCTCGCATGCCTGGTACCACGGTGCCCTGCCACGTCAGCGTGCCGAGGAGATTGTTCAGCGAGAGGGCGATTTTCTGGTGCGGGATTGCGCCTCCCAGCCGGATAACTATGTGCTCACCTGCCGCAGCAAATCAGCTGTGTTGCATTTTGTGCTTAATAAGGTAGGTCGTTGAACACGTGACTTTTCGCAAGATCAGTTCTGTAGAGAATCTTCAAAGAATGCCCAAACAAAAAACCTCAGAAATCAAAAAACAATCCAATAAAATGTGTTAATAATAGAGTTAAAAAGACATTGATTAACAAATGGCTTCTAGTTTATATAAAACAAAGTGAACAAACCACAACAGCCCGAATAACATATAAGATTTATCTAATGATATCCCATTTTTTTAAGTATTAACAGTATTTAGACACTTACCTGTTTTCCCCATTTTTCTTGCAGCTGGTGCTACAGCCTGAGACTGTCTACGAGCGCGTGCAGTATCAGTTCGAGGAGGATGCCTTTGACACGGTGCCGGATCTGATCACATTTTATGTGGGCTCTGGCAAGCCCATTTCAGCTGCCTCGGGTGCTCTGATACAGTATCCATGCAATCGCACATATCCACTCTCCTTCTATGGCCACAAGATCGTGGGCAATCAGCTGCACACACAAATGCTGGCCGGACTGCGTGGCCTCAGTCCACTGAGCTCGCCCATGGGCGGCAGCAGTGCAGGTGGCTCCGCCGTCTTTCGCTTTGGCCAACTTGCTGGCGATGTTGCAGCACCACAGCAGGCGGCGGCGGCGACGCCAGCCAGTCCGCACTGCTCGCCGCCTCGGGTGCGCCGGGAGGTGCCGCCGCCCAGGCTGCCGTGCAAGAAGCAGCAGCGCTCCCAGAGCTTGACACCCGCCCAGGCCATGGTTGTGTGCAACATCAACAAGCAGCAGGAGCAGCAACAGCAGCAGCAGCTCGCCGCAGCAGATGCAACCAACGGACACGGACTGGCGCGTTTTCAGACCATTGCACGCTGTAATCCCACCATCGATATGCAGTTGCAGTCGCAGCAGCTGGAGCACAAGTTCAGCACACAATCTTTGCCGCGTCCCAGCACTTCGGCGGCGCAGGCGCTGCGTCAGCAGGCAGCGGCGCGAATTTGCAACTTGGCGCGCAATTTCAGTCTGGACACGCCGGATCGCGCGCCAAGTCCGCCGCCCAAGCCACGCAAGGAGCCGATGGCCGCCGTTTTGGCATATCAGGCCAGCGGCTCGGATTCGGGTAACGGTTCAGGCGACTCGGCGCCAGGCGATGTCAGCGAACTGAGCATACAACGTGGCGGCGTCATTATCAAAAATCCTCGATACATGAGCAGTTCCGCATCCAATGGCACGCTCAAGAGCTTTACTGAATTCGATGCTCTGGCTGCCGAGGAGCAGCTCTTCACGCTGCCCATTGAGGAGTTTAAACTGGTGAGAATTCGATTTTGTTTATTTTCATAAAATACCAATAAGCTGTTCACACATACACACGCGCGCACATATTTGATTTTCTAAAACACAACCGATTGATGTACGCGCCATTTAAAAAGTTACGGTTGTTCTGCCAAAGTGTGGCCGTTTTTTTAAGCAACACATTTTATTACATTGTGAATTAGTGAAGCAAGGTATTGCCAACTTACGCGCGTCCATTTGACTATATGTACATATTTGTTTAGCGTAATGCAGCTGAACCGAAAGAAATAGTCGACGAATTTAGCTTTGCTTTGCTGGATTTTTTCTTTTTGTGGCGGGATTAATTGTTTACATTCTTTTATTTGGTGTGTTACTTTAATTTTTATAAAGCTACAGTTCTGTGTGCTTCCCAAATCTCATTTAAGTGCAAAATGTCAAAATATGTTTTTGCATCCAGGTGGCAAGGTACGCGCAATAATTTAAATGTTATTGGCAACGCAATTTTGATAGTTTTGATATGTATAATTGTAACAATCTATTATTTGATTTAATAAAAATCGTTTCCAATTCGCTTTTCAGAGCAGCAAATTTGATTTTGAGAACTTTAGTACTCTGCTGCTGCCATCGGTGGAGAACAAGCCGCTGGATGGAGATGCACTGAACACGTTCAAGATGATGCTGCTGGAAACGGGTCCCAAGCTGCTGGCCGAGCACGTAACACGCATCGACATTGGATTATTTCTGGACGAGCCGGCAAATGAATCGGACTGTTACTTAAGCTGTTCAGGGCTGGAGCTACTGACTCTGCCACATGGCAAAGTTTTTCGCGAGGATCTTATCGAGCGAACGCAGTGCATCAAGCTAATGGTTGCCGTGACCATACTCACCTGTCAAACGGATTTGGATCGCGCCGAGCTGCTGAGCAAGTGGATACAAATTGCGGTGGAAACAAAAACAGCGCTGGGAAATCTTTTCGGGTTTTGTGCTATTATGTTGGGCTTGTGCATGCAGCAGGTGGGTTAGCTAGAGCCTCGAAATGACAATGGAATTCTAATGTCTCTATGAATTTCCTCTTTTCAGATACAAAAACTCGACCAGGCCTGGCATATTCTGCGCCAAAAATATACGGACAGCGCTTTCACATTTGAGGCCAAGCTGCGCCCCACTCTAAGCAGCATGAATGAGGCCTCCAATCCACAGGCGCCGAACACAACTGTGCCCCATGTGCTGCTCTATGCTCTGCTCATTGATAGGCCCGTGCTGGATATTATCAATCATGGCAATGTGGATGAGCGTCCTGCGCTCTATAATACCTGCATTGCGCCTTGGGAAACCAAGGCGGACGATTTTGGCATGTCCATCAATTTTCAGCATTTGGATGCTTCGCGCGGTTTTCTCAAGAACTTGGATCTATATCGCAAGAATGCCAAGATTATCATGGAAGAGGCAAGCACCAGATTAGATGAGCTGCTAGCGGATGCTTTTCGGTAAGTCTATATTCTATCATTTTGTCTATTTTGTTTAAAGCATGCTTCTCTTTGGCTTTCAGCACCGAATTTCACGTCAAGTTCCTGTGGGGCAGTTCGGGTGCCACCGCTAAGCCCGAGGATCGGCATGGAAAGCTAGAGAAGGTGCTAACACTGATGGCCGATAAATTTTGCAGCGTCAGCGCCTAATTTAAAAAACACTCTATAACAACGATATTATATGGACTCTAGTTTGTAAGCTAAAAATAATACTTAACACAATCAAAAATTTAAACTTCTAAGTCCTTGTACTAGTCCTTTAGTCCTTCTATATCCCAGCTCTCCCACAGTTTCGCTCTAACCATCTGTAATTTCGTGCTGTTTCTACCTCAGCCTAAGTGTGTATAATTTTATACAAAAGCAAAATAGAAGCACTTTTGTTACAGTTCAAATAATTTATAAACAAAAAAAAAACAAAACAAAATGAAAACATATTTAAAATTTAGTTAAGCCAAGGAAACTACTTAGTATTGTTAAAACACTCCTTAAATTAACAATGACAACAATTTCAAGCTGGACGTAATCAAAATGTATTTACAACTAAATATAGTCACATGTTGATTCTCTGAGAGAGTTGGCATTATCCAATATATTGAAGCACACTACCAAAGGCATTTATAGTCTAGTACTTAACACATTTATTCAACTAAATAAAGTATTATACATACTATAGATTCGACAATATACACTTAATCAAACGCATCTTTGTACGTGCATAAACACATACTATATTTAAACAAGTGTAAACCATTTACTGATGATATAATATAATTTTTTGCAATTTTATAAGTGATAGTGCGGTAAACTACAATAAAGAAAATAAAGGAAACATTTAAACCACTTCGAAATACATAATCACGAGTGCCTTCCAATACAAGAGCGATAACTGTCATATATAAAGGCAAGGGTAAAACAATATATATTTAAGTAGAATTATCGACAGTGTAAGTAGGAAATGGGCAAGGGAAAGAGGAGCTACAAATAAGTTGGGTTACATTACAAAAAAATGAGAAAAATGTATTAAAAAAGCTCAGATTCTTAAGATTCGAAACATTCATAAGGAAATGCAATGATCGTCAATAAGTTAGTCAGGATAAGAAGTAAAATGTTGAAAAACAATCAAGACGATTCGAATAGAGAAGGACTTAAATTTATTTAATATAACACAAGAAATTTATGAAGAGTGAAGTAATACGAAGGCAATGTATTAACACATTTTATTGGGCTATTAGGAATTATCGATTAGATGTTTTTAAATCAGTATAGATATGCTTATTTGCAGCTACTTCAACTAATACTGAAATAACGATAATGAGACCCCACTTGTGGAAGAAAAATGTGATTGTTTGAAAACAATTACGATGTGCATTCAACTTGAGCCCGACACCAGCTTTATCAGGCACTCCAGGCGAACTTATCAAAATACATAAGAATATAAATACTATTTATGTATTCATAAAGTGGCCGATCAAAGTGCCAGCCAGCAACCCGAACCCAACACCCACGGACATTGTGCGTCGCGCAGAGCTGTGAAGCGGTCGTAATTGAAAACTTGCTGTTAAAGAAAACAAACTTTACAGTCGAGCTTAAAGCTTGCGGCGTAAGTCGAGATCGCGCTTTAAAGCCCAGCATTTAACATGAGTGTCAACGGCGGCCCGCGCGGTGGCAAATTGCGCTGCACACGCAAGCGAACATTGGCCATGATCGGCGGTGTTTTAATTTTGATAATCGCTCTGACTGTCGGCCTTTGTGTGGGGCTCAGCGGGGACGGAAGCGGCGTCAACGAGGTGAGCTTTTCGAGTGAAACTTTGTGAGGTCAACTGAATTTGCATTGGATTTTTACCACCAACAGGACGTGCCCGTCTTTAGCATTGATCACCAGGCAAATACATTTCTATTAAATGGAAAACCATTTCGTTATGTCTCCGGATCGTTTCACTATTTTCGAGCCCTGCCCGATGCTTGGCGAAATCGTTTGCGCACCATGCGAGCGGCTGGTCTCAATGCATTGGATACGTGAGTAGTACTAATGCTTTATAGTTGGTGGACGTGACTGTAGTAGAATGTGAACGTAGGTCGTAGGACGTGACTGTAGTAGGACGTGGGACGTAACTGTAGTAGGACGTAGGACGTGACTATTGCTTGCTGTGAAAACCCAAGAGCGAATAGCTCTGATAACTGTGCCTCCGACAAACTGATGATAAACAACAACAAAAATTAAAGTAATTTAATAAATTGACAATTTAGTATTGTTTTGCTAGATCGTATATGAAGAGGGAAAACTTGAAAGGCGCGCAATAAAAAATGTTGATGGGTCTCAAATTAGCTTCGGTTAAAAAAAAACTAAAGTTAAATGTTAAGTTTTCTTCCAAACGTCGAATTTACACTTAAAAACAAGTAAGAAGTTCTAGTCGGGAGCTCCCGACTAGGGAATACCCAGAACCCTCTTTGAGGTGGTAGTGGGGAGGTGGCGATAGGTCTAAAATGAAAGATACTTGACATATATATAATATTCTAGAAGCAACATATCATGTTTGGTGACTCTAGCTCTTATTATTTACCCAATTTGCTAAAAAAATAGGATGTCGATATCGATTTTTATCGATTGCTTGGAAACGGAGTAAGTTATCGATTATCGGAAACAAACTCGATCTGCGCAGGCACTAGGAGCACCTACATCTAAAATGCCTCTAGCTCTTATATGTTCTGAGATCCTTGCGTTCATACATACGGACGGACGGACAGACAGACGGACATGACTAGATCGACTCGGTTATTGATGCTGATCAAGAATATATATACTTTATGGGGTCGGAGATGCTTCCTTCTGCCTGTTACATACATTTGCATTTTGCACAAATACAATATACCCTTTTTACCCATTTTTAATGGTTGATTTGTTTATCATTCAAAAACTAATAAACTACTTTGCAAATGGGACAGCTTGTTAAATGCTAATGGGACGAGATAGGGACTAATAAATATTTTAAATTTCAAGACTCCAGCCGGACATAAATCGACTAAGCTCGAATTGCCGATTATGAGTATATATATATATATATAGAGACATTTGATTAGATCTGAGTGCCTTCCGTCTGTCTGTTTCAAGAATGTGCCTCTCTGTACGCTTTTCTTGGTATAAAAATATATCTATAATATTTTTATTTTATATATTATATTTATACCCCCTGAAAATTATACTATATGTATGAATAAATGTGGCTAAATTATGTTAAGGTCTCCGACAAGTGATTAGTTTAGCCATTAAGCAAATTCGAAGTCCGTGTTTCTTAAATTAAACTCCTCCTTCCCAGCTACGTTGAGTGGTCCCTGCACAATCCACACGACGGCGAATACAACTGGGAGGGCATAGCCGATGTGGTTAAGTTTCTGGAAATAGCCCAAGAGGAGGACTTCTATATTATACTACGACCCGGACCCTATATCTGCGCCGAGCGAGATAACGTAAGTGGCATTCAGCGGGATAAGAAAATTACTTATCCAACCCCTTTGAAACAAAAACCCGTACAGGGAGGCCTGCCCCACTGGCTGTTTACCAAATATCCGGATATTAAAGTGCGCACTAACGATCCCAACTATATAGCGGAGGTGGGCAAATGGTATGCGCAGCTAATGCCACGTCTGAAGCCTTTGTTAATCGGCAACGGTGGCAAGATAATTATGGTACAGGTTGAGAACGAATACGGCGTGTTCAACGCCTGCGATCATGACTATTTGAACTGGTTGCGCGATGAGACCGATAAATATGTGGAAAACAAGGCATTAATGTTCACCGTGGATATACCTAATGAACGGATGCACTGCGGCAAGATTGACAATGTATTTGCTACCACGGACTTTGGCATCGATCGCGGTGAGTGCAAAAATAAATATATACCTAAAGTAGTATAAATCTTGACTTTCGTCCCCCTGCTTTATTCCATCTGTGTCCCATTGTACGCACGTCTTTCATTTGCCAGTCTACGAGATTGACAATATTTGGAAATTGCTGCGCGGTGTACAGCCCACAGGACCGCTGGTCAACTCGGAGTTCTATCCTGGCTGGCTGACCCATTGGCAAGAGACGAATCAGCGACGCGACGGTCAGGAGGTGGCCAGCGCCTTGAGGTACCTTGAGAGAAACTGCTTAATAATCTTTAATTGTGCACTAACAATTGTTCCACTTACCACATTCAGGACCATACTCAGCTACAATGCCAGCGTTAATCTGTACATGTTCTTTGGCGGCACCAATTTTGGCTTTACGGCCGGCGCCAATTATGATCTGGATGGTAGCGTTGGCTATACGGCGGATATAACCAGCTATGACTACGATGCCGTGATGGATGAGGCGGGCGGTGTGACCCAGAAATATGAGCTGGTCAAGCAGGTGATAGGCGAAGTGCTTGAACTTCCCGACATAAATCTGAATCCCGCCAAGCGTTTGGCCTATGGCAAAGTGGATCTGACGCCCGCATTGGAACTGCTCTCCGCAGAGGGACGCGCCGCTCTGTCCAAGGGCACACCGGTGACATCTGATAAGCCCAAATCATTTGAGGAACTGGATCAGTATTCAGGCCTTCTGCTCTACGAGACAACGCTGCCCAGCATCGATCTGGATCCAACGCTGCTGCAGGTGGACGACCTGCGCGATCGGGCTCATGTATTTGTGGACCAGCAACTGGTGGGCACGCTGTCGAGGGAGGCGCGCATCTATGCGCTGCCACTGAGCAAAGGCTGGGGCAGCACACTGCAGCTGCTCGTCGAGAACCAGGGACGCGTCAACTATGATCGCGCCAATGATACCAAAGGCATATTTGGCCAGATAACGCTGCAGCTGCACAATGGTGGTGCCCTACCACTGGACAACTGGACAACCACGGGCTATCCACTGGAGGCGTACACCGTAGAGGCATGGCGCCAGAGGCAAACAGAGATGAACGCTGCCCTGGAGCCGTTCATTGCCCAGCAGCGTTTGCTACGCTCTGGACCCATTCTCTATACGGGCAGCTTTGGGGTGTCTGAGGTGGGCGATACCTATCTGAATGTCGCCGGCTGGGGCAAGGGTGTGGCCTATGTGAATGGTTTCAATTTGGGACGCTACTGGCCACTGGCCGGGCCACAAATAACGCTCTACGTGCCCAACGAGCTGCTCAAAGTGGGCCAAAACTCTTTGGTGCTGCTCGAGTATCAACGTTGCAATAAAACCCTCAACGGTGCGGAGCTGCCGGCCGTGCAGTTCGATGCAGTTGCTCAGCTGGACGGTCAGTCCAGTGAGGCGCAAAAGTAGACCCCAGGCGTAGTCTTTTTTATTATAATTTACAAGCGTTTCTTTATTTGTTTAAATAGAAGCAGTTATTGATTGACCACAACAACCTTGTCAAGCTATAATATTTGCTAATCTTAGCTGTTATTATTATAATAAACAATTACATTTTCCTTAATTTCTTTCACTGACTGGCATTAATCGTAATTTAGCTCGTTATCAATTGACTCTTACGGGAAATTGAGAAATTTCTCGACTTTTTTTTTATGTTTATTAACTTTTTAGTTTGCTTTTGCAACATTTAAGTTTTACCTTGTGAATTCAACATTTTCGCTTAGGTGTAGTTTTTGATCTCAGAATTTTTGTTTTGCTTTTCTTAAGTTCTTCAAATATTGTGTTCATTGGCAAATGGAGATTATCCAGTAAAAAATACTTTGTCTTGAGGGTGTGTTCATTTAATATCAATAAATTTGTAGAGTATTAAGTATTTTAAATGTTTTGAGATTCTCAAAAATATTTAAAAAATGTTAGAGACTCATTTTGGTGTTCAAATGTAAATTCTTCGAAGTACAAATAGCGGGAGGTTTTTATACAAATATATTATATTAAAATTGGTTTCTTTTCTAGGGCAGTGTTTAAATGGGAGGACAAATAAAACGTTGATCGACAGATTCTAAAACATACAATAGAATATTACTCAGATGCCTATACGTTAATGTTTTTCACCTATTTCTGAGTTAATTTACAGTTCAAACGGAATGTTCTCCTTGGATTTGTTAATCTAACTGTGCTACAAGCCACTTAAATACGATCTTACATACATATATATCTCGAATCTCATATCTCGGTCGCATTTTAAATATTTTGTTCAATGTTAACGAACTGCCGTGGAAACTTGTTTACAAACATTATTTCATTGTGTGCAAAAGTTGTTTCGACTAATTCGAGAGCAGTCTTATTTTGAAAAACTCATAACGAACACAACTTACGTGCTTAGTAGCTCTTATGCAATAATACAAGTTGTTTAAATTTGCAGCACAGTGCAAATAGGGAAATACATTAGCGGAAAAAAAAATGTATTATGCAAAAATATATATATCCATATGTGTTATATATTAATAATTATATTTTTATATATTTGCAAGCTCGTCAAAAATCTAATTAGCAAACTACTTTAAATTTAGTTTAAATTGTATTTTTTTTTTTTTACATTTTTCATGTGCCCCCACGCAAAAGTTTCTGGTTTTTGTTCATTAGTGTTATAAAAAATACTTTTTTTTTGTAGGTTTCATAGTGATAGATTTTGCTGCTTACATAAGAAATGACATTAGGTGCTTTAAATACCCTTACAGACAAATTTTTGACTTCAAACATAGCTTTATTCATTTATCTACAACTTCTTTTTTAGCCTAGATAACAAGTATCTCGCTTATTTAATTGCATTGTTAATACAAGAATTATGTTTGGTTCGATTTTTCTGCTCTGTTAGGGTATTTAAGCTTCGGTGTGCCGAAGGTCGTTTTGTGCGGCAAATTTTCTTTGCAATTGAAATATATATAAATTTTTCTTATGTTTTTTTTTTTTTTGTCTCGTTTCTATACATTCACTAAAAATATATCACAGCTGCATTTCGAGTTAATTTTTTTTTACTCACGTTCGTCTTTTTTATGTAAAAATGTATAGAAAATGTTGGGTAAAACGAAGCCTACGTAAAACAGCAAAAAATTTGGCAACCTAGTTAATAGTTTAGTCAATGTCCATAGAGACGGAATGCGTTTGCGTTTAGTAGACACTCATATATATAGTTAGGTATTTATAGTATAGGTAACTAACCGAAGCGTAGATTTAGATGATGCATTGTGTTGTTTTACTTGTAGTTGTAGTTGTTGAGTTGTTGAGTTGTTCAGTTGTTTGTTCAGTTGTTGTAGCTAAAGTTCAATTGCCGCTAATTGTTGTTACTGTGATTGTGTCCTTACCTGTCTAGAGTGCTGTGGGGGCAGCGTGCGCCATTTGTCAGTGCCATTTGGATTTTTGTGTATAGATATCGGCGCGTAGGTTTTGCGCAAAACAAATGCCCAGAATCTGTAAGCATATAAAGGCGTATAAATAAATGCATTCGCTTCGGGTACAATATAAATAACATAAACGAAAACAAACTGAGACCTGGAAAAACATAACACCAATTGCTGCCGTGGAAATGATAATTAAATTATGCTCAATCCATTCTTCGCCAGCCTGGACGCAGCCTTTTTCATAAATAATCTTGGACAGCTCCATGCCCTGTGCCGTGAATAGAAAATCAGAAATCAAATCAGAACACAACTTAAGCAAAAACT
Organism: Drosophila littoralis; assembly: GCA_018903485.1. Lineage (NCBI taxonomy): Eukaryota > Metazoa > Arthropoda > Insecta > Diptera > Drosophilidae > Drosophila > Drosophila littoralis. The sequence goes on along the minus strand of JAEIGF010000059.1, from coordinate 6,888,352 downwards.
TAACAATAATAATAACTAAATAATATATAAAATGAGACACAAGCAGGATAAATATTGTTCAGCTCTTGCCAGCACCTGCGTGATGAGCAGGGCAACACACGAGGCAGCCACGCCTATTAAATTCGTCTCCAGCCAATCCTCGCCAGCGCGCAAACAACCGCGCTCGTGTATATTTCTATCCACTGGCTGCATGCGTTTATTATTAAAAAAGGATTAAGCCTGCAGATTACCAGAGAGAGAGAGAGCCGACAATAAACTTACATAGCCCTCCTTGCGCACATCGTAGCCGCATTGCTTGTTCTTGATAACCTCCTGCGGTCGCCGGCGACAACAGGAGAAGGGCACACCACACGCCTCCCGGCTGCCGATTGCGATCGAGGAGCAATTGAAATAATTATTGCTATCCCAATCCTTGGGCCCATCAATGCCGCAACACTGCAGCCAATCCTCCTGTATCCAATCTATAAGATTCTGCTGGTCGGGATCCTCGCGGTAGTGTTTGATAAAAGCTCTCAGGCCCTCGGTGGCCTGATCTTTAATCTACGAAAAATAAAATAAATATCAATACCAAATGTAATTCTATTTCTTTCCAGTCTAATGCATGGAAAATTAAGATTCTGGAAAATTTTCATATTCAGCATCTGCCTTTTCGAAGCAATTATTGTAACTGCACACATGTTTTCTTTTAATGGAAGTTAATATAATGAGTCTTTATATCAAATGTCATTTTCTTGGATTTCACTTGGCGACAGTTTCATATGGAAGTTTTGCATGGAAAGCGAGCTCACTTTACAATTGTTCCTATGACAGATATTTAATATGGTTATCCGAGCGAATTATGAGCATAGTAAAGCTCTTAAATAGCTCGCTTGGTCAAGATATCTTGAAAAATAAACAGGTTTTTTGGACTTTTGACCTATCCGTTCTCTGGCAGCTTTCTCTAAAAGATAAAGCCTGATCGTGCCCAATCGGCAATTAGTACTAAAAGTTTCTAAGCCAAGTTTTTGTGTATGCAATATGAAATTGTTCATATGTTTTTTAATCAAAATTTTATGTAATTTTTAATATATTCTTTGAATCTGAAAAGAGCTTTCATTGTTGCATGTTTTTCATACAAATACAAATATTTCTTTACACAATTAGCATACCCTTTGCTCTATAAGGGTATTTAACTTATCACCATTAAATGATCGTTATCTGAGTAAAATCAACCGAAGAACTTGTTATGTACAAGGTTTGTTTACACTAGTTGGGCTAAATTTAGCTTTGCGCACCAATTTGTAAGCAGCATACCAATCGCAAGCATTAACAACTTACCCAGCCTTTGTCCTTGAGCACAAACGCCAGCCCGCAAAAGCCAATCTCGCTCAGTAGCAGCACGCTTAGGAATATGGCATACTGTAAATAAATAATGCATAAGCTTAACTTGTTTATTGAGAGCAAATTATTTATTGTGCTGTACTCACGGCGCCCAAGAGGCAGGTATTTTCGCGCAGTGCACCCACGCTGCCCATAAAGCCCAGCATAAAGGTGATGCTGCCCAATATGATGAGCACAAAGGCGGGATCCAGTGCGATAAACGTGAGCTTGCTGATGTTCCGGAACATATCCTTTTCCATCCAGGCCCAAATGCCAATGGCGAGCACAAGAAGTGCTGTCAGCCAGATAAGTACATTGCTGGTGAAGAGCAAATATTTGAGGCAGCAACTGATTTCACTTGTTTCGCGACGATATTTGCGCACTGCGGGCATTTTGCGAGAGTCGATGGCGGCAACAACAACTCGACTGAATTAATCTAAATGCTACGGAATGATTATGCTTGTATTTGAAACTATTACTAATGACTGGGTTCGTTTTATTTTACTAGAACGAAAAGCTGTGTTTACCAGCCACACAGATTTTCGACTTAGCAATTGTGCGACGGAAACAACAAATAAGAAAACCTGTAGGCTAGTGCGAGAAGTATGATAGTTGTAGCCTTTTTGAGTCGTATGTTATTAACATCACACTGTAAACTGCAAGCTTTAACGTTGCCTGAGTCTCACTATGAGCGTTGCCACACTGTTTTTAGCTGCTACATGAATTTGCTTGCAACTACTTTATGTCACAGTATTTGTGACTATAGTGAACATTTTGCTCCACCAGCTAACATCAATACTCCTCACTTAACAGCATTTTCGCATGCATAACAACACAATTATTCAGGCAGTTAACATATTTTCTTGCTTACTTAACAGAATATACTCCCCCATTTAAACGAGCCTACATATTAACTTTGGTATTTTCTGTATGTATTCTTGCGGCATTGCGGTATTTAAATAAACACAATAGTTAGCCACACTGATTTTCATCGTCGTGTGCAGTTGAAAAGGCAGTAGAGAAGATCAGTACCAAGAAAATAAATATAACAATTCAATAAAAATCAAATTTATTAAGTGCTGTGTGCGTAGATCTATGAGATATATCGGGCAAGTGCACGCATACAAACAGCGTGCTCGGCCCCATTACCTATGACGACAGTGAGTTTAGTTTTCTTCCACTTCTACCCTCTGTGTATGCGTGCGTGTGTGAGTTTCGCTGATGGCTGAAGCTGAAAATGTTTAATTAGCAGGCGAAATATGGACAAAACGCATACATATAATACGCCAAGCCCAAAACGTTGCAACAAATCAAGCGAAACCCTATGAAAAGTCTAAAGTTAATAAGTGCGCCCCGAAAAGACAATTGGAATCAACCCCCCGCGTTTTAATCAAAGAAAAAACTTGTATGTGTGCTGCTGCTGCTGCGACCACTGCTAGCAGCGCAGTTTACAAAAAAAAATTATAATAAAAAGTGAAAATATAGTTATGAAGGCAAACCTGTGCTGCAGATTTGAAACAGTATTTTTCGTGAATTTTCTGTGAATTTATATTAAGCTCACGCAAACAGAGAGGCAGTGGAGCAACGTTGTAAAGTGCGTTCTCAGCCTTTGGTCGCCATCATAGCAGAGACGTTGCCGTCGACGTCGCTGCCTGCCTCCTGTGCGTGCGTGTGTGTGTGTGTGTGTGTCTAGCGCAGTTAATCCCTACAAATATTGTGATCCCACGCTTGAAATATCAATTTCAATTACAGGCCACTTACTAATTATGCAAAGTATATAATTTTATAAAAGTACAGTGTTGCATTTACACACACAGGCACACACACACACATCACAGTATGCTTGAACATATATTATACATACAAACATAAAACATTTCAATGTGCAATATGGTGGACAGTGCGTAAAAATCACAACGTCGACGTCAACGTTTGTTAACTGCTTACTATTTGTAGTAGACATTGTTGTTGTTGCTGCTGCTGCTGTTGTTACTGTTACTGGGCTTGGTTGGCAACGAAAAACAGTTTTGTGAACAGTGTTTTCTGATGCAGCTAAGCCAAGTACATTAAATCAATTGCATTTGACAAAGTAAAAAAGACATTTAGTGCTAATTTTGCTAAACATACATGCATACATATTTATGTATGTATAAAGAAATACTGTTGTGTGCTTCTATACGTATACCTGTGCGCGCTCGTGTGTGTGTGTGTGTGTGTAAATTTGCGTGTGTGTGTTCGGCTGAAAATGGAAATTATATAAAACCCCTTTTTGTGTGCGTGAGGCGCTTTAGATTAAAACAGCATGCGGCTGTAGGGCTTTAATTATTTCCACCAAGCTCGTACACAGAAAAACTAACGATCAATATGGCAACATAAGTTGTTGAAAATCGTTGGCGACTTTGTATAGACTTTGTGAAATTCTGATGGTTGGCAAGCGTGCATCGTTCACATTTTACCAATCAATAATTTTGCAAACGTCAATTAAAGCAAAAAAAAAAAATTGTGGCAAGAAAAAATGAAGGAAAAATAAACATGCAGAGCATACGCACTCACGCACTCCCTATGCCATCTCTCATTTGTACATACACAGAAATACGGTACTCGTTGCTCTCACGCAGAGAGAGTCTGTCTGTCTGTCGTTCTGATCAAGGAAATGACAAAACTACACAACACTCACACTTTACTCTCGTGCTTGCTTACTCCCTGCTTTTTGCATTGACGTTGTTCTTTTTCTTTTTTGGGGTGGTGGTGGCAACGTCGCCCCACTTTCGTATGCGAACCTTTTCTGTAAGTGTGTGCGTGTGTGTGTGTAAACTGTAACAACAACCACCAAAGGCAAAGCTTTTTTGCCCAGCGACTGCTACGGCGGCTTCCTTTTGTCTATTTGGACGCTGGAAAAAAAAAACCTTAACCGGAACTTTAACGTCGCTGCCGGCGTCGATGCCGACACCGACGTTTTTCAATATGGCTTCTTTTACCATTTCAATTTCATCACACAATAAATATAAACATTTTGCATGTGCCCAGTAGTTTTGCCTGGAAAAACATACGCAATTAATGTTGGACGGCAAGAGCTTTTCCAGCAGCAGTAACAGCTAAACCAACGGTTTGAGTGCGTGCGCTCCTCAGAACAAATGGTTTTACACTTTTTCTTACATATGGATGTGCGCCTGTATGTATGTATGTATGTATGTATATATATATATGTACGCATGTAAGTACGTACATATGTATGTATTGAATTGGTAAGTTCTGTTGCTATCGGTCGTTATGTTATACATGCACACACTGAATAAGGTGTGTACATACTAACATATATGTATGTATGTATATGTGTATATTTATTTTATGTTCGTATATTTTGCGCTCCACTTTTCTATGCAACAAATTCATTTTTTCCTGTTGCACGATTCCAACATGCGCCACATACACACACAATTTATTTATGAAAACAAAAACAAAAAAGTGCGAGAATATTAATTGAACTCCTCTTGCTAGTTTTGTCAAAGTATGATGATGTATGGCCTGTGCTTGTGCTTGTGCTTGTGTTAGTGTTAGTGTTAGTGTTAGTGTATAAAAGAAAACTAAATAATAATAATATGCGATATGATGTACCAACGCTGCAATTGTGCGCTGCATCTAAACTTAACTCCCACTCGCACATTTGCCTCGCTCACTGCTCACTCACACTCTTTCACTCTCTCTCTCTCTCTCACGTCACGCCGCCGCAAGCTCAGAAAGCTACCCCCATCCCGTCGGCCCCTAGCGGGCATTAGGCGTTCTTTGATCACGTAGACGCGTTTGCTTGTCATCTGTTTATGTGTATGTGTGTGAGTGTGCCATTTTTGCGATTTGCTTGCCACCCGGTGAAACAGTTGGCAACACTGGACAGGTGGTAAGATTTTCCATTTGATGATATGTGTATATATCCGTCGAAATGCAAACATACGTTATTAAAAGAAAGTTTTCCGTAATTTGCGTGAAATTTTATCCCCCCAGAACTTAACGAAACGTCGTGCAACAAATTCGCATTACAATAGAATATTTGTTTATCGATATTTGTTACTGTGCTAACAGTTTTCTTAAATGTTATTTATTTGTTTAAGACTTCATTAAAGCTTTGGCCTTCCAGTTTGTTTCTATGCGAACTGGACACGCGTTCAAAATTTAATTTGGATATTGATTTAATTTGGTAGAGGGGGTGGCGGGCGTAGGTCTTGTTGCAGTGAAATAAAATTACTAAAAAAAAAAAAACAATGAAATTTGTTTTCTAGCTGCTGAGGCGTCAACAGTCATGACCTTACCTACCTGTCCTTTTTTACCCTGTATACAATAAACTTGTTTACTAAATATGTATAATAGAATTATAGTTGTAAAAAAGAGTCTACGACTTTGCTAATAAGAAATATAGTAGATTATACCTGATCCGCGCCAGTATCGTTATTCGAATAAAAATCTCTACTAATTAATGGCTCTTTTGGACGACCTCCTTCTTCAACCGGTTTTTACTTACATTTTCCATTGAATTTTTGTTTTCCTTTCGATTTTTTTATATTCCAAATATCTTAAGAGCGAACATCTTTAGCAGGTAAAAAAAAAAACGGGAATTAAAGGTGTTTGCGTCAAAAAGCTTTTAACGTTCTTTCCCAATTATAATAATTGAAGATATTTGAGATTATGTGGTCAGTGTTTTCTTTTAAAATTTCTAAACATAGTTTTAATTGTTATATATGAAATAGTATTATAAAAGTATGTATAATGAGGCTTGTTTATTCATGATCCGAGGCATTTTTGTGCTTCTGTGATTTTTTTATCTGTGCCAAGTTGCGTGTGGTCTGGCTATTGAATGTCTTAAATGTTGAGGGTGCAAACATACATTTAGTATTATTGCAATTTTATTTTTATCAATATCAAAACGTACGCTGATAATGTAATCAAGCTTCAGGCGAACTAAACCGACTACAAATGCACATGCAGGCAGTGCAAATGCTTGTATGTGTGCGTATGTTTTGTGTGTGTGCGTGTGTGTATTTGTAAAATAGTCTCCGATTTTAATGCCAGAATGGAACGACACACAACCCCCACGTTTAAACGACGAGAGGCGCTCACACACACACACACACACTAATTCTATAAATGCCGTTTACTGTTTTTGTTTACCTACCTGACTGCCAGTACGAGAGGGGTTGTGCGTTTCTGTGTGTGTGTGTGTGTTTACTCTCCTCTCTCTCTCTCTCTCTCTCTGTCTTTCACTTATACTCTTGCAATTACAACTTTTCACTTGCGTTCGTTCATGCGTTTAAACCATATGAAAAAGGTTGGCTGGTTGTTCTTGGCACAGTGTTGAGCAGTGTTCCAAAACACACACACTTGTAACTCTGAGCTGTGCCTGGCTGTTGGTCACACTTGGCAGGCAGGCAGGCAGGCCGAAAACTAGAAAATGGCCATGTCTATTGAGATTGTGGATTTTTCAACCCCAAAAAGCAAACTGAAATGTATACGGGAGTCAATGAGTTACATTTACTAATAACTGTGATTTTGAGCGAGCAAGTAGAAAGTACATAGAACTAATAGACGCGTTTATTGAAAAATAAATATACAAAACATCATTCCATATTTTAATTGTTGTTGACTAAACGGCATTCTATACTCATTTTGCAGAGCTGAACAAAGGGTCAGCAGCCGTTGCAGCAGTTCATTTCAAATCGAAAGCCCCACATGTCCGCCAAAGCCGAGGCGGACAATCTAGCCGCCAGCGCCACTGGCGGCGGCCCAGGAGGCGGTAATAGCAACTCCAATGGCACCGTAACACCAGCGCGACGCCTGCGCACACGCAACTCAACCGGTGGCAGTGGCAGCGAGTCGGCCAAAAAGAACACCAACAACAGTAGCCACAATAATAATAATAACAATACCAACAACAACAATAACAACAATAACGAATCAGCTGCAACGGGCAACGATGGTTCAGCAGCAACAACAGGAATAATGCCAACATCAGCCGGTGGCGGCGGCGGTGCAGCTACCGGTGGTGGTGCTGCTGCTGCAACTGGCGCGACTCCCAGCTCCGTGGAACGCCCCATGCCCAGCGTGCCGATGAATCATGCCAGCAGCAGTGTTTCGGCCAGCAAGAAATATCACAATAGCTGTCCGCATCCGACGCCCACAGTGCACAAGAAGACGCTGCACACGAAGCCGCATAGCAGCAATAAATTTGATCAGGGCAAGAACGAGGAATTCCATTTCGATACGCCGCCCGAGTGTCCAGTGTTCCGGCCGACAGCGGAGGAGTTTAAGAATCCATTGGCATACATTAGCAAAATACGCTCCATAGCTGAGAAATGTGGCATTGCCAAGATATTACCGCCGGAGAAATGGTCACCGCCATTTGCTGTCGATGTGGATAAGTTACGTTTTGTACCACGCGTCCAGCGTCTCAATGAGTTGGAGGCCAAGACGCGTGTCAAATTGAATTTTTTGGATCAAATCGCCAAATTCTGGGAGCTGCAAGGCTCTTCCCTGAAAATCCCCATGGTGGAGCGCAAAGCTCTAGATCTATATACTCTGCATCGCATTGTGCAGGAGGAGGGCGGCATGGAGCAGACCACCAAGGAGCGCAAATGGGCCAAAGTGGCCAATCGCATGCAGTATCCATCCAGCAAAAGTGTTGGTGCCACACTCAAAGCCCACTACGAGCGAATACTTCATCCCTTTGAGGTCTACACCTCTGGCAAGGTATTGGGACCTGGCGCGGCACCTGCTGCCGTTAATGCAACGCCCGTCAAGCTCGAGGATGTTGGCACCGATTACAAGGCCCATGAAATACCCACACGTCAGCAAATCGCGCCGCCAAATGAAAATAATACGCGTCGCTCCAAGCGCTTTGGCAATTCAAATGCCAGCTGCGGCCTAACCACGGTCAAGCCAGGCGCTGCTGCAGTCACCATCAAAACAGAAACCAAGGAAGATTTTAAACGCGATCTTTTGAGCAGCTTCAATGCAGTCAACACTGGTGGTGGTGGTGGTGGTGCCGCTGGCGTTGGCCAGTCTGCCGGCTGTGGGGCAACAACACTTGCACCCAACACACGTGCCACCCAAAAGAAAGCCAGCACAGAGCCACAGCAGCCGCTTATCGATCCGCTCATGAAGTACATCTGTCACATTTGCAATCGCGGCGATGTCGAGGAGTGCATGCTGCTCTGTGACGGTTGCGACGATAGCTATCATACCTTCTGCTTGTTGCCACCATTGAGCAGCATACCGAAAGGTGAGTTCGAGTTCAGCATTTCCTTTCATTTACTCTTCCACTTGAGCATCATCTTCATGTGATTATATATGCTTTTTGTAAATTCTAATATTTCTTCATTGTTCTATCGACCAGGTGAATGGCTGTGCCCACGTTGCGTTGTGGAGGAGGTGAGCAAGCCGCAGGAAGCTTTTGGCTTCGAGCAGGCCGAGCGTGAGTACACATTGCAGCAGTTTGGCCAGATGGCCGATCAGTTCAAGCAGGAATATTTTCGCAAACCGGTGCACTTGGTGCCCACGGAGATGGTGGAGCGTGAATTCTGGCGCATTGTCTCCTCGATTGATGAGGATGTGACTGTGGAATATGGCGCCGATTTGCATACAATGGATCACGGCTCTGGTTTTCCCACAAAGAGCTCGCATTATTTGCTGCCCGGCGATCAGGAGTATGCCGAATCCAGCTGGAATTTAAATAATCTACCGCTGCTGGAGGACTCAATACTGGGACATATTAATGCTGATATTAGCGGCATGAATGCGCCTTGGATGTATGTGGGCATGTGCTTTGCTGCCTTCTGCTGGCACAACGAGGATCACTGGAGCTATTCGATTAACTATTTGCATTGGGGCGAGCCAAAGACTTGGTACGGTGTGCCCGGCTCCTGTGCCGAACAGTTCGAGGAGACCATGAAACGCGCCGCGCCCGAGCTGTTCTCCTCGCAGCCCGATTTGCTGCATCAACTGGTCACGATTATGAATCCCAATATATTGATGAACAATGGTGTACCCGTCTATCGTACCGATCAGCATGCCGGCGAATTTGTCATTACCTTTCCGCGCGCCTATCATGCCGGCTTTAATCAGGGCTACAATTTCGCCGAGGCCGTCAACTTTGCGCCCGCAGATTGGCTTAAAATGGGACGCGAATGCGTCAATCATTATTCAATGCTGCGTCGCTTCTGTGTGTTCTCGCACGATGAGCTAGTCTGCAAGATGGCCTTGGAGCCGGCCAAGCTGACTTTTGGCATTGCCACCGCTTGCTATATAGACATGGCCGAGATGGTCGACACGGAGAAGAAACTGCGCAAATCTCTGCTGGAATGGGGCGTCACTCGCGCCGAACGTCGCGCCTTCGAACTGGTCAACGATGATGAGCGCCATTGCCAGGAGTGCAACACCACCTGCTTTCTATCGGCCGTTGCCTGCGAGTGCAACGATAAGCTGATTGTCTGCCTGCGCCACTACACCGTACTCTGCGGCTGTGCGCCAGAGAAGCATACGCTCATCTATCGCTATACGCTGGACGAGATGCCGCTGATGCTGCAAAAGTTAAAGGTTAAGGCGCACAGCTTTGAGCGTTGGCTATCCCGCTGTCGCGACATTGTCGATGCACATACGCCCACATCGGTGACGCTGTCCGAGCTGCAGGAGCTCTGCAAGGAGGCCGAGACCAAAAAGTTTCCCTCATCCCTGCTCATCGATCGGCTCAATGCAGCGGCCATTGAGGCCGAGAAATGTGTCACGGTTATACAACAGCTGGGCATTAATAAGGTAAGAGATTGTTCTTTAATCTCATCTGATCTGATCCGATTTCATTGCATTTATATTTTATTTTAAATATATTACCTTTGAAAATTGCATCTCTTTACAAAAATAATTTAACTAGTAACATTTTCGCATAATTTTCCTCTTTTTGAAAATTTTCAAAAAATTAAATTGTTTTTCTTATTCAACTGTACGAAATTATGTACACAATTCTACCCTACCCAGAAATTTTTATATATGCTTAGCACCTGAGTATATCCACCTTGTCACGCGTATGAAAGGACAAATCTTGGACCCTATAAATATATTTTTATATATACTTATGGTTTATAATAATTATATTTAATTGGGAACTTCATAGGCATTCCTCATTGGAAATAAAAGCTGAAATCATCTTTTTATTTTACACAACATTTTTTTATAGAATATATATATATACATATGTATATATATTAATTTCATTTGTAAATACTTTTGAGAATTTAAGGTATTATTTTTTTATTGTAAAAAAAAACCAACATAATCCTAACTTAGTCTCTCCTTAGCTTTGCTTTATTGTATTAATTAAATGTTTTATCATATACTTAAATATATATATAGCTGTAGATTAATGATTAAAAACCCAAATTTGAATTGTATATATTAAAGGTGCGCACCCGTTCCGATCACAATCAGGAAGCAGCACAATATAAGCTGACCATGGAGGAGCTGGAGCTGTTTGTACAGGAAATCGATAATCTGTGCTGCATCATCGATGAGGGAGCCTCGGTGCGTGAGCTGCTTGTGCTGGGACGACAGTTTGTGGAACGGGCCGATTCGCAGCTGCAGCTATCGCTGGAGGCGCTCGAGGAGAACGATTTGGAGACGCTTATCAATGAGGGCAGCTCGTTGCGCATTGAGCTCCAGCAGCTGGATCAGTTGCAGAAGCGTCTCAAACAATGCAAATGGTACAAACGCTCCCAGGGCTTGCGCGAGACCAGCTCGAAGCTGACCTACAAAGATGTCAAGAACCTGCTGCATACGGCAGCCGCTGATCTGGATCCGACCGATCCGTATGTGGATCGTGAAATGCGTAAACTGCAGCAAATTGGCGCCGCAATCGAGGCATGGGAGTCACAGGCAGCTAAATATTTTCGACGACTCAATCAGCAGCATGAGCTGGCCGAGATTGAGCAGTTTCTCAAGTCCGCCAGCGAGATCAATGGGCAGGTGCCGTCGCATGGCGTCTTAAAGGATGCACTGCGCAAGGCACGGGAATGGCTGCGTGCCGTGGAACAATTGCAGCAGAATAATCACGTCACCTACTGTCACACGCTGGAGGCGATGATCGATCGTGGCCTCAATATACCCATCCAGCTGGAGGAGCTCGGTCGCATGCAGGGCCATTTGAGTAGTGCACATCAGTGGAAGGAGAATACGGCGCGGGCGTTCTTGAAGAAGGGCACATTCTACACGCTGCTGGAGGTGTTGATGCCGCGTGCAGATGCCATCAATATTGATTCGGATCTCAAGCCGCGTTTCCAAGATGATTTCCTAAAGGACAAGAATCCCGCCGAAATTGTGGCCAGCTTCAAGCATGCCGAGGAGCAGGAATTGCGCGATATGCGCGATCTAAGGCGCCAGAATATGACCAAGAATCCGTTGCGCGACGTCTTCTGTCTATGCAAGTCCGAATTTCGTGGCCTCATGCATAATTGCCAGCTGTGCCGCGATTGGTTTCACGAAGATTGCGTGCCGCCGGTGCCGGAAGCCCAGCCACTGATGGCCCAACAAAATGGCAACGGTAATGGAGGTGCAATTAATGGTGGAGGTGCATCAATGCCGGCGCAAGAAAAGTGGCTGTGTCCGAGCTGTGTGCGCTCGAAGCGTCCACGTTTGGAGACCATTCTGCCGCTGCTCGTGCAGCTGCAACAGCTGCCCATACGTCTACCTGAGGATGAGGCGTTGCGCTGTTTGGCGGAACGTGCCATGAACTGGCAGGATCGTGCACGCAAAGCGCTCAGCAGTCCCGACGTCAGCGCGGCTCTAGATGCAATTTTGGCTCAACATCAGAAGCGTCGCACGGAGAGCACCAGCTGCGGCGCCGTGTTGGGCAACATAAGCAGTCCGAGGAAGCCGCGACGTACGCACAATCTGTCCAAGCAGGAAGCCAACAATGCGGGGCGTTCCGAGTCAGATAATGAAGATAATGGGGATGATGTGGATGACGATGACGACGATGATGAATGCCGGCTTCGCATTGTGGAGGACGGGTATAGCAATGATGAGGACGAGCAGCTGCCGCGACTGGCGACTAACAATTTGCAAATCACCAGCAACAACAACAGCAGCAGCAATAGCACTGATCTCTTAAAACTGCTCTCCGAAAGCGAAATTGAGAATCTACTGGAGCTAATGATGGAGGGCGATTTGTTAGAGGTATCACTGGATGAGACGCAAGAGCTGTGGCGCATACTGGAAACGATGCCGCCGACAACGCTGCAAGCCGAGGCAAAATCACGTGTCGCTCAGCATTTGCAACAGCACCGTCAGCAGCAGCAGCAAATCCAGGCGACAACAGGCACACTGGCAACAACCGCATCCAGCATACACAGCGGTGCTGAGGATTCCAATGATAGCCTGCTAGTGCAAAATAGTCCGAGTCCCGGCGCTGGCAACGGCGCGGCGCAGGCGGCGGTGCGCAATAAAAAACGTCGCTCCAATGATGCCAGCAGCGCCAATGTGGCTGTGCCGCGCAAGAAACAGAATACGCCCAAACAGACGCCGGGCAAAAAGTCGCAAGCGGTGCGCAAAAGCGACAGCAAGGCGAGCAGCTCGCCCGGCGTCGATGCGGATGCGGAGAACAAGCAGGCAAACGGTGGCAATACAACGGCAACAACACCAACGACACCGGGCGCAGCGACACCAGCAGCTGGCGCCACGCCCATACCGGCATCCGGCCACAAGAAGCGCAAACGCACCACCACAACAACATCATCAACAACAACAACAACAACAAACAATAATAATAATAACAACAACAATAACAGCAGCAGCAACAACGGCAGCGGCAATGCCGGCAACACACCCACCACAACGGGCAACAACAATCCAACAACAGGTGGCGCTGGTGGCGGCGGCGGCCAGAAAAAGCATGCGCAACGCACACAGCAAACGGCACAGGAGGACGACGAAGAGGAATGCCGGGCCGAGAATTGCCATAAGCCAACCGGACGTGAGGTGGACTGGGTGCAGTGCGATGGCGGCTGCAACGAATGGTTTCACATGTACTGTGTGGGCCTGAATCGTAGTCAAATTAAGGCCGACGATGATTACATTTGTATTCGCTGCTCGAAAACGGTCAGCGTCGGCGTCGCCGCCGGCAGCAGCAGTCTAACGGTGACCACAACGACAACCAGCAGCCTGACGCTGAGCACAGGAACGCCAGGGAAGCAGCGAGCAGCGCAGTCGGCGCGGTAGAGTGGAGAAAGCAGAGCTAGCTGATTGGATCGCAAGCAACCCAACAACAACAAGAACAACAACATCAATTTGACAACGGTTGGCAGCACCTTCGATTAAAGCTTGTAATTTATCGATAAACTGCTATCGCAGTGTTTATACACATGTTTATCACACACACCACACCTACACATAGACAAAACGAACACACACACACACACACACACAGAGAAGAGAGCAGCCAACACTCGCGCAACGTTATGCGTTAAACGGTATTTACTAAGTTTTTAGTAAAAAAAAAGTCACTTAAACGTTTTTTGTAGTACATATTTACTAATTATTGCTATTATAACGCAAACGTATTTCAAAATGCAAATATGAGGAGAAAATTAACACACACACACACCCACACACACACGCAAACACAATTGAAGAAAAGTAACTAATTATGTGAAAATTCAATTCAACTGTAAAATGCAAAATATCAACAAATTTTGTATGTGTAGGCGCGGTACACATTTTACGTTCGTTTAACGTTCTATTATATTTACTTTATGTAAATATACATATATATATATATATATAGGTATATATATATGTTTACATATGCAAACATATAATTAATTACCATTACCTGCTACTATTAGTTTTTGTTAATTTAATTTACAGTTTGTGTTCGCTTTAAGTTTTGTGCGACGCGCGCGCGTTTTTTACGTTTCTTTTTTATTATTTCATTCAAAGAACAACTTTAAAACAAAAAAACAAAAACAATTTACATACTTTTACTTCTGTACAGTTTTTCTGTTTACTTAAAGTGAAAAGCCAAGTAAAATTTAATTGTTAATTTATACATATTTATATATATATACATATATATATATATTACTTATATATATATCTATATTATCTTCCAATTTATATGCGATAATTTTGATCGCGTGGCGCGCTGTAATCAATTTTTCTCTTGTATGTTTTATTTGTTTTTCCTATTAAAGAACGATTGATTTAAATAAAAAATAAAAATGTAGCATAAATACACAAGATAAATCTAAACAAAAACAAAAACAATAAAAAAAAAAAGAAGAAAAACCAACAAAAACAAAACACTTGATGATGAAACAAATACATCATATAATACATTTAATATAAATAAATTGCAGCCCTAAAGCTAAGTTTACATTTAAATAAAAATGGAAATAAAAAATGTATAATTTTTAATTTAAATCTAGTAAGCTGATTAGAGAACAACACACTTTGAGAAAAGAAAGAGAAAACCGAGAAAAAAAATTGCAAAAAAAAAAAAAAACTTCTTAACGTACAACAACAAGCTTAGAATTATGCGGTAGAAAAAGAAAAAGAAACACTTTGTAAAATCATTTTTTAAGCGTGTAAAAAAAATCGATCGGGGTATCAACATCCAAAACAGCCCAAACTAAAAATAAAGAAAATAAACAAATAAAGAAAGAAGAAAAATACCCTATCATATTAAGGCACAACCATTTTATTTAATTAAGCTAACACTGTACGATTTCTTTCAACGAACCCAATCCACAACAAATCAAACCCTACCGCCCCTCCACAAGACCCCCCCCAATATGTAATTCTATTATACATATAAATAAATTATATATAAATAGTATTTAAAAACGAAATTAGGCATCATGTGTTTTTCTTTAGCTTATTATTTAGAGATAAATTGTAAGTTAAGCTCAAATAATGTCACTTACTTTTCACCTATATCTGTCAGCACTTGTATTTGACCTACGTTTTGGCTAACACGTGCACCTACCTGGCCAAATGACAAATTGTCAGTTAGTCATAGTTTTGGTTATGCGCTTGCCGTCTAGCAGGTATGTATGGTTGGCTTTAGGCCAGACTAATGGGAAGCACCTGGCGTTGCGATAACACCTTTTATATGGAAATAGATATCGTCGTTGCTTGTTTGTAAACATACATTATTATTGTTGCTCAAAATGGCAAACTTTATGACAAATATTTCGTCAACAGTGTGCAGAAATATTTAACTGTTTAAGTTAAGTCCGCAGCTATCCAAGCACATTTTGGTCGTGAAAAGTGATTTTCCTGGTTTGCATGGAATAGAGTTTGTTTTTTTTTCATATTACTGCTAGCTTAATATGTAAAAGTGACGTTGCAAGCTACTTTAACTACATTGTAAGCATTAACCATGAGCTTTCAGTTTCAGTGTTGGTCAACGTTTGGCTAAAGACTGTACAAACTATGTTAAAGCAGCTTCAAAGTTACACTTCATTCCAGGAATTTAATCCTCTTCGAGGCGAATGCTTCTGGTGTATTATCTCATTTGAATTGATAACACAGTTTGAAACATCCGCTCGCTTTTCACCTGAATCACGTACTAGTTGATGACTGACTCACTCACCTCTGTTGACATAATTCGTAGCCAGAATTAAACCTATTTTAAGATTGTGTCCCCAATGCACCTAAACGTAATTTTTGCCGATTAGCCGTTATCTCAATTAGGCCAAAAAAAAAGCCAAATATGGTATTGCACTTATCGCTCGATTGTAAATAAACGTACCGCTTTTCAGATTGTCAGCTCTTCATAACAAGGAAGAAGAATAGTGGATAATTCTATTGTGATTATCTCTTGGGCTTTAAATTTCTCACAGTCAGTGCCGAAATATCGAGCTCCTATAGATTTCTAAAATTTAAATTTTATTCTCTTGATAGAAATACAGCGTTGTAGTTTAAAGACTTCGATTTAAGACATAAAATACCTCAAATAAAATGTGTTCAAAAATTAAAGTAATACCCTAATGGAATTTAAGCACAAAATCCGTATGATATTATTTTCAGTGAATTCATGTGTATTTCACATATGTAAAACTATAAGCATGTATATGCAAAAGATTAATGTGCAAATCATTTTTTACAGGGTATCTAACTGCTGGTAAGGAACTTTCATTTAATGCCCAGCACTTTGTCTTCCGTTTAACTACATCAAAAATTCATTCATAGTCCAAATTGGTAAGTTGCAGTAAAAAGTCTAGGCTATAACGGAAACTTTCCATTTGATATTGTGTAAAGCTTTAAAAAAGACAAGGTCAATCGGGTGTTTCGTGTGGCAGCTTTATAGAGGGCATGTTATAGGCTGTATCGTGCGCTTATCAATCGCACGCAGCATTTTATCAGCTTCGGCAATTGAAGTCAATCAGGCAATGGCAATTGCGAGCTGCAATTCACATGACACACGGAATATATAATTATTATTATATATATATATCAAAAATAATCACCTGCTGGAAATTGAGCAACAATTGAGCAATGCTCAACAAATTTCAGTTTGTTGTTGTTGTTGTGTTCTTTATTACATACGCATACGAGTATATATGTGGGCAATCGTTTCTTTATTTTATATACATATATAAATTTTGTTTAGAGCTAACGCCGCGTTAAGTTGAGTTTACGTTGGTTTTAGTTTCAGTTGCACTTTTGCTTTTTAGTCACATTTATTTTTTTTGGTATTTGCATGTCAGTTACAAGAGGCTATCAAAAATACTTGGCTGCATCTGGCGACAATATCTAAATATACAATATTTAGTGATGCTTGTTTATTACGTACTAAATTTAACACGCGCTCTTTTCAGTTGTGTGTGTGTGTGTGTGTGTGTGTTGAGGTAACCATAATAGTTTAATAATAGCGCTTAAGCTTCACAAAGTTCTAATACTATAAATACGTTAAATCAACTGTTGCAAATTGTTTGCACTTAGCCAAAACTTTAGCCAGCCATAAAAAAGAGCAGGCATTTCGTGTTGTTGACAAGAAAATGATGATTTAACAAACGAAAAAACAACAACAACAATGTTCTAAGTTTCTAGTTCTAAACACTGAGATTACATAATGCCAGGAAACCGCTAGTAAAATCATTGCATCATCCGCACCCGCGAACTGTTGTATTGTCGCCTTAGGAGGCGAGGCCGCGCTGTCGCCGCTTGACACGCGCATAGGGACCCACGGCGGGATCCATCACAAAATCGTAGAGCACACGCGTCCAGCTGGTGTGCTGTGGCATCGTCTCGTAGAACTCCTTGGCGATGCGCTTCACCTCCGGCAGCCGGGAGCCGGGCACGGCTGGAAAATCGTGATGCTCATTGTGGTAGCCCACATTGAAGGTGATCCAATTGAGCGGGCCATAATATGAGTATGTCTCAAAGCCCTTGGCGAACATATAGTGCTCCGATATGAAATGCCCCGCCACCGGATGCAGACCCATCGCCAGTATGGAGCCAATCAGCAGATAGGCCATCGCCTTCCAGCCGATGAAATAGACGACAGCCGCATTGAATGCCAGCTGTATGATCGTGTTGATGATCTCCAGGCGTGTCGGTGGCTTCGGATTGATCACCAGCGGCCGAAAGATGTAGAAGAACGGCTGCAGGCACACCCACAAAAACTTGCCAAAGGTCGTGTCGAATAGTCGCGCCTCCAGCAGGGTGGGTATATCCGTATCAATCACTTCGTCGCCTTGGTAGCTGTAAGGATTAGGAAAAAGGAAAAACAATTGTTAAATGGAGAAATAGGTCAAGTAATCAGAACTTCATTTTTAGCATGTTCTCAAAAGAGCTCACAACTATTTCGATTCTTATCTTTGACAAAGTCCTATTTAGTCTCTTTCTCTCCCACCTTGACATGAGGTTAAATTTGACATGCGGAATTGTGGTCAATTTTGCTATTTGAGTTTTCCTTATCTTATATTAAATTTAGGAGAGTTTCTGAGCATTCTTTGCAGGTCTAGGTTCAGATACTGTGTTTGTCATTTTCGACTCTACCTATAAACAATTGAAAATTGACGCGTTAATTATGATTTATGTGGGGAAACCAGATTGCATGGCAACAAATACCAAACGTTATCTTTATTGTGTTTGTCAATAGTTTTATCAATTTGTTTAAGAAAAAGCCGCACTAAAATTCCAAAACTTGAAACCAAATACTGTTTTTGGTTCTTTCAATTCAAAGAGAATCGAACTATATCTTTATCATATAGTCATCAGATATCTATCATATGATATCTCTGAGATTTTCAGACCCAACTAAAGTGATTTTTGACTTTTTGGGATTAGGTAAAACTATCTGAATTGAAAACGTTTTGCATTTAACTTCAAATACTATTCCATTTAAAAAACTTGTTTGCCTTATCATTCGGGTATTGGCACCATAAACAAGGTATTCAAGCAACTAATAGATAAGATAAACGCGACCCACTAATCATTAGCACCTGTGTCCCAGACACGCGTGAGCCGAATGTGCCGTTCTCTATGTCTCGGCATGTGACTCAGCTGTGGGTTATCTGTCTATCTATCTAAGTGTGCGGTTTAAAAAGCCGGACAATTCAATGGCCATAAAGATTAACGGCGTACACCTGGTCTGTTAATGAGTGGGTCCAAGGAATTCATTAAAACATAGTTTATTTATAAAAAGCGCTACGTTCTTATACATATTGTATTAAAAATTATATTTGAGCAATTCAAATTTCCGTTATATCATCGAAATGTTAATAACAGTGCAGTGATCAATGCTCAAGGCGCTATGTAAAAGTTAACATGCCTATAAAGCCATCGGTCTGTAAGGTTAAATTGCTTACGCTGTTAACATAACAGACAAATGTTGTGAGATTTTCCTTCATTTTACCTTCAAAGATAAGATTTGTTTGGACGCGAGATACTGTTATTACTTCAAAATGTTAATAACAGTGCAGTGATCAATGCTCAAGGCGCTATGAAAAAGTTAACATGCCTATGAAGCCATCTGTCTGTTAGGTTAAATTGCTTACGCTGTTAACATAACAGACAAATGTTGTGAGATTTTCCTTCATTTTACCTTCAAAGATAAGATTTGTTTGGACGCGAGATACTGTTATTACTTCAAAATGTTAATAACAGTGCAGTGATCAATGCTCAAGGCGCTATGTAAAAGTTAACATGCCTATGAAGCCATCTGTCTGTTAGGTTAAATTGCTTACGCTGTTAACATAACAGACAAATGTTGTGAGATTTTCCTTCATTTTACCTTCAAAGATAAGATTTGTTTGGACGCGAGATACTGTTATTACTTCAAAATGTTAATAACAGTGCAGTGATCAATGCTCAAGGCGCTATGTAAAAGTTAACATGCTTACACAGCCATCTGTCTGTAAGGTTAAATTGCTTACGCTGTTAACATAACAGACAAATGTTGTGAGATTTTCCTTCATTTTACCTTCAAAGATAAGATTTGTTTGGACGCGAGATAGTGGATAAGATAGCCAAACGGAGCTTATAAGAACACACTTACTTGTGCTCTCCGCCTCTCCGCCTCCCTGTTTCTCTTTCATCTTTTATAATTGCCTAACAAATAAATCAATTGCTACACTCTCATTAAATCAGAATTCGAGGGGCCCGCCAAAGTGCCGGCAATAAATGCACACAGAATTCTCGACTGATAATAGCCGAGAGCGAATGACTCAGATGGGGGTCGCAGGCACTTAGTTGCTTTGCACAAAATAAATAAAAGAAAAAAAAAAAAATATTATGAGCAGCTACGTGACCAATTGAAACAACTTATTCAATGGCGAACTTTTCTGATATGAATAAAATAGTTTAAACCTTATAAACTTTCAAATCTTATCGCAATCATAAACGCGCTATCGATGTTATATAGGCAAATCCCCAGATATTGAATATTATTATTTATTGTTGACTCACAAATGCGAACGTTTCTCAAAAGGAAGTATTATTCAAATATACGTCGATGGCACATAAATTACAACCAAAACGCTTTAAATGGCTTTATTCTTTGAATTTTAAGGCAGCTTATCAGAGAGAGAGAGCGAGAGAGAGAGAGGGACAATATGTAAGGGAAATTTTTGACGAGCGGCGTTTGGGCAGTGTTGCAAAGCGGCCCTGCCGGTCTATTAGCTAACAGGAAGGGTGCGGGCAGCGGGAAAAGCTCTCACATGGCTACGCCCCGAAAGCAAATACATGGACAAAGATTTAATTTGTTTTTATACATGTGTATTGTATATAAATAACGTCATCAAGTCGGCCACAAAATCGTCAAAATCAGTTATAGCTTACCGATGATGCTCCAGGTGATATTTCTTGAACGATATGCTCATGGGCAGGCCAATGGGTAAATTGCAAATGAAGCCCAAAATGCGATTGTGCATGGGACGGCTGTGGCCGAAGGCTAGATTGTGCGATATTTCGTGCACGGCCAGCATGAGCGAGTGATTCAGAATGCCGCCAAAGCAATAGGCCATTAACAATAGCCACGGCCATGACAAGTCCTTGACAATGAACAGGGCCAGAATTTGGGTCAGAACCATGGCGCCGGCTATCCATTTAAAGTTGGGATCGTGGCCAAACAGTTTCTTGATTTGCGGATATTTCTCGAGTATAATTTTGCGGCGCGAGGCATGCGGCTCTTCCGTGTAAACCCATTCGAAGTCGTTGCGCGACACTTTTTGGCCCATTTCTATTTGTTTTTTTTTTTTAATAATATTTTTGGTTTTGTACTGTTTATGGATGTTGTTCTGTCTGGCTTGCTGTTGAGAGTTAAATGTGACGGCTTAAACACAGCGCTTTGGCATTATCGACCGATACGGCGGCCACAAAATAATAGTTGTTTTTTTTTTTTTTGTCTTTCTTAAAAGTAGCGACGACAACGCGACATCGGCAAAGTGAAAATTGTAAATGAAGCCGCAGCAGCGGCAAGCCACCCACATATCGAGTAGTGTTGGTAGACGCCAAATTGGCATGGTTGCTTCGGAATATCGATAACAAACCAGATGAATGTGTTTTGTTTTTCAGTGCTGCCAACTCACGATAGTTATTCGTTCAATCAAATTCAATCTTAGATTGCGACTTTGAAATCGCAGGTGCAAATAGCAGCTGCCTGGCGAAATCGAAATGAATACACAGCAGGTGCCTTTTTGTTAGCCATTTATACAATAATTTATAATTGTGTAGTAGTACAATATTTAAATTTTGCATTTCAAATAATTTGCTTAAAATGATGCTCAAAGAACCGAAGCATTGCACCAAGCGGATGGTGCCGCTGTTGTTGTTGTTGTTGCTGGCGTGCGGATGATATGCGGCACAGCGGGTTGCACTTAGTTTTGTTTGCGTTTGCTGCATTATCTCTTGATCTTCTTAACAATGTGTGTGGGGGAGGGTGAGTGGGTGGTGGGCGGCTGCTGTGGCGTCACCTGGCTGACTGATCAGCTGCTGGGTGTTATTTTTAGACTGTATGTGTTATATTTAAACATAAAATTGTGTACATATAATTCGTTTTGTTTTTTTTTTTTTTTTTAATATATTTTTATCAATAGTTCTAGAAAAGGCTAAAACAATGTTGTGGTTGTTGTTGTTGTTGTTGTTGTTTGCTGCACACACACAAATCGAAAGATGTTGTTCTCGTGTTGTTGTTGCTGTTGTTGGTATATCCCAGTTTTAGCGTTTAAAGTTTAGACTTGTTTGTTGCTTGTCGACGACGCAGTATTCAAATTGATGTTACAGCTGGTCTTCTTCTGTTGGTTTGGTTAATTAATTAGGAATAGGGCAAAGGGCCAGCCAGCGGTTGTTGTTGTTGTTGTTCTTGTCTCTGTTGCAAATGATTATTGTTGTTGCTGTTGTTGTTGTTCTTGTTATCGCCTTGCCGTTGCAGTTGTTGTTGTTGCTCCAGCTGTTGTATTGTTGTTTGAATAAATATTTAACGTGATTTTAGGTTTCAAAGTTCTTATTTTGTTTTTAAATATATATTTTGCGCACTTTTTTTTTTTGTCGCAACTCTTTTGCTGTAGCTCACTCACTTTTTCTTGTTTATTTTTCTTGTATTTATTATTATTATTTTTTTTTTATTTGCTCAACAAAATATTTAAATCAAATCGGCAATATTAGCAGGCATTTCCTCAATAGTAGTGTGATAGAATTGTTCAATATCCTTAAGGATTCGTCGATCATCGTCTGTGATGAAGTTGATCGCAACACCCTTGCGACCGAAACGACCACCGCGACCGATTCTATAATACAAAACAAAGAAATGAAGTTTG
Organism: Drosophila littoralis; assembly: GCA_018903485.1. NCBI lineage: Eukaryota > Metazoa > Arthropoda > Insecta > Diptera > Drosophilidae > Drosophila > Drosophila littoralis. The sequence goes on along the minus strand of JAEIGF010000059.1, from coordinate 6,865,697 downwards.
TTTAGCAGAGAATTGTGACTGGCCAGCCAGCAGATAGCTTACCTATGAATATAGTTCTCGCGATTCGAGGGCAGATCATAGTTGATGACCAACGACACCTGCTGCACATCAATACCGCGCGCCAATAAATCGGTTGTAATCAGAACACGGGAAGAGCCCGAACGGAATTGTTTCATGATAACCTCACGATCGCGTTGATCCATGTCGCCATGCATGGCCGAGACGGTAAAGTTGTGGTTAGACATCTCCTGGGTAAGCTGATCGACCTGTTGGTATAGAAAGTATAGCAAATCATATAAACTGGCAAGTTCTTTGACAAAGCACAATAATAATTGTCTCCAATCGGGTTTGGTTAGAACGCAAGAAATCGATTTCAAAATATATAGATTATTGAATAGATGCTATATATATATACATATATATATATATATATATTTAGAGTCTGATAATCTTTGTGTTCTTGGATGCTTACCTTGCGACGGGTATTACAGAAGATAACCGACTGGGTAATGGACAGCGTATCGTACAGATCGCACAATGTGCCCAACTTCCAGTTCTCCTGCTTAACGTTCACGTAGAACTGCTTGATACCCTCAAGGGTCAACTCCTCCTTCTTAACCAGAATGCTAACTGGCTCACGCATAAAGCAACGGCTCACTTCGAGTACATCTGGTGGCATGGTGGCAGACAGCAAGATAACCTGGACATCCGGCGGCAGCATCTTGAATACATCCTGGATTTGATCCTTGAAGCCGCGCGACAACATCTCATCGGCCTCATCCAGTACGAACAACTTGATCGACTGCGTGCGCAGCACCTTGCGATTGATCATGTCATAGACACGACCTGGTGTTCCAACTACCACGTGGCAACCGGACTCCAAAATGCGAGCATCCTCGCGCACATTGGTGCCGCCAATGCAGGCATGCGAATGCACCTTCATGTACTCACCAAGTGCCATAACCACACGCTGAATTTGGGTGGCCAATTCGCGAGTAGGTGCCAGGATCAAGGCCTGACATTCGCGCATGGACGTGTCGATTTGCTGAAGGATGGCAATCGAGAAGGTGGCAGTCTTGCCAGTACCTACAAAACAAAATGATCAAAAACGTGTTAACGAATGATGACAAATTTTCTAAGCTAATAACTAGCGAAGCAACTGTTTACTCAAATGATATTCAGCTGATCGGAAGCGTTATATGAAATGCAGTCGCAGATTAATTACAATCTTTATAATCAAGTTCATTAAAAGTTAACGAATATTTGAGAAATTTTGGTACAGCTTTAATATAGTATGCAGAAGAACTGTTTCGTACATTTTTTCCAATGCTTTTCTCAAAAATATGTTAAACAAATTTTCCATTTTGATGGTAAAATAATTACAATTCATAAATTTTCATTTAATATGCAATTTTGAAATATTTTAATTAGGTTTTCAGCATTTCATTTTCAAATTTTGATGTATTAAATAATTAGGAAGACACACTTTTTTAGACTATTTATAAGTAAATATTATGTTTTTATGTTTTTGATTTATAGATAGTTATATTGAACAAAGTCAAAAGCAGTTTTAAGCTATATTTAACAAAAATAAATTGATCAACAAATCAGCTCGTAGGCAAATATTGCACACGCACATACACACACGTATTTCTACATATTTAATTTTTTTTGCAAAGTATGGGCAACGCTGTTCTAGTTGATCCTAAAAACGCGCTAAAGGCGAACGCAAAAGTGGCGCGCAAGCGCTTCGCTGCTCACCGACAGAGCGAACGAGCAAAAAGAGAGGGCGAGAGAGTGAGAGAAAGTGTGTGCGAGTGTGTGCCAGTAACAAAGATTGAGAGAGCACAAGCTGCAGCAGCAGCAACAGACAGCTGAGTCACCGTTATCGTCATCATCCGCTGCTGCTGCTGCTGCTAGCTTAGCAGCCCCCATAACAAAAAAAAAGCAAAAATTTGCACTTTCTCGCTGAAGCGAAATTTGTTTTCTTTTTGCTGCGTTGCTTGCTGTTTACGTATAAATTACTCACCGGACTGGGCCTGGGCAATGACATCGCGACCCTTGACGCAAGGAATGATAGCGCGCTGTTGAATGGCCGATGGCTTCTCGAAACCGTAGCCATAGATGCCGCGCAGCAGCTCCTCGCGCAAGTTCATGTCATCGAAATTATCGTAGACCTCATGCCAGGTCGACTCGATGACGCCCTCAGGGTCCATGCCAGCGGGACCATCTTGAGCTATTTCACTTCGATCATCCCTATGGAGCAAAAATACACAAAAGGTGATGTCAATAATGCAGTAAAATGAAAATTTTCTCTTCTACGTTATTTTTTTTTTCTCGTAATTTTTTTTTTTTTTTTGGTTATGGCGAATCTGCGCTTGGCAACCAAAGGCAGCAAAACGACGACATAGATGTCGGTGGCGACAACGACGTTTAGCAGCAGGCAGGCAAGCGGGCGGGCGGGCCCAGGCAGCAACGGCGAAAACGACACTTACATTATCAACAATAAAAAATTGACTAGTTAAATTTGTATACTGAATTTCGACGGCTTGAGCACCGTTCAGTTAAACAATTTCTGGATTAGTTGTGTGTCAAAAATTTGTAACGAAAATTTTTTTTCTTTTCACAGAGTGCACACAAACGTGTTTTGTTGTGCGTGCTGCTCTGCGGTATTTTCACGTATGCGAGCGAATGCCAGTGTGAGTTTTAACGACCGCTAGGCGGCCTTTTGAGCGTCTCGTCGTCACCGTCACCCAACGAGTGTATGTGTGTGTGTGCGAAAGAGTGCACTAGATGTGTCAATGTCAGTGGTTGCTTCGGTCATGTGCATGTGTCGGAGCAGTAAGAAGCTATCTACTTTGAGCTGCAGTGTTGCATGTGCGTAGTAGTTGGGAAATAGTAGTAGATTAAAGCAAAAAAAAAAGGCACTAAACGAAGCAGGCAAGAAAATGTTTAAGCCAACAGGCAAATTTTAGGCGTGTGTGTTTCAACCACTTGCAATATGAGCGTGTGTATGAGTGCCGAAGAGGGAGAGAAAAAGGTAGCGTTTAGCGGCACAACCACCAAAGTATTTTGGAAATTCTTAGAATTCCCCGCACTGGGAAATCACCTATTTTTCATACAAATATGCACATATGTATATATGTATGTATGTCATACATATTTATATATAGTGATAGCAGAGTTGGCATTGAATCGCAATATGTACTCATTCATTGTCCATTTTAACATCCAGTCAGCGACCATGAGTCAAAATGCGAGCATTTGTGTGCGCGAGAGAGAGCGAAATGTGTATAAATGCAATGATTTCATTGTTGATGCGTTCAGACGAACCTCAATGCAAAGCAAGAAACTCATTTAACCTCGTATGGAATACATCGGATGACTTATTTCTTTGTTATTTGTTAACCCTGTGTTCCAAAAAATTTTATATATGTATGTATTTATACATATAGATTTGACCCAACGTCACACACACGCACACCATCAACAACCACTGAATTCTCTCTTATTCGTTCTCGCTCTCTATCTCTCTCTCTGCCAATGCCCGTCACTCGTGCCGCAACGTCCATCGACGTCGTGTAAAAATTCTTTTCGTTTTGTGTTTCACATTTTGGGTTAAATTTTCGAATGCAATTTTTAATACTATTGCTCACTTATACGGGCTTAATTTTATTAGCAAATTTTCGCAAACTGTCTTGTTAATTCGACTTTCACTTATTATGAATTAAATCGTTGAATAATACTAACATTTTCTGATTATTTTTTGGCACTTTTTATACACGTGCTGCTGATTGTTAAAACCAAGCAAAAGAGGCTCCATCTTGCAAAACTTTTAGTGATGTAAGGGAAGCAACCAAATTATCGATATATCAAAGTTCAACTATCGAAATTTTCAACTGGAAAACTCCAATACTCAAAAGACTTTTTTGTTTAAATCAGTTTTCATTTTAAGAAAAATAATTATATAATGTTTTTTTATTGATATATAAGTTGATTATTCAGTTGCATAGAGTTATCAAGAGTTGCAATCGATACACAAATACAGTGGGAGCGGTGCTGCCATTCGACTAAGACCAAATGACTCATTCACCACATTTTTGTTATCGATTCACTACCGTAGCATGTATCGATCCTACTCAATTGCTTTCAGTATGCAGTATTTTTTAGAGCATATATTTGTTAAAATTCAAAACAAAGAGTAGGGTTGCTACAAATTGGTTAAACCTAGCTAAAAATTATGGTTTACGATTCATGAACATGAGCTGTAATTTCGCGACTATATATATATATTCAATATGTACATTTGGTATTTTCGTATCATATTAATTTGTATATCGAATAAAGTTGAAGTTAAACAAATACATCGCGTATTTTTATTATCGATTTAATTGAGCTATCGATGTTTCTGGTCCCTTAGTCAGTATAATTTCATCGCCGCATCACACAGCGTGTGAAAAGTGTGAGTTAGCATTGGATTTTAGAGAATTTAGCGTATTAATTGCAAATTGTTGAATATGTGCAAATTTTAATTAAAGTTTGTGTGGCCGGCAGCTTAAGTTTTATCAAAAAGGTTAGCAGCCAGACGTAGTTTCAATATAAAGTCAAGTTACAAATGAAAGGCCGACTCTATTACACGCACATACAGACACATCTGCGTATATTCGCCGACGGCGTTGGCTGCACGCTTATGTGTGTATGTACATCTATGGGTTGCGTGTGTGTATAAGTGTGCAAAAAAGAAGTGGAAAAAGTTAAGCAGCCGGTCGGTGTCTCGCAGCCTCATTGCAAGAAAAGTCAAAAATTGGTTGCTGGCCTTGCGCTTTTGTTTTTCGGCAAATAATTCCTTGTTGGGCAGAATTTACGGCAGATAAAGATAAATATATAATTTGTTCGTACATATACATGTGTATGTACATATTAAAATTTTAAAATCTATTTTTAATTTATGATTGACCATCCTCGTCGTCGGTTACTCGACCGGCTAGAAAAGCACTCAAGCAGCGGCAGAAAAGGCCGATTCATAACACACACACACACTTACTCATAGAATCAGGCAAGGAGACTTGAGATTGTTGAGTCATCGCCTGCTCTCACTCACTCATTTGCATTGCACGACCGGCGATTTATAACGGCCATATATGCCATTTCACTCGCACACATACTCCAGCGCACAGTTTTTGGCATTGCACTCGTCGAGTGAATCGGTGGGTGAGAGTGCTAGCGTCGGCGGCAGCTGTGACTCACGCGCGCTCTGAGTGCCTTTTTTTCTTCTCGATTTTCCATGCTTGGAGCCACTAAACAACATTTTGCATTCAATCGTTTTTGTCATTCTGTGCAAGTCGGACGTGTTGGGGCTGCTGCTGCTGCTACGTACGGTTTACCCTCTGTTCATAGTGTGTGTGTCTGTGTGTGTGCGCTATCTTTTGCTGGCTGTGCTAGTGTGTGTGAGTTTTTTTTGAAGAAACAGCAAATTAAAAAAAAAAAAGAAGTATGCACTGCCTTTCGAGTTTCATCGTAAAAATCGAGATTTGACAGAGGCGGCGCACAAACAAACCAAAAAAAAAAAAAAGAAGAAAATTTCACATATTTCAAAAGGCGTAAAGTTTTAATTCGTCAAATTAATCGTTAATTTCTTTACATATCTCTCTTTTCTACCCTCTCTCATTGCAGTTTAAATAAGTTTCCTTAAACAAATTACGTAGAAAATCCACGATTTTCTCACTCTCACTATACTAAATTTCTTGGTGGCGTGAAAAGTGTGTAACAACAGCAACAACTACTACAGCAGCAGCAATAACAAATTGAAAAAAAAAAAAGTAACGCGTGTGTGAAATACAACAAATACATATATACATATATTCAATAGTTATTAACAACCACCACAACCACCACAACAACAACAAAAACAAACTACAATCATGAGCTGGCAAGATTATGTTGATAATCAACTTTTGGCCTCGCAGTGCATCACCAAGGCGTGCATTGCCGGACACGATGGCAACATTTGGGCGCAGTCCAATGGCTTTGAGGTGAGTAGTACCGTTAATCTTGCCGAACCAATTCTCGTTGGCAATTCGACACTGAGACATTTTTAGCAAGTTCAAGGGTGTGACCGCCAGCAACAATGCGTCCTCTGTCTGCCTACACGCTCACATGCACATCAACACCCACGCATACAAAGAGAGAGAGAGAGAGAGAGCGCAATAGCAGCAGGCAAATATATACCCCAGCAGGACTTTATCAAACAGCTCAAAGTAAACTAAACTACAAATTTCATGAAATTTAAATGTCGCTACCTTGGAAGCTGTCATTTTTTGAAGTTCAGGTTCTGAATTTAGTTGATTTGTTTAGTTTAAAATTTTGACAAGACATGCTTATAGATGGATGAATATTGTAAATAATGTCTACAGGACAAATTGCAAAGTTTCAGATAAAAATTTAACAAGAATTTTCATAAAATGTTAAATTCAGTGCGTTTTGCATGCTTCTTATGTACTGCTGTGCCTTAATCGCTTTGCTTGTCGTCCGCCATTTGTACTTTTATTTCGTTTGATAAAGCAACTCCCACCCTGTATGGGTGTGCACCCCCTGCATGCGCTCTCTCTTGTTCTCTTGCTCTTTAGCTCTCTCGTCAGCTATCGTCAATACAGCCGACTGCGCAGCTCTCTGCTCAGCTTCTTACCGTCTGTCGCGGTCACCCACATATACAAACGCAAAAACTTTAAAATTCTAAAGTACCTGTAAAACTGTAGTGCAATCGCTGTCAAAGTAGCTGAAGCTGATAAGAATTCGACTAGATGCTGCCGCAGAATTGAATTATTAATAGCACAATAGGGCACAGCTGGACAAATTGGCTGCTGTTGATTATCAAAAGCAAAGCCTTCCGATTAGTTTGTGACTCATTAAACAAATCGCTCTCAGGTGGATTAGTCACTCAATTGAGTGTTAAAACAAAGATGATTCGTCATTTAGAGTGCATTCGATGAAAGGTGTTTGCCTGCAATGGCTGAGCGCAGCCTGTGTCGCTGTGCCCGTGTGTGTGTGTGTGTGCGTTCGTGAGTAATTTCTCATAGCCGGGTTTGGCCGGCACAACACAAGCATGTGTGCGCTTTCCAACACTGGCGTGATAGCAATGCGCTGCTTATCCCCTGCGCACTCTTTTTCGTACAACACAAGCTGAGCTGCTTGACGAAAGATTGAAGTAGGAGAGAGAGAGAGAGAGAGAGAGTACGAGGGAAAATTGCCCTTTATGCGACTCACCGCTCGCCGCATATAATAAAATAACTAACCGGCCTTATTTGCTCTTATCAACACACACACACACACGCACACCACAACATGAAGCACTTCACTCAATAGTTTGATGTGCATATGTGTGCGTTTATTATCTTTGTTTCCTCTGCCAACAAAAACCATTTTTTTTTTTTTTATCACAAAAATAATAATAAAACTACGCAAGTTTTGAGTCGATTGGAAGTGAAACGAAAGAAATGTATCTTGAAAAACGCAACGACCGCAGTGCCGCGTCATCAGCGTCTACATTTTATATTCGCGCCACGTTTTCGCATTTACTTTATACGTATGACTGTGTGTATGTGTGTGTGTGTGTGCTTGTGAGTGTGTATAACTTCCTGCTGACTCCGCCGTGCGCCTAACCACATACTTTATCCTTTGTTTGTGCGTCTGTTGCGCGCCCCATTCATGCTTGTTTTTTTTTCTTTCTTCGACAGGGGTGGGGCCCAGGGACACTCCCTTGTGCTTTGTTTTTAGTATATTTTTCGCGTAGTCTGCTTGCAGTATTATCGATAAATATGATCGATATTAATAATTTATCTACCATCGAAAATTAGCATATGCCAAATATGTTTTTCCTCGCTGTTAACAAACGGAATATATAATTGTGTATATATATTATATAATATAAAGTGAGTGCAAAATCTGCACAAAATGTGAAATGAACTTGCTATTGTTGACGAAGAAGAAGAGCACTTTTCATTTTTTAAGCTCCAAGTGGGAAAAAGTTGCAGACATTTTTGTATCGCCAACACAACATCATCATCGACGGTGACAACCTTCGTTTTTGGCCATTTGCTGTATTTGCAGTTCGCCGCGTACATCCACGAATCTCACTTTCGTTTTGTGTTGGCCTCCGATCGAATGTTATGTATTTGACTCTTCTTCTTATATTACTTTTTATTTTTGTATTTTCTGGCTTATTGCCTTTGTATGGCTGAGTTACCTACATTTCTACCTGAATCTGTTTGATTCGTTACATTTCCATGATTCATCGAAAAATGTATCGCCAAATAAAGTTATTCGGGCTGGGATCAGCTGCTGTGTGTGGCATTGCCAGACTTTTTTTCTTTTTCTTTGTATATGTATGTGTGTGTGTTCTCAACTTTTGAGCCAAAAGTTCGTTCTTATCAATAACGTTTATTTTTGTTGCGTATTACGCTTCGATTTCATAAAACACACGCAAATGGATTGTGCCATAAAACCCGTCTGCTTTATAAGTACAAATGTGTGTGAATGTGTGTTTTTTTTTTAAATAGTTGCACTTTTGGAAAACATAAATGAAAAAGGCAGACAACAATTGTTAATTTTGGCTCGTTATTGTACGTTTTTTGTGGTCATTGCCTTGCCTATTATTAGTGTGCATTTCTTTAATTAATTGAGTGGTTTTGATAAATTTATTAGACATTTTTGGCATACCTACAGCTTTGTTCGCAAAACCGGCTTTATGGACTGCGCTCTCTCTTTGCGCACTCACCCAGCGCACTCACACTGTTACACTCAGGCTTTTACGCTCAATTTCGAAACTTCTAGAAGGTTTTTTTTTTTGTCGATTCTCTCTTTTTGGCCGGTTTGTCTCTCGTTCTCGCGGCAAGTGTCATTAACATATTTGCCGCTTGTACCGCAACGACTTGGCAAAAGACTTATTATTAATCATAGTTCTTAAAATCTATTAATTCCTTTGCCAATTTCCTGGCGCTTGGCAACAACGCACAAAAACTCTAAAGAGCGAAATCTGCAAGCTGTTGTGTCCTGCAAATGCAAATAACATTTTGCGTGGGGTAAGGCAACTCCGTTCTGCGTGTTAGTGTTGGTAAACTAGTTTTTGCTCTTTACAATTACAAAATCAAGGCAAATGGTCAGCCGTTCCTTGCTTGTTATTGTTGCTGCTGCTGCTGCCGCTGCCTCTGCTTCTGCTGCAGCGTGTCTCTCATTTTGTTAATGAGTTGGCAGACGACGTCGTCGTCGTCGTCGTCATCATCTTCATTTCATGGGTGGTGAGTGTGGGCAATGGTGGGTTTTTTTTTGCTTACCTCTCTCTCTCTCTCGCACTCCCCTATTCGGGGCCTGCACGTTTGAGTGGGCTGTTGCTGATTACAAAATGAATGTGTGTGTGTGTGTGTGTGTGTGTGTGCGTTTTGCCGCCACACACCTCACTGCCTGACACTAGGTTTCTTGGTAAGGATTATTATTAAGGTAAATTGTATGTGCACGCACGGCAACGCAGGATGCATAAATTTCGAAAATTTATGGCACGTGTGCGTGACTCAAGCCGGCTTTATGGGGTATTCAAATGTAATATATACTACATATGTAAATATGTTGCCCACTTTAATTTTTCTGATTTTTGTTGGTATTTTTTTTTTTTATATTACAGGTTACAAAGGAGGAGCTGGCCAAATTGATCAGCGGCTTTGATCAGCAAGACCTGCTTACCAGCAGCGGCGTGACATTAGCCGGCCAACGGTACATTTACCTCTCAGGCACAGATCGCGTGGTGCGCGCAAAACTGGGCAGAAACGGAGTGCACTGCATGAAGACGACACAAGGTAGGTGAAAAAAAAAAAAAAATAACAACAAAAAAAAAAACCGAATGTAGAGTTGTCAACTGACAGCTTTGACAGTTTCTAGGGAGGGTATACATTAGTCGGTGATAGGCAACATTTCTTATCAGTTCGTTAGCTTCTTAATTTCATGCATTTTGTTTTTTTGCCCTGCCTGTAAGAACAATGTAGGTGCAAAGCATTTAATCCCCAGATAAGTCTTGTGACTTGCGCCAGGAGCCCGCGGCTATAACATTTTGATAAGCATTGAAAAGTTAGCAATTGCGGTATTTTTTCCTTGTTGCACGCATATACAAATACATATATACATGTTTTCTTTTTTTCTTCATCTGCCTGATAAGCAGAGTGCGAGTGATTGCTCATTACAAAACAAAGGAAAAAATAACCCAAGAGCAGCAGAGCCAAACATTAATGTACATATAAAGTGCCTAAATTTGTTGTATTTATTTTTATTGGTTTTATGCAATTTGCCACGTAACTAACGGCAAGCGTAATAAGCTGTAAATGATAGCAGGCAATCATTATATATGTATGTATGTGCCTGCAGTTTGTTGCTCCATTTTCCCGGTCAACTGGCGGCCCCTCCTGATACACACACACACACACATACACGTTTGCTCTCAAATAGCTGGCAAAATAAAACGCGGCAGCGTTTCGTTTTTCACTCAACTTTTTTTTTTTGTATTTTCTTTACACCTTGTGCCTAAAATGTGTTTGTTGTTGCTGTGAAAACTGTTGGAAGCAGCTGTCTGTCTGTGTGTGTGTGTGTGTGTGTGTGTGTGTGTGTACCATAAAACTAAATTTGTTTTTGCTGCTTGTTTGCCGACGCTTCGTCAGCGTCGTCGTCGTCGTCGTCGACGTCGTCTTCCATATTTGCCTAGTTTTTATATATGTATATAAGTATTTGCGGCAACTGTTGCGCCGCGTCGCTGCTGTCCGCTGCAGCAGCCGCAAAGCTCAAGGTTATTGCCATAATCCATTTCAAGTGCAAATGTTGCACAGAATAAGCCGCAAAAGTAGCGGCAAGCGAGTAGCATATAAATGGAAATAGGCAAGAAATTGGCATAAAATGGCAAACAGGTCTCTCTCTCGCTCTCCCGCTCTCGCTCTCTCGCTTGCTTTGACCTAGCTGACTTGTGTGTGGCTGTGTGTGTGTGTGTTTGCGTTTCCATGTGTATGCATGTTGGCGCCTGGGATAAGTCTCTGGCCTCTTGCTTTGTCTTTATTTGGCATTAAATTTGAGCTCTCCGAGGCTTTCGCTTTGCTGGCACTTGAACAGCTGATCGCACACGACTTACAATCGATTAAATTACCAAGCAATTTATTTACCGCAAATACCCGCCGTCTGGCCCCTCTACACTGTGTGTGACCATCGCAGCCTAACATTGTCTGTCTGTCTGTGTGTGTGTGTGTTTGTTTGTTTTTGTATGCAACACTTTGGCAATTAAAAGGCGCGTTTAAACTGAAATACAACTTGATATGCTTGTTTTTAGTACGCTTCAAATGTTTCAAGGCATGCGGCGTGTGTAATTAAATATGGAAAGAAATGAAATGTAATATTAGCATTCATTGTACGCGCTATCAGACAAACAGACACATTAACAGCTTCTTATCGAATTTAGTTATCGATTGACAGAGACAGAGACAGAGACAGCCTGTTTTCTCTCACGCGTGGGTGTGTTGCCAGCCTGCTGCAGGGCGCTACAAGTGTGTGCATGTCTATGAGAGTGTGTTTGTGTGTGTGTACGCGTGCGTCTTTTTATCTCTATCCCGCTTCCTCGCTCGCTCTTGCTCGTCGACATGACACTTAACTTTTGGTTTATTGACCCCAGTTCAAAAATTTGTTGAAATTTTTGTTGGCTTTGATTTGATTTGCTTGGAGCGTCAGTCAATTGGGTTAACAACAACAACAACAACAACAACAACAACAACAACAACAACAATTTGATGCACAATTGATTAATGTTGTAAGCCTCCAAAGCAGCATTGAAGAGTATCATTTCAGTAATACAATTTTTGTTGCCGACTGTTTGGCAGCGTGAAAGACTTGTCATTTAATATTATGTGGCTATCTGTGGCCGGTCTGTCCGGTTTTTCACCTGGTCCAGAGCTCTCTCTCTCTCTCTGCCTCTCTTTCTTTCTCCATCGTTTTATTGAGCGTTTTATTCATAATTTACTTGTTGATGATGTTCTGTAAAATACAGTTAGTTCTTGTTTCTCCATTTGCTGCTGTGCTTTGCTTTCTCTAAACTATTCGTTTCTGTTGTATTGTCAACCGGATAAGCGGCTGAAGATGTTTCTGGGTGTGTGTGCGTGTGTGTGTGTAATTATGTAGCCGTGTTAACATAGCCAAAGAGATTTTTACAAATGATTAAGATTCCATGTTGAGCGTAGAATAGTTGAGTGTTATGTGGCCAGTGTTAATAATACTTTGTGATATCGATAAAATTGGTATTGAAATAAATTATCGATTGGGGAGGCGGTCTTTTAATACTTTTTTATATGGAAATTTATTAAGTTTAAATGTTGTTTTATATTTGTTCTCTTGCAGCCGTCATTGTTTCCATCTACGAGGATCCTGTGCAGCCCCAGCAGGCCGCTTCCGTGGTGGAGAAACTTGGAGATTATCTGATTACTTGCGGGTACTAGAAAATAAAATATAAAACAACAACAATACAACACCATCAACAACAACAACAACAACAACCAACACACCAACAACACAGCAACAAATTCGATAAGAAAGCGTAAATGAACTAAATAACTAAAAAAAAAAAAAAGAAAAGAAAAGTAATTATTAATATTTAAATTTATGAGAAATGCCAAGAAACATTTTGAGGTAATTGTGGTCAAATAAATCAGAAACTTGAGCAGAGAAACCAATGTCAAAAAAAAAGCATAAAACCAACAACAACAACAAAGTAATTACCCAAATGACCCACAACAAAATTATAAATTTCTGCATAATTATATTTAAACATTTTTGGTTCATACGATAAAAATAATAAAAAACAAAAACAAAAAAAAACAAACAAACAAAATCTTAAACTCAACATAAGAAAAAATCGTATTGGAAAGCATTTTGTAAGCAACAAGAAAAAATTAACAACGCAAAGCAACGCAGGCAAATTTTTGAAAACTTTTTTGTACAGCAGTCTAGTACATATATATATATACACCGATCTATAAACACACACCACATACACACAGACTATTTGAGATTGAGTGAGAGAGAGGGTGTTGAGAAATAGGAACAGAATATGGAAAAGGGAAAGAGAGATAAGTCGAGAGTCAGTCAAGCAGCGAACACACACACACAGGTAATTACCAACCAATATAAATGAGTATAAATATATATATTTATATATATATATATTTATATATGTAAACTATTTGGAGAACCATGAAGCTCTATTTTTATGTGGCAGGGAAGATACAGATGTACACCTACAACATCTACAGTGGTAGCATTTTTTATACGAAAGACAGAACTTTGAGAAATGTGTAATATTTAAAAAGAGAAAAACAAAAAGAGAATACATTCTTTTAGCCATATTTGAAACATATATGCTCATCATTGGGAGTTAGGTAAAACAGAAGATTCCAAGATACCAACAACACGCACACATATATATTCCGTTTTCCAAACCGTCTCATCTAGCCATACATATATAGATACATACATACATACATACATATAAACGTACATACATACATATACTTGTACACTTGCGCCATTTGCTCTCTCTGTTTGCGCTTTTCATGTTTGTAATTTTGCTATATTCATAAAAAAAACATAAAAAAAACGAAAAAAAAAAAAAACAAACGCTAAAGACGTACATACATATTTATCGATAAACGGCATTTACAATCCGAACGCTGTGCAACACTGTCCGTCTCCTGCCAGTCCGCCTGCCTGGTTTTTGTGCCAGCGCGTTTAGAGGAAAATTCATTGCTGAATCTGAATTAACAACAACAAGAATTCGGCAATAAATTGCCATTAACAACACATACATTTACATACAAGACAACCCGTCAAATGCATGCAAATAATAAACAAAACAAAACAAAACAAAAAATAAATAAATAAAAATTTAAACTACTTACTACAAAGCATACATAAATAAATGGCTTTTTATGTTAGTTAAACAAAAGTCTTTTTTCCAGCATTTTCCCCTATCATTTTTACATAAAGAAAGCGTCGAAAAGCAAACAAAATTCATTGAAAAAAAAAAAAAACAAAAACAATGCATTAAAATAAATATAAAAAGAAAATGAAAAACATATATAATACGATACTTTAATACTATTGAAATAAAAAACGGAGCCAGGCAAAAATCCTGCTCATAAAAATGGTATACAAAGGGTGTTTTTTTTTTTTGTTGCCTCAAGTCTGGGCGTTGCCACTGGGCTTTTTCTAGTGTTGTTAAAGCTATCGATCTGAAATCGATAGGCCAATAAACTCGTTTATCGACCTAACGGATATTTCGCCTGGGGCTAGCTGCAAAGTAACATAAAATACTTTTAGCTATATAATTCATAAATTCGTTGTCTTTTAATTGAACGGGGCCTTCATGGAAAATAAGTGAACGACATATTTTTTATCTACATTTTTATGGCTGACGCAATCGCACAATTATTTCATAAATAATGTGCAAAATTTGTATTTTTTCCTCGCAGTTGCTCTTTCTCGTTCTCTTCAGCAAATGTCATTTTCGGCATATTTCTTTTTCTTTTTTTTTGACTTGGCCCGTCGCAACATTGACCCAAAAATACAAATTCTTTTGCAGCGTGAAAAATCTTCGCACATCTTTGGATGATGAGTTCCAACACATGTGTTTGACACTTTCGCTTTTGAATTGAGTTTCTTTTTTTCTGGTGAAAATAACCATTGGCTTTTTATCGGTTGCACAATTAATCACAGCATATTATTATTATGATGATGATTATTGTTGTTTTTGATGAACTAACTGACTGGGTCTGGTCTTTGCGTCGCACACTCCTTCCCCCCCCTAACAATTTATGGCTCGTCTGTGTGTTGGATACCCTTGCAGAGTATTATAGTTTAGTCATAGAAGTAGACATCGTATGAGTCTTAATTGGCTTCTACATTATATAGGGAAGAAACTGTCCAATTTGTGTTCATTTCTTTAATATACCCTCATATTTCTCCTATTCCTCTCAGTTAGCTGCAAGAGCATGGGCCTTATGTCTGTAAGGGTATCAAAACTTCGGCATGCTGTCGAGGGTATTTTCTTATTTGCCTAGCTCTAACGGCATCATATAAATTGTTTGGCTGCGGGGCAGCTAGAAATCAGCACACATTAATTCATTTAATAAAATATGTAAATTTTTCAAAGGCATGTGTAATTTTTTACGACTTGGGATGCCACAATAAAAACAAAGCTGTTTTCTGCTGGCTGGCCTTGCATTTTTGTTTAGAATTTGAATTGGCAAATTATAAACCAGTGTTGGGCAGCAAATAATGAAAATATTGCCTATCGATAAATAAATATCAGCGCCGATAACAGTCGATTATCAACAGAATAGGTTTTTATCGAAACTCTCAAGTTGAATTTTACAATCATTTTACTGAAAACTGCGGCATATTCATTCAGAATCCGGTCTGGCCCTGTACACGGCGTATCTGCTCGAACACGATCCAAAATACAATCGACCAGGGTCCAATACGTAACCAGCAGGGCAAAAAGCCCTTATACATTGCGAAGATGCCCTCCTGTGTTATCAGCTTGTAGTAACAGTCGAAAGCGTTCTTGTAGTGCTGGCCTTGACCCTTGTCATTGTACGGCTGGTTCATGATGCGCGACTTGACCACATCGGCGGGTGTGCTCAGTATGCTGGCTGCCAAGCCGGCGGACACTGATGCCAGGAACTGTATAAAGCGCCCATCTTCCAAGTCCAGCCACGCAATAAAGTGGCGCTTGCTAAGATCATAGCAGGCCGTGTCGCCTGAGCGATGAATGTGTGATTGAAAATGAATGCAATCTTGTGCTTTTATTTGCTTACCCGCTGTCATGAGTGTGGCCCGAAGACAGCTTGGCCCCACGCCCTTCCACAAGCTCTTCACACCGCCCTGCGCATAGATGGATTTGAGTGCCTGCTTCACATTGCTCACGCGCACTGGATAGCCGAGTGAGCGCTGTCTGCCCTCCATTTGCATGCGTATCTTGACTATGTCCAGCGGATTGGCAATTGCCTGGCACATGCAGCCGGCCAGGCAGCCAGCAAGAAATCCTCGCATTATGGACAACACCTGCTTGCCGTTTTCATCCACATAGATCAACTGTTGACGTACATAGTCGTAGACTACGACACGGGGAGCGTTGAACAGCAGGTTTCGGATTACCATTGCCGACAGGCCACCGTAGGTACCACGGAATCCCTCCTCTCGCATCATTCCAAACAGTGTTGCGAACATGCCACGTTTAGGTGTGCCGGCGGCTAACTTATCCGCTACCTCGCCCTGCAAATGTAGACGTGTCTTGGTCACGTCCAGCGGGAAACAAACGAACTCGGCGAAGGTAGCCCCAAGGAAGGTATTGATGTACACCATCAGGAGCTGGTGGTACTTCGTCGTCTGTTCGTGAGTTACCGGCCGTGGTGGCCTGTTTGGGTTATCTTGAGTTGTATCTTTTTCATTCATAAGAATTTGGTTACAGAAACAAATGAAAGAAATATAAAAAGTAAAAACAAAAACAAAATAAATTTATGACAGTGTAAAATGTAGATAAGATTATTAAATCCCGAGCTCCATTTCAAGGGGGCAAACGCTGCACTCGAATGAAAATACCTTCGCAGAGACTTTACCGGCGCTTAAAAGCCAGTCTGCCCTTCCCATACACGTAATTGTTCGACGGACAACCAAAACAGCACCGACCAGGGCCCCAATCTCAGCCAGCAGGGTATTAGGCCCTTGTACAGATTAAGGAAACCCTCTTCTTTTATCAGTTTGACTACACACTCCACAGAGTTCTTATAGTATAGACCCTTGCCGTTCTCATCGACCGGCTGATTCATCACTCGTGACTTTATCACATCCGCCGGATTGCTAAGCACACTGGCCACCAGTCCGGCGACCATTGATGATGCGAAACGCAATGTTATGCCCTCCTCTAAGCCAAAATATTTCTTTAATTTGCGCTTGCTTAGATCATAGGCACCCACATCGCCGGCGGTCATCAGGCAGGCACGTGTACAGCTCGGTCCGACACCTCGCCACATGCCCACCACGCCCGATCGTCTATAGATGGCAGCGAGTTCGCTTGCGAAGTTTGTGGTGCGTGGCTCCAGGCCCATAAGGATGCGCCTGCCCTCCATTTGCATGCGCACCTTGACAATGTCGAAGGGATTCGCCAGCGCCTGGGCAATGCAGCCGGCGACGCTGCCGCACAGAAAGGCGTGATGTACATGGAGTGACTGGACATTCTGGGCATCTGTGTAAATGAAACGACGCCGGAATACATCGTAGAGCATAACGCGCATTGAATTGAATATGAAATTACGAAGGACCATGGCCGAGAAGCCGGCATACAGAGCTTTCGGTCCCTCCTCAACCCAAATGCCATAGAAAGTTCTGAACATGTTACGCGGCTTGCTGCCCGTCTTTTTCGCCTCCACGCCATGGACCTGCATACGGGTCTTGCTCACATCCAGGGAATACATGCATGCCTCCGCAAAGTTGGCCCCAATGAATGTATTAACATACAGCTGAAGCAGATTTCTCACCGAGAGCGTCTCCTGCGTGATATCCACGCTGCGTATTGTCGCCTTATCGTACAGTGGCTTCATGTGCCAATAATTGTTCTCATCCTTATCCATAACTGTAAATTTTGCTTTTTATTGTCTTTGTCACTATCTACTAAACAATTACAATTTATAACACAACATTTTCATGTTTGATTTGTGATTGTGTTTGTGTTTGTAACACAAATATCAGAAACAGCTTGATTAGATCTCAATAACCCGCATCGCCATGAAGATTACGGATCTGCTCAAAGGTTAGCCAGAATATTAACGTCCAGGGTCCCACGCGCAGCCAATACGGCAAAAAGCCCTTGTACATGGCCAGGAAGCCCTCCTGCTGAACCAGCTTCGTGAAACAGTCCATGGTGCCACTGTAGTGTGTGCCACGGCCCGCATTATCAACCGGCTGGTTCATAATTCGCGACTTGACCACATCTGCGGGCGTGCTGATCATTGCTCCCGCAAATCCAGCTATCATTGCACCCATAAACTGTATCACTAGATCGTCGGGCATATTCAAAAGTTCCATCAGTTTACGCTTACTTAGATCATAAAAACTAACGTCGCCTGTGAATCCAAAAGGGGAGAGGTAAAAGCATCAGCAATTTGTTCGAAACTAGTCGATTTTGGGGAATTATTGGCAAAATGTGTAAAACATATTTTCGGTTTCATAACACATTACTTTTTATACCCTGAACCCATTGAAAATTGGTAAAAAGGGTATATTGTATTTGTGCAAAATGCAAATGTATGTAACAGGCAGAAGGAAGCATCTCCGACCCCATAAAGTATATATATTCTTGATCAGCATCAATAGCCGAGTCGATCTAGCCATGGCCGTCTGTCTGTCCGTCCGTCCGTCCGTCCGTCTGTCCATCTGTCCGTCTGTCCGTATGTATGAACGCAAGGATCTCAGAACCTATAAGAGCTAAAGACTTAAAATTTTAGCTGTAGGCTCTCCTAGCTCCTACGCAGATCGAGTTTGTTTCCGATAATCGATAACTTACTCCATTTCCAAGCAATCGATAAAAATCGATATCGACATCCTCTCTTTTGTGCAAATTGGGTAAATAATAAGAGCTAGAGTCAAACATGATATGTTGCTTCTAGAATATTGTATATATGTCAAGTATCTTTCATTTTATACCTATCGCCACCTCCCCGCTACCACCTCAAAGAGGGTTCAGGGTATTCCCTAGTCGAGAGCTCCCGACTAGAACCTCTTACTTGTTTTTTTTTAACAATATATATATAATTATTTTATACAACAGCTAAGCATTATAGACGTCTTCTGTTTTATAGAATTATTTCCATCGTTAATAATATAATATATATATTTTTGTAACAACCTATCTGAAGAAACATATTTTAGACGTATATAGAATATAAGTTTTGAGACTGAGAATGCAAATGATTCTACATTTTCTCATATATTTTTTTTAATGGCTTGATAGCATTGCATTCTTACCAATATATTATTATATACAGCTGATAAAAATTTTAAGAATAATTTTTTAAAATCATTGAAAAATCTTTTTTAGAGTTATACAATTTGCAGAAAATAACCTAAGCAAATATATTCCTATAGTATTGGCTATATAATAAATTAGCTAATAAACGAAAACAAAAAATGGAAAAATAATACATATGTTTTTATAGATTGTTATATTATATTATTCAATATAATATAAAAATATTTATAAAAAAAAATTAAAAATTAATTTTTTTTTTATATATTTCTTAAACAATCTATCTGTAGAAAAACATTTGTGTACGTAAAAATATATATGTATATAAAATAAATACTATATATATTATTGATCAATAGCCAAGTTCTTTGCTTCTATTAAAACTTGTCTCTCAGTTGGTAAGCTATATTAATGATTCTCAAAATCAGCCGCATTGCCGAATATGTAAGTATATGCTTCTATATTATTTCATGGCTTTTAAAGATATCTCAACTAAAATATTTTAGCCAAATATATATATATATATATAGATATATATATGTATCTACCTATATCTGCCACTAAAATAAATTTGCATATAACCTCAACTTGCATTCTAAAATATTTCTGAAAATAACATAAATATGATCTGGCTCGATCCATGTACCGTAAATAGTTAAGGGCATATGCTAGGTAATAAAATAAGCTCTACTTTAGGGATTCACTTACCTAACGTGACGAGGGCAGAACGCCAAGCATTTGGCACCGTGCCCTTCCACAGGGCTACAACGCCGCCCGCTTTGTAGATGGATGTGAATGCCTGGTATACATTGTGTATTCTCGAAGGTTCACCCATTAAACGTCGTTTGCTCTCCATTTGCATTTGCACCTTGATCAGATCGGTGGGCGAGGTTAAAAGCGTGCCCAGAGCGCCGGCCACAACGCCACAGGTGGCGCCACGCAAAAATGTCAATTTCGGTTTGCCATCTATGTCAATGATTAAAGCCTCGCGCAGCGCATCATATATATACATTTTGAGGCCAGTATAGACCGAGTGACGCAGCACCATGGCCGAAAGGCCGCCATAGAGCTTAGGCAAGCCCTCCTCCTTGATAATGCCCAGAGCCGTGCCAAACATGCCGCTATATTTGACATTGGAATAGATATTGCTTGCCATCTCGCCCTGAATGTGCATGCGAGTCTTCAGCACATCCAAGGGATAGCAGAATATTTCGGAGCAGCACGCCGACACCACGGAGGTCGCATAGAGTTCCACAAAGGGTGTTTTCGTATTCGTGGACAGATAACCCAATCTGGGACGCTGCGGTGGCATATTATCGAGTATACCCATTGAAATATTGCAAAATTTCACTTGTAAATTTTTTCCAAACTTGGCAAATTAAAAAAAATATTAAAATTTATTTGTGTCTATTTATGTTTCGTAACATGTGCGAATGTCATTTGGTTTGTCAAGTTGAATTTAAAAATAGGCTTTAGCTCAATCTTAGAATGCCCCTTGCCTAACATCAAATCATTCTAATTAACTGACTGAGTTGTCTAAAACCCATTTTTATACCCCGAACCCATTGAAAATGGCTAAAAAGGGTATAATGTATTTGTGCAAATGTATGTAACAGGCAGAAGGAAGCATCTCCGACCCCATAAAGTATATATATTCTGGATCAGCATCAATAGCCGAGTCGATCTAACCATGTCCGCCTGTCTGTCCGTCCGTCCGTCCGTCTGTCCGTATGTATGAACGCAAGGATCTCAGATCTCAGCTAGAGACTTGAAATTTTAGCTGTAGGTCTTCCTAGTGCCCGCGCAGATCGAGTTTGTTTCCGATATTTGATAACTTGCACCGTTTCCAAGTAATCGATAAAAATCTATATCGAAATCCTGTTTTTTTTTGAGCAAACTTCACATGTATCTTCTAGAATATTACATCTATTTGCATTTAGTGTTGGCAGAAGAGGGTTTAGGGCATCCCCTAGTCTGGAGCTCCCGACTAGAGCCTCTCGTTACATTTATATATGTGCATAAGTATCCATATAATTTGTGGACTGCACAAACTGTCTGGTAATTTGAGAGTTTGTTGAACTGCAACACGCGCTAAAAAGTTGCCAAGATCGGCTAAAATACAAATTAATGAACGTAAATACGAAGTCCTAGAGAAATTGTTATGCCAACGTTTAAATGCTCTGCAATCAAAATTTAACATGATAACATACTTAAATTATTAAAAAACATATTTTTGCTACTCTTTCTTATGTCTTTATATTCTTAAGATTTTAAGCAGAATTTTATATATTTTAATTAAAAAATCAATAAATATATTTATATATTAATTATTAAGATATTTATTAAGATATTAAGGTGAAGTTTTTATTTAATTATGTTAGCTACAATATTATTTATTCTATACAAAAATATTATATTTAAGCTAAATGAAACCCGCTTTTCATTCATAAAAGAGATCATTTGATCATTTGAGATTCCACCACAAGTAAATTTGCAACTGATGCTGGAAACGGGTATGCTCCAACCTATGAAGTGTAGTCAATTCATATTGAACCCTCTGGTACAGGTTTGGGGCATTATAGATGGTTATAAAGGTTTTTATTCAGTGCTACGAATTTCAAGTGAAAGACACTCCGATTACCAGAGCAGCGCCAAACGGAGTAAGTGAACCAAGAAGTGCTGCACGGATTGCGCAAGATTACACAGAATTCTGTGGGTGAGTCGTGGGAGTTTCATGTTCCCATCCAGAGGGGATCTAGTCTTGTACTTCTCTCACTGATGATTGCCACATTTCCAGCGTATAAAAGCACCGCGGCCAGCAGAAACGGAAGTTAGCAAACGGAAGCAATGGTCAATTATTCACAGCACTTGGAGCTGCTTCTCGGCCTGGCCCAGGAGGAGCAGCGAGAACAGCAACTAGAGGAATCCTAAAAGAGCTCTATTTGAGGCGCTACAATGAGGAAGGAACCGGTATGACGTCATATCGCCAACTGCTGAGGCACAAGCACCTTCCCGGAAGTCAGCTTGGGGTTCTTCCCATAGGCAGTTAAACAATTTCTAATGATATTAATAAATATTTCTATATTTAAATTGCACCTAATTCGAACAACCTTACTTTCGTTTTTCCCATTTGCTTAATTCTATTGCGAAAAAATTCCCAATTTGATTAAAGACACTTGACACTGATAGATTTATTAACTGTGCGCCAGCTATTTGGTTCATATCTATAAAAGGCCCAACAATTAAAAAGTCAGGTACAAATTCTTTAGTTGGTCTTGCCCGACCACAAGATACCCTGTACGCCGAGCTGCTGTTACAATCATTTCAAGTTTCTTCCATTTATATAGAAGACCATTAAAACGAATTTACCCTTTTAATGGGATTTTTCAAATTTCCTTTAAGTATACACGTTCTCAATAGATAAATGTATTATATGTATGTATGTATGTATGCATGGTTTAAAGAGTGGTACGGCAAAGTTGGACGGATTACGTGCCAGCAAAGAGCTTTAGTTATACGTCATATGTGTATGTACTGCAGGCTGCAGCTTGGCGCTATATATCTTATATGTACATACATATGTAGCCTGTGTTCGCGGTAATGGCGACGATGCTTTTGATCCCGTTACTTTGGATGCTCTTCAAGAGGAGAGCGAGAGTGAATGGTGTGAGCACAGAGTTGAGCCTAGACGAATTAGTGTAGGCGCGAGCTTAATGAGATTAATTAGTTTGTGCGCGTCTGCCCTGTTGATCGGCCGTAGCCTGTGCGCGTGTGTTGTTGTGTGTGTGCGTGTGCTTTTTTTTTAATATAGCAAAATGATCTACATACTTATCGTAACACTCGAATCGCATGTGCTGTGTGTGTTAAACTTCAATTTGTCGAGTATCCACATATTCTCCAGCTGTGGTGGTATGTACCTTCGCATATTAAACCATCTTTAAAATATAAAAACATACATACAAACATACATAGCTAAAATTCTTTGTCGCTGAGCTTTTTCACGCATATCAAAATGGCGCGATTTACATGCACTTGATTTTATTTGCTCGCAAATATTGATGAATGGAGCGATGAAGGGAGAGTGTGAAGGAGACAGTTATCTGAAGCGATTCTAGAACAAGTAAAAGTGCTCTCGTCAAGAGTGCCCGACTGGTAGATAGCCTGTAAACATCTCGTCTCTGATTGAATCGACGGTTGATACTGTTCAAGAAAAGCTTCATTCTGCTTGTTACATACATTTGAACAAAACGTTTATGCACTTTATGAGCCAGTCACAATGGGTATAAACGGTAGAAAAACATGGACGGATAAGGTAGATATGGCAAATTAAAGAGAACGAAGAAGTTGATGACGATGACATTGCACGCTAGAGCTACCGCGCCCAAAACTGCTAGCTATGAGGGGGAAAGGTGGTAGGGCGGCTCTGGGGTGGTTGTATAAACTGCTTATTGAAAATAATGATGATTAGGATGTGTTCGTGTGTGTGTGTGTCGTGTGCTAGTGTGTGCCAACACATGTTGTGCTGCCGTGCAACGACAACGCAGGCTACCCTCAAAAGCCGGCACGACCTCAATATGGGTGCGGTTGCCAGCCAGCTAGGGGAGTTGGCCATATAGCCAGCCACTTTGTCTATGCCGCCACCCGACTCACTCGCCAAATGAGTAAATGAGTGAGTAAGTGGCGCTGTCAGTCAGTCAGAAACAACAACAGCAACAAGAACGACAACAACCTAGCCAAGCACGCGCCCATACATCTTACACTTATACATTATGCGAAACTGCCTCTTCCTGCTGCCTTCCTCTCTCTCTCTCTCTCTCTCTCTCTCTCTCTCTTTCTCTCTTCCCCCTTCCCCCTTCCCTGACCAGTTGAAGTGTGCTTAGCACTTTTGTTAAATGAAAGCGACGTTTGTTGGTTGCGCAAGGGGGGGCAGCCCTGAAAGGGGGAACTGGGTAATTTAAAATTCCCAACACACGCACGAATTATATGGCTCAGTAATTGCTGGCAGGGGTTATACTTACTTCGGCTGCTGTGTCAGGTCAGCTTCTGCCGAACTGTTATACGCTGCCACGAAATCCAATACGCTTTGACCAACTGACCAATTTATCAAACAACTTTAACTAATGCTCAACGGCATTACATATACATATACATCGACAGGTATATACATATATATAGGGTATATTGCCATATACACTTAAAGGTTGTGTTGACTGGACGGTAATTTGAGAGTTTGTTGAACTGCAGCACGCGAAATTGAAGTCCGCTAAAAAGTTGCTCCGATCAGCTGAAAATAAAAATTTTATGTTCAGAGTTGAATGAAAGAGCGAAAATTCGTTGTAGGGATATATAGATTATGCCAACGTCTGAATGTTCTTCAATTCAAATTAAACTAAGTAAACTAATAAAAATATTATAAAAAAAACTGCGTTTGTTTTCTTGATATATAAAAGTGTTTCTTTAATGGTAACGTTTGGGTTTTCTTTATTATTGTGCTAAATATGATCACAAGGAAACTTCCGGGAATTGTATACTTCACGGATCTGTTATTATATTTTTAATAAATTTCGAGTTGACGCTCGAAGTCGGTATGCTCTACCTTATGAAGTGTAGCCAATTCATGTTGAGCCCTCTGGTACAGGTTGGGGCATTATAGATGGTTATAAAGGTTTTTATTCAGTGCTACGAATTTCAAGTGAAAGACACTCCGATTACCAGAGCAGCGCCAAAGGCTAAGCCATAAACGGAGCAAGTGAACCAAGAAGTGCTGCACGGATTGCGCAAGATTACACAGAATTCTGTGGGTGAGTCGTGGGAGTTTCATGTTCCCATCCAGAGGGGATCTAGTCTTGTACTTCTCTCACTGATGATTGCCACATTTCCAGCGTATAAAAGCACCGCGGCCAGCAGCAACGGAAGTTAGTAAACGGAAGCAATGGTCAATTATTCACAGCATTTGAAGCTGCTGCTGTTGCTGTGCCCGTTGGCACTCGGCCTGGCCCAGGAGGAGCAGCATGAGCAGCAGCTGGAGGCGCTGCAGCGCAGCAAGCGCACGTTGACCACAATTTGTGTGGAGATCAAGCCGAGTGGACCCCAGGAAGAGCCGTATTTTATGTGTAAGGGCACCGATTTCTCGCGTGGCGGCGGACAAGCTCAGCCGGCAGCAGAAGAGCAGCCGCAACCCATCCAAAATTATCCGCAGCCAGAGGCACAGCCGATGCCCATGAATGCTCAATATGCTCAGGCGCCGTTTCCATCGTTTCCCAGCTTTGGCGCTGGGTTTTTTCCGATCATGTCCAACTATGAAGAAGCAACGCCCAAGGCCACGCCAACGTCGTCATATCAGAATCAGTCGCCAGCAGGTGAATCCCACGCCGCCGCACACTTTGGATCCGCTCCTGCTGCCTTTGCACCTGGGCCTGCTCCGCAATCATATGGCATGCCAGCAGTTTCTTACTCAGCTGCAGGCGGCGCAGCAGCAGCTGCACGCGGAACTGCAGCAGGCTCAGGCCCAGCGACCACGCCCAATTCATATGCTGCTGCAGCGCCTACGAAATCGCCGCCAGCTGCACAAGCAGCGCCGCAGCCTAAACCGCAGCCTGCGAGCAGCCAAGCGAGCAATGGTAATCCCTATGATGCGTTAGTGAGCAGTCAACGTCATCGTACCACCATGGATCAGGATGTGCTGAACGTGCCCGATGTGGGCTTTCGGCAAGAGGAGTTCAATTTGCAGTACAGACTACCCGAGCCCATGGTGGGCGCTGCTCCGCCCATGATGTGGATGCCACTGGCGCAGACACAGCTGCAGCATCCGACAGCAGCAGCTCAGCTGCCACCGTATTACGATGATCCGGTGATGCGCACCTTCTATGCCAGCCTGGAGCCTAATGAGCCACAAGTGGCTCAGGCGGCGCCCATGCAGCAGGCAGCTCCCATGGAGCCGCTGGTAGCTCAAGTGGCACCACCATCCCGACCGGCTTCGGGCTATATGCCTATGTATGGACAAACAGCACCAGCTGCTGCAGCAGCACCGCAACCAACTCTTTCCCCTCCGTCGCCAAGTCAGCAGGCAGTGCAGCCCGCTTACGATGCCAATCCGAAGTCCAGTTCGGGTCAGGGTTACGCTTCAGGCTCACCTGTGGATGGCAATGCCTGCAACTCTTGTACTCGTCCCTGCTCTGCGCCCTTGGAGTCCACTTCAAACTACAATACACCCGCCCATTGTCCAAGCTATCAGCCCGTTATTATAGCAATGCCCTGCTATGGACAGCAACAGCCCTCACATTACTTGGCTGTGCCTGGCTCGGGGGCATCGGCGTCGCCAGGGCTGGCACGTGAGTCCATGGTGGGCAGTTCATTTGGAGGACCATTTAGCCTGGCTGCACAAATGGGTTCACCCTTTGGCAATCACTTTGGCATGGCATCGCCTCAGGTGGGATCGGCCTTTGGAATGGGACCGCAGGCTGGCTCCGCATATGGCATGTCAGCTCCTCAGCTTGGCTCAAACTTTGGCATGGCTCCACAAGTGGGTGCTCCGTTTGGCTTGGCGCCGGTGCTGAATCCCTTCGGACCCTTCGGCAATCTCAATCCATTTAATCCTTTTAATAGACTACTCGGCGCTGCCGCGCCAACGACCCAACAGCCCAGGCTGCGTCTGTTCGGTGCACCCGAGGAGAGCACAGCAGCCACATTTCCAGCAGCTCCACAATATCAACAAGCGCCACCCAAGACCTTTACCCTGAACTTCGCCAGCAGCACATTAGCACCAGTTTCCAAAGTCAGCTCGGAACCAGCTGCAGCAGTCGTTGGCACCGCCCGTGATCCGGACGACGGCCAAAAAGAAGATGACGACGATGACCAAGATGATGACGAGGATGGATCTCACGAAGTCACCGATGCGCCACACACGGCTGGCACAACTGAAGACGTTGCTTCTACTCTAGATGCCGAAGTATCCAAATCTCTGGAGTCCAAGGATCTGACGGTCGAGCAACTGCTCAAAAAGGGCGAGGATAAACTGAAAACCGAAAACAAGCGCAAGCGCCAAAATTCACGCAACAGCAACAGCAATTCCCAAAAGCGCAAATATCTGCAGCGCTTGTAGATCTTAACTAGATAAGTTTTTGCTCTATGAATGAATCAACTTTCAATAAAACTAATTAGTTGTTTACTACTAAAAGAAAACTGTGCATTTTCGGACCTTGAGTGGGCAAAATAACTGCTCGGTCCTGTTCTTGTTTCATGTATTGAATAATACCAGATACTTTTTTAAATATTTGAACGAATGTGTTTGCGGCTCTATGAAACTTAATCTTGGGCTTAGATAGATAAAGAACGACCCGAGCCATCGCTGTCATCAATATAGAAGTTGGATGGAACATTAGATATATCAAAGAGTACTCCAATATCTGTAGTCGAGTCTTTGTCTTATCCATTTGATATTCGACTATACTTTAGTTCTATATGACTTTATATAAGATTTAAATGCTATGCTAAAAATGCCTCAAGATATCAAGCTATATTTGTTTTACAAAATTTAAAGCTAATCTTAACTATGCCTTCATGGCAGATGAGAAAATACTATATATTAAATTTACTGCATGCCGTTGGCTTATAATGTTTAATACAGAGATTTCTCCAATTATTAGGGCCTTTAATTTATACAGTCTGTACGACTCTTTTAGTTTTTTCTTACCCTTTACCCATTAAAATTGTGTAAATAGGGTATATTGGTTTAGTGCATGTGTATGCAACAGACAGCGGAAAGCGTTTCCAAACTCATTAGGCTTGATAGGTATAAAAAGTGTAGGAGATTTCTCCAAGTTCTCCACCTCTTATATGCTTCAGTCAGCTACAGGGTGTTTTCTAGTTGGGCAATTGTTTGTTTCTTTGTGCTCAATCGGACTCTGCCAACTCCATGGCATAAATGATTGAATTTTCAGTCAAGGTTCTCTTCTAAGTAACCACCTCTTATATACTTCAGTCAGTTACAGGGTGTTTTCTAGTTGGGCAATTGCTTGCGTCTTTGTGCTCAATCGGACTCTGCCAGCTGCATGGCGTATTTGACGCCCAGTTTATTAGCGATGAATAAGCCAATGGCCACTTAAGGAAGTGTTTTATATAAATACTTGTGTACATATTTATTATGCAGTTTCTTTACACATTTTCTTTGATGTACTTCCGTTGGGCCTTGCGCATTTTGTATTTGCTTCCCACTGGCGCACACGTCTTTATGGCAGCTACGCTTCACGGATCAAACAGGAACCTATTTACTCGATACGTACAGCTCGGCTTGGCTCAGCTCTGCGCTGCAATCTGCTGATTGGTCATGTTGGGCACGTAACACAATTTAAATAAATGAAAACAAAACTGAAGATAAATAACATAAAGCAATTTAGGCTTAGAGTCAATGTACTCGGCCAATTGTCCGAGCTCTCCGATTGAGTAAGCTCTGACCAGAATGGGCACAGCTGTTGCGATTGGATTTCTATTAACCGGGTTAGAACACTCGCTTGCAAAATCCAAGACAAAGCCAAAGCTACTTCATAAAATAATTAAAAAACTGCAATCCAAGGTAGAAACTGTTATGCCCTTTGATCTGCATAAGATTTATTAAATGACAATTTATTTTTGTATTAATTTATTTATATTAATGGGCTTAATCATAATAATAATTATCATATTAATATAAAAAAATATACTTTTGAAGTGAATATTCTTTAAAAAATGTGCTTTAAATTATTAAAACCTTAAATTAAAACTTAAAAAATTGATTAGAATTTATTTTTTTTTGCAAATTTTAAACATTCGAAGATCTAAAAAATAGGAATATTATTTCTATTACAAAGGCTCCAAGATTATGATTATAATTATTTCTTAAGTATGGAATTTATTTTATTTAAAATTAGATTAGTGACCATAAATGGTTGGGTTTAGTTAGAAAGTCTAATTTTTGGGGATGTTCTGCCTTCCTTTCCATCTTTCGGAGAACTTAAGTTGCTTTTGCCTGTGATAAATGGGCTTAGTAGGGAATATACTGAATATACTCCTTGAGATCTTTTATTGACCCTGACCAAAGCGTATTCAGATCTTATTTAACCTACTTCCGTGCGTGTCGAACACTGTGGCCAAATGACAGTGCATTCAACTGGCAGGGTATTTAAGTGCAAGGCTTGCACTTTTTTAGGCAACTTTGGACAGTGATTGCTCGATGCAATTGGAGCTCGTCGAATAGTTGCAATTGAGTATTCGCGACGTGAGGTTAAAGTTACAAACGTCAACGCAAAATGCACAATTCCTGGAGCTGCTTGGTGGCGGCATTGATTTGCGGCTGCATCGCATGGCAGGCTGGATGCACGCAGGCGCTGCAGCATGACGCCATGGTGGGCATGTCCAATAGCATTGCAGCACCTGGACAGCCGTTGTATTATCTAATGGCCGACGCGGGTTCGACGGTGGGTCCCAATGATGAGCTCAAGCGCACGAATCGTTCGCTCTTGAAGTGGTGGGAGGATTTGTTTGGGCCGAGCAATTGCTGCAACAACAACAACAATTTACTTAACAACAACAACAACAACAACAACTACAACAATTGGCTGTACAACAATAACCTGGCGCCAGCCATTCCAGCCATTCCAGCTATTCCAGGCATCAACAACAATAACTGCAATGGATTGCAACTGCAGTCTTTGGATCCCTTCAAGCAAATGAAGCTGTTCAAGAAGCTGCCCGATCTGTGGGGCAACAACTGTGCGGGCCCGTGTGCTGGCCAGTGCGGTGGTGGTGTTCAGCAGCTGCCGCAACCGGTCAACAACTATGCGGCACCACCAAGTCCTGGTCCAGGCTATGGCGGTGAAGGCTATGCACCACAGGAGCCACAACCAGCCGTGCCAGCGCCTCCGGTCGACTACAATCCGGCCCCGGCGCCGCCTAGCAGCGGCTATGAGACACCTAATCCCAGCTACGACGGTCCCGGCGATGGAGATGCCGGCTATGTGGCACCGGCAGCACCGCCAGCTGTAGACTATGAGGCGCCAGCGCCTGCACCGCCTGCCGCAAGCTATGAAACACCCGACACGCCCGAACCCAGCTATGATACTGTTCCGGCACCCGCGCCCGAGAGTTACAGCAAAGTGGAGGAATATGCGCAGCCGGCCAAGAGCTATGGTGCTGCACAGCCACCGCAAATTGTCTATCAGCCCATCATTTATCTGTCAGCAGCGCCCGCTGTCAGGGCTGAGCAGGAGATCAAGCTGAAGCACCAGGAACAAAGCTATGAGACTCAGACTGAGGCGCCAGCACCGCCACCAACGCCAGCACCGCCGACTTATGAGTCACCAGCTCCGGAACCAGCACCAGCACCAATTGAACTGCCTGCATATGCCGCGCCCCCAGCGGCAGCCCCAGCTGCACCTTGTAATGCGCCCGCTTGTGCGGGCTATTTTCCCCTTTTGGGCGTGCCCTTCTATAGCTATCCCACGGCTCAAGCACCAGCCCCGGCACCACCAGTCTATGCGGCACCACCAGCCCCGGCTCCGGTCTATGCGGCACCACCGGCACCCCAGCCAGCGCCGATCTATGCAGCACCACCGGCCGCACCACCAGCGCCAGCATATGCCTCATCCTCTTGCCAGACACCCATTAGATTGTCTTTAATCGATCAACCCTATCGCGTGGCCCCTGAACTCTTCCAGGAGTATAACTATCGCTTGGCCCTGGCCGAGCAGAATAGGTTATAGTAGATGGAAATCCAATGATCTTTAAGACTTAACTGTAAATAAAATGTATCTAATTTGGGCTGACAGCTTTTTAATTACCACGGGATAGCTACTTTAACCAATGGAATATCTAAAGATATTCATGAGTTTTAAGTTAACTCTATTTTAATTATAATATCGTTAGTCATGTTAGAAGTTAATAGGGGTATGCATAGGGGTTTGAATAGGGGTATGAATAGGGGTATGATATTATTTTATTTAGATTTTGCTCATACATATATCAGGAGCATATTAAAACTAGAAATTTATGTTATCTTCGATTTTTTTTAAACACAATGTGTAACCGCGAAAAGAAGCCACATCCAATCCGTTTAGGTATATATTCTTGACTAGTATCAACAATCGAGTCAATATAGTCATGGCCGACGGTCTATTTCCTCTCAATCTTAAAGATATATATTGTTAGACAGTTCATATGTCCGAACCGGTTGTATCGGACGACTGTAGCATTTGCTTTTTACGATACCTTGACCAAACCCGGCAATAATCAGATTCCAAATTTCGCTATGTATGTGCGAAACGTTATCGATACCGAAGCATTATATCATATAACTGCCCTAAGAATAATCGGTCGAACATTAAGTTATTGTAAAAAAGACTTTTTATACCCTGAACTCATAAAATATGGGTAAAAGGGGTATAATGTTTTTGTGCAAAATGTAAATGTATGTAACAGGCAGAAGGAAGCATCTCCGACCCCATAAAGTATATTTTTGATCAGCATCAATAGCCGAGTCGATCTAGCCATGTCCGTCTGTCTGTCCGTCCGTCCGTCCGTCCGTATGTATGAACGCAAGGAACCTCTCAGAACCTATAAGAGCTAGAGACTAGAAATTAGCTGTAGATCCTCCTAGTGCCTACGCAGATCGAGTTTGTTTCCGATTATCGATAACTTACTCCGTTTCCAAGCAATCGATAAAAACCGATATTGAAATCCTGTCTTTTGTTTTTTATCAATTGTGGTAAATAATGGGAGCTAGAGACACTAAACTAGACATGTAGCTTCCAGAGTAAATATAGTATATATATCTGCATTTGGTGTTGGAAGAAGAGGGTTCAGGGTATCCCCTAGTCGGGAGCTCCCGACTAGAACCTCTTATATGTTTATTTTTTAAGATATCTTAAATTTGTTCAATCGGGGTTTAACGAGTTCTTCCATGCTCCTTAGCAACATCGGACTACAATATCATATAGGTATATAAAAGGAATCTGTCCAAGATTAGTTGGGATTCGATTTTGTTGATATTTTGCTTAAAGCAGCAGTTACGTGCTTCACACATCTCCTCATAAATCTTTGACCAAGGTATTTAATCTTCGGCTTGCCGTAGATAGCCGTTCTTTCTTGTTACAATTCTATAAGCAATATAATCTTTGATGCTATCTGGCAAACCTATCCTTTCCTTCTTTGTATAATGTGTAATTCTTACCCTACTTAGTGGGGCATATTAATTTTACTCAGTGTCCCGCCGATTTGTACAGTTGTGTGCTATGATTTCCGTTGTTCAAACAGTAGCTGCTTATCGGCAAGGGTAAATACGTTTTGTCTGAGCTGTCAAGGTCCCGGATCCCCATCAACATCATCGGTTCGCCTTTATCGCATATGTTTGCAATGCCGCTTGGTGTTCTGCCTCTTCCTGTTATTATATCTTTCCATTTGTACATATTCACATCTATATATATGTATATTTATATGCATGCACACGATGACGTCGGCAAGAATTCGAGATACATATAATCGGCTCAGTCAGTCAGTTGGTCGTTCGTTGGCTGGTCTCCGTTTTCATTTCGTTTTCAAATTCAAATTCCATAACAAATTGCACAAGATAAACAAAGTCTTCCTCTACTCTATGCGGGCCTATCGGGGCTATGAAATGCGATAACACTTACCCCGCAACCCGCGGGATATTCCAGTACCCATGGCCGTTGACCATGACCGTGACCAAGTGAAAGTTGCCTGCAGTTGGCAACCAGAGCCGGAGCCGGAGCCGGAGGAAGGCCTGCACTCAGCTGGTCATCATCATCATCAGCTCTTTGTTTAACATTGTCTCACTTTGCATGTGGCACGCACTTCTGCTTAGACTCCGCCTCGTACTCTAAGACTGTGTCTGGCTCTCAGTCGGGGCGTTGATCGCCTGTTGATGGCCCATGTCTCAGATGCGGCTGTGCAGAGCGTGACGTAGTTTACATAATCTAATCGCTTGTTGAGTGAGCGGAAAATATGGTTAGCAAATTAGTGGTTGCTTTGAAGTGAAGATCTGCTGATCTTTCAGTTGAATCGTTGCGTAACAAACATATGAACACGCTTCAGACGGAGCTATCTGAAACGATAAGTGTCTCTGTCAAAGATCAAGGGAGATTTGCTGATGGCGAAGCTGCGGTTTTTCTCATCACTTTGATTGCAACGTGCGATGTCAGCACTCAACAAACGATATCTTCAGATCGTTTCAAATGTTTTTTATAAAAAGAGTAGAAGATTTATAAACAGGCAGAAGAATGCCTCCTTCTTCGACCCCATAAAATTCTCATATATATATTCCTGGTCAGCATTAATAGACAAGTCGATTTATCCTTGTGTCTCTACCAGGCCGATCGTCTGTCTGTCTTAGGGACTATTCGAGCTAGAGAATTGACATTTTTTAATGTAAGTCCTTCGCAGAGATTCAAGTTTATTTGAAATGATCGATAGCTCGCCCTACTTTCACGATACCAATTAAAATAGATTTTCATTTGAGGTTTTTTTTGTAATATTTTTAAATTTACAACAGCCAGAGACAAAAAACTTTGAATGTAGCTTCTCGTAGAATATTATTAAAGAAAACATATTTCAAGTTGCCTTGGGCTTTGGTATTTACATACTTTTTTGTGCCATATTTTAGTGATCGAATAATTAACACTGAAGTGAATCAAGAATGCATTGCTCAGACATAGTGTGGGGCCAGGGAAAAGTGTTCAGGGTATCTCATAGTTGTGCACTCCCGACTAGAGAACGCCTACTTGTTTGTGTTCTTTTATCAAAGTTAGAAGATATTGACTGATCTTATTGTAAGTTCTCGTTGTCAATTGTGATTGACGTTCGCGGGGAAATCAATCTAAATAGCGTCAGCTATTAAACATGTCTACACCACAAATTATTCATCATCAGTTAATTTGTTGCCTGAAAATTCAGTTACAAAATTACTCACACTAAACAATAAGCTTGATAAAAGTCTATTTACAATAACAGTTATTGCTAATTGACAATCAATCAATCATTGGGCTGTAATCGAAAGTTGTCAAGATGAAAGAATGCCACTGAATGCTATCTTTATATATGTATGCATATCCATTGGTAAAATTAATTGAACTATTTAATAATAGTATAATAATTATAATAATATTAGCAAAAATAATAATATTTTATAACAACCGATCATAGCTTGATTGATATGTGCCCAAAACTCTGACTTCTTACGATACTTGAATTTAAAATTTGTTAAGATTATCAATATAAATTTGATATTTTTTATAAAAAACATTAAATTTGTTAAAATTTTATTTTTAAATTTTTGCCGTTTATAGGTTCTTTTAATAGCATTTTATATATAATAATATATCTATATTATTTTTAATAATTATTTGCAATATTAGCCTTTGTTTCGTTAGCTATTTAAACTTTGTTGGCTTGAACGAAAACAAGATATTTTCAATATTTTATTATGAAGAAAGCATTAAAAACCGTTTCATATATTATTCAAATATGTATGTCTGCAGGGTCCCAATATAAATAGTAGAGATATTTATAAATATAAACCAATGCCAAACGACTTTCGTGGTTAGTGATTTATATGTGGAAAAAATATTATCAAGAAATATTCACCATAATCTCGATAATTTAGGACTGAAGAAAATGTACATGTGAACGAAGACAAATGCATATTTATTATATGTATTTGATATATTATTAATATAAATTATTGTATTAT
Organism: Drosophila littoralis; assembly: GCA_018903485.1. NCBI lineage: Eukaryota > Metazoa > Arthropoda > Insecta > Diptera > Drosophilidae > Drosophila > Drosophila littoralis. The sequence continues at coordinate 6,830,868 of JAEIGF010000059.1, read as the reverse complement.
TATAAAGATATATATACGTAGATACATAGTCTTGTAAATATTTACCGAAAATCTGATAATTAGTTGGAATTTTATTATTAATAAAAAAAATACACATAGAGATTATTTATAAAAAAATGTTCTCGTGATCCAAAAGATTATTAATTTAAATCGACTATCAAATAGTAATTGATATTAATTAGATTGCAATTAGTTGGCTCGGAGACAGGATCGTACGATACACATAGACATCGCACTGGCTAAGTTTCATATTAAGTTATTAAGTGATCCACACATTCACACAAGACGAGAACAGTTCAAAGAGCAACAATTGAAAGTCAGCCCAAACAAGCGTCAGACGCTTCTCAGCGATACTCAAGATCACAGAAGATCGCACATGATCGCCTTTTAAGAAGTACAAAAAAAAAAAAAACTACCCCACACTGATTTTCTGAGAAGCCGCCGACTCTTGAGCGTAATTGAGTGAGTGAAGCATAAGAACGATCCTAAAAATTGAACAGCATATAAACAAAGACTGTGGCACAACATGTGTGCTGTTCCCTCCAAAAAGTGAGGGGCTGATCGATGATGCCGCTGCTGCTGCTGCTGCTGCTGGGCACTTGCAATCCAACCGCATGCGGGGTCTCAAAAATAGCGCCAATGTCGCCGCCAACGCTGATGCCAAATGAAGCGATCTGTATGCCCTGATGCAGGATATTTGCGCTTTAGCATAATGCTTGCCAATAACTAGTTGTCAGAGTTGTAGTCTATATAAGCAAGTAGTATGTAAACCAACAGATCAATAAAACTAATTGAGATAATGCAGTGCTCAAAAGGTAAGATGTTTAAGTGATCCTATCATTTGGAGATAGCGGCTGGTGAAGTTGCTGGTTCGAATCCCACGCTAGTTGGCTAAATGTGGTGTTGTCTTAGCCGTAGGCCATATTAGTCAGAGACTTTAAAATAAGTTAAGCAGAATAAAAACAATTTTTAATAATAATAATAGTAATTATAATAATAATAAGTAATTATATAATAAAAGTAAATATAATAATAATTATAATAATAATACTAATGAAAATAATTATACTAATAATACCAATGATAATAATAATACGAATAATAATACTAATTTTAATACTAATAACAATAAAAATGTTAATAATAATACTAATGAACATAATAGTAGTAATAATAATATTAATAGTAAGTTTATAATAGTAATAGCAATGACAATAATAATTATAGTTAATATGCTTTGAAGAGTATTAGATTTTCGGCTTGAAAAAATGTGCTGATTTTCTGTGTTTCCGAGGCGTTAGACTAGAAGGGAGCCGATGCTAAGTCCGGGTGCCACTACACACATACTTGCATATATATATATATATATATATCTATACATACATATATATATTTAAATATAAATATATTGGATTGTGTATACGTATTTGTGGAGTGAGTGTATGTCGGTGTGTGGTGTGTGTTTAATCGCAGTGGTTGCTGTGACTGGTGCGGGGGGCATTTCTAGCCGCAGTGCATGTATGTATTTTCATGAAATCTTGTGGAAATTCACATTTGTTTTCACAGTTTCGAAAATTTATATATAATTCTGGTATTTATGTAGCCGTTTTGGCTGTACGTAATAAATTTTCAAAACTCATCCGATAATGTGGGTCGTTGGCACTTGCATTTTAGTTTTCAGTCATTTTGAGTCATCAGATACCATATATATATATATACATATACATATATATGTATATATATGTATGCGTATGTATGTTTATGTTATGAATTTGAATGCGTGGGAGGTGCGCAAAGAAAGTGGAAAATTCTGAAGGCATTCATAAATCAAGCAGAAATGCAAATATCCACACATCAAATTGAAGTTAATTACATAAGAAATGGTAAAAAAATTAGAGATTCGTTATGTCGTTGGGGTTTTTATACATTATTTGAGTGAGTTGAGTATTTTTCTTATAACTCTTATTACATTACTTTGTGGCTTTCTTTAACAATACGTACAATATTACATGACAATATATAAAACAAGTAAGAGGTTCTAGTCGGGAGCTCCCGGCTAGGGAATACCCAGAACCCTCTTTGAGGTGGTAGCAGAGAGGTGGCGATATGTATAAAATGAAAGATACTTGACATATATATAATATTCTAGAAACAACATATCATGTTTGGTGACTCTAGCTCTAATTATTTACCCAATTTGCTCAAAAAACAGGATGTCGATATCGATTTTTATCGATTGCTTGGAAACGGAGTAAGTTATCGATTATCGGAAACAAACTCGATCTGCGTATCAGCTAGGAGAAGCTACAGCTCAAATTTCTCTAGCTCTTATAGGTTCTGAGATCCTTGCGTTCATACATACGGACGGACGGACGGACGGACGGACGGACGGACAGACAGATAGACGGACATGGCTAGATCGACTCGGCTATTGATGCTGATCAAGAATATATATACTTTATGGGGTCGGAGATGCTTCCTTCTGCCTGTTACATACATTTACATTTTGCACAAAAACATTATACCCCTTTTACCCATTTTTAATGGGTTCAGGGTATAAATATTTATAGAAAACCAAACCGATAAATAAACGAAGTTAGTCATTCGCACTATTATTGTGCACATGAGTAATCAGCTGAAGGAAATGTTTTAGAATTCTATACACGTAAGTTAATTTTAAGAAATTTATTAGATTTATATTTTGAAGCCTAGCCACACGCAATTTTCAAACATTACATAAGAAGACGGGGAATATTAAGTTATAAGATGAAAACTCCGATTCCATCCTGGGGTATCATAAAATACATAGTTGAAGAGTTTTATATAAATATGTATCATTGTATAAATTTGCTTCACGGTTTTCAGATATGTCTGAAAATTGAAGCTCGTAATTGCCGAGTTTGATAAAAAGATCTTGTTTAACAAAATTTTTTCCAGTGAAAAATTCACTTTTCACAGATTCTATGATTTGGCACATATGTTCGACTAATAATGCCGGGCTTAGCCAAGATATCTTGATAACCAAAAAAGTTTTCCACTGAAGAGCTTACTTTTCGACCGATCGTTCCTATGGCAGCTATATAATTTAGTGTTCCGATCCAGACGGTTCCAACAATACGATAGCTTTGAAACTGATGGATGATACGGACAGACGGACTTGGCTATATTTAATTGGCTTGTTTCTGATTCTGCTTCAGAATCTATATAACAAATGGGACCGGAGTTGTCTCAAAATTATAATAGCCTCTGTTAGGATATTTTGTTTTCTATTTGTCTGGGCGCGGCATTATCCAAATTAGCTTACAGCTGAAAGACTATTTAACAACCAAGATTTCCAAATCATTTTTGGACATATTTAAGTATGGATAGTTAAGTATGCACTTCTCAAATTTATGGGTCTGTTAAATACAAGAGCGCTTCACATATTAGAACATTTGGAGGTTTATTTCTATGATACATTTTGACAGGCTGCAACTTTTTTACGCCAAATAGTTAAAAACTAAAGTTTAAATTCATGGCACCATTAAGATTTAAACTATTTCCAATTTGACTTCAGGCACATTAACCAAGTTTTTATCTCAAGTCTCAAATAGTTCAGTCTTAATAATTTCATAGCTCAACAAAAACTCGAAACATGTGGAAATATAAAAATATGCACATATCAAGCATAACAGTGAGCTATTTTAGCTTAAAGTAGAGCTGGCTTAAGAAATGGGGCTACGATTAACATTGTGCAACATGCCAACGAGTCGAGAAATGCGCCACCCACCCAACTCTGTTGCCACACTTTCCAACCATTTTTTACAAATTTTGCCAACCTAAACGTCTCACGGCACAGTTCTTGTTCTCATCAACAAAAAAAAAAAAAAAACATCAAACTGACCCCAAAAATGAACATTTGCCCGACTCAGCGCAATTTTATGAAATGGGCAAATTTTCAAAGCCGCAGAATAGTTGGAGCCACTTGTGCCAGCTATGCAGAAGTCTAGCTATATAAACTAGTTGTGGAACTTGGCATGTCATCAGTCACCTTTGGTAACCACAGCAGAACCAACAGATTCAAGATGAAATTCTTTGTGTGCATCGCCCTCATCGCCATCGCCGCCTCCGCCCTGGCCGCACCCAGCAGCGGCAGCTCTGCTGCCAGCAGCAACGCCGGCGGCTCTGTTGCCAACCAGGAATCCGAGGCTGAGGGCCAAGGCTACGGTGATCTGACCCGTCTGCGCAAGGCCGCTTATGGCGGCAGCTCGGGCGGCTATGGCGGCTCCAGCGTGCCAGCTCCACCTTGCCCCAAGAACTATCTGTTCAGCTGCCAGCCCAACCTGGCGCCAGTGCCCTGCAGCGCTCCAGCTCCCAGCTATGGATCCGCCGGCGCTTACTCCTCGCCCGTGGCCAGCTATGTTGCCCCCAACTATGGCGTGCCCCAGCACCAGCAGTCGCTCTACGGCGCCGCCTACCTGCCTCAGGCCTACGGCTACCAATACTAGAAGATCCACAACCCTCGAGACTTGAACTTGACACGGCTTCCAAAGCTGCCGAGAAACAAAAATCTTAGCTATGCTTACTGAAAATGTACAAAAAAAATTTCTAGTTCAATTAAATTGACAAAAATCCTAAATTTGCATTTATTTAGTTCAATATTAATTATTTATTATTTTGTATAATCAAATGGTGGTTTTCGCTGGAATTTTGACTTGGGAATTTTTAAACTTGGGATTATTTATGCTTATGCTGTAATAATTTATAATCTTAATTGAGTTCCAAAAATGTTGTGCGAAATTTGTAAAAGAAGCAAAACTACGAATTAAGACTCTGCAGTTTTATGCTGACTTGATATGCAGAAAACTGCCTCAACTTCTTTCACTCAAAAGATTCGGCAGTTACCCTCAATGTGCAATTGAATAAATGAGACCTATTTAAACTTGGGATTTATTTAAAACATTCTTTTCGTTTTCTACCCATTTTCTTATCTTATGTATTTTATTGTATTTTTAATAAAGTTAATTTATTTTAACATTGAACAACTTTACACAATTCCCAGATTTTTCAGACTTTTAATGGCATCAAAAACTTTTATATTTTTTATTAAAACTAAAATCTCTGCGCAAAAAACTTGCATAATTCGCCAGCTAAATTTCACTTATTTATATATGTATATATTTAAAGCTTAACTATTGAGGCAGTTAAACATATTTTAATAAATATTTGGTCTTTGCACAAATTTGAATTCCAAATTTTAGCTCTGGACAATTTTTAACTATCGAGAAGAAGATAAGGAAGATGAAGATTGTGTATATATTTTCTTTGGTATATTATCGGTTATTGCACTTAAAATTTATTACTTTTCATTTGTCACCCATCTTCCGCACTCACCTTGAAGCCCATGTCTCCAGCGAAATATATATTATTTTTAATACTACCCTTATAATTGGTAATAGGTATATTATATTTTTGTTATGAAATGTGTTACGCATCCAAGAAGACATCTCCGACCCCATAAAGTATATATGTATATTCTAGATCAGCATCAACAGCCAAGTTTATATATAGCCATGTCCGTCTGTCCGTCTGCCCGCCTGTCTATTTCCATGAGGCCTAGTCACTTAGTTTTAAGTCTATCATCCTGAAACTTTACATAGGTATGTCTTTCGTTTGCAGATAATACATATGTCGGGGCCGGCAGGGTCGGACCACTCTATCATATAAGTGCAATTGGAACGATCGGTCGAAAAGTTCTTGTATGGAAATCTTTTTTGTTTGACCTTAATAAGTTTCAGTATGCTGCCTACATATTTGCGAAATCTTATCAACATCAGATAACCATATCATACAGCTGCCATGGGAACGATCGGCCAAAAAGTAGTTTCTTGTATGGAAAACTCTTTACTGCTTACATATGAGCAAATTTTTATAAAGATCTAACAACTATGTAATATAGCACTATAGGAAGAATCGGTACAATGAGTTTTGGTTTGGCAGAATATTTTCAAAGATATTTTCTTCAAATTAAGCATTTATGAGTTTCACTTTTCCTGTAAGACAAATGTCTACAAGAGTATTAAGTCTTCGGTGTGCCGAAAATAACTTTACTTTCTCGTTTAAATTGAAACTAAAATCGATCGGTTGAAATCTAAAAACTAGGATAAAGTGTTTCAAACATGTTTTAATAGTTTTTATAAATTCAAAAGTTTACGAAAATTCATTTAAAGTCGAAAGCACACTTTGGCTCATATTGAGTTTGACTCCCTTTTTTCAAGCATTTGAAAGATTGGATTTGCCGAATTCTGTGAAACACATCGCACGAATTTTCAAAAAAAGTTAACAGAATTTAAAGATGGTGAACAAACACGTTTTATACAATCTTCTTCCGCCAATTTCTCACAGTTGCGTGTGGATTTGGAAAGCTTTGAATCTGGAAAATTACCCAATACAACCTTAGATATGAATTTTCAATTATTTCTGCAAAGTGTGATCAAGTTTATATATGTAAATCTGCGATCGATTATCTATGGTAAGACTGTGTCCTTATAGGAATTAAAGAAACATTTGTAGAACTGTCAGAATGCGAAAATGTAGAGTATGTTACCATATTGACTTAAGTCGGTATGCAAAGACTTAGGTATACATAGTTATAATAAATAGAACAGCTAATCTAGGGCTTGGCTTGGTGGAAAGCATTATTAAATATAGATCGATCAAAATAATTGGCTGACATTATTTTCACCCACAAATCCGACGATGTTTATGCACAGTCGGGCATTTAAGCTGTTTATGTATTGCATATACCATAAACCATATATTATATTTTCACCATGTAGTGGGCTTTATGGGGTGATAGCTGATTAAGCAAACGCCAAAAACGACAGACTAGTTGAAGCCACTTGTCTCTGCCGTTTTATGCTAACTTGGCAAAGTTAAGCTATATAAACTGGGAGTGCGGCTGCAATGGGCATCAGTCACCTTTGGTAACCATCAAGACAGAACCAACAGCTTAAAGATGAAATTCTTCGTTTGCTTCGCTCTCCTCGCCATTGTGGCCTCCGCTCTGGCCACGCCCACCGGCAGCAGCTCGGTTTCCATTGCCAACCAGGAATCCGAGGCTGAGAGCCAAGGCTACGGTGATCTGACCCGTCTGCGCAAGGCCGCTTATGGCGGCAGCTCGGGCGGCTATGGCGGCTCCAGCGTGCCAGCTCCACCTTGCCCCAAGAACTATCTGTTCAGCTGCCAGCCCAACCTGGCGCCAGTGCCCTGCAGCGCTCCAGCTCCCAGCTACGGATCCGCCGGCGCCTACTCCTCGCCCGTGGCCAGCTATGTTGCCCCCAACTATGGCGTGCCCCAGCACCAGCAGTCGCTCTACGGCGCCGCCTACCTGCCTCAGGCCTACGGCTACCAATACTAGAAGATCCACAACCCTCGAGACTTGAACTTGACACGGCTTCCAAAGCTGCCGAGAAACAAAAATCTTAGCTATGCTCACAGAAAATGTACAAAAAAATATATGCATTAAATTAAATGGACTAAAACTTCCTATAGCAAAAAGCCCACATATGTTTTGCTCAACTGGTATTATCAGCTTTTCCAGAGATCTTGAATAGGTTCAACTTTATGGAAAACTAAAGCTCAACAGTTTTTTGCGGACAGCTGTTGAATTATTCATTTCAAATGAAAACTTGATTCCTGGCCGCGTATCAATAACAATAGAAATAAAAACTAAACGAAACTCAACAAACTTAAGCTATAGAGTTGCGTTCTGGTTTTTCCAAATAAATAAATAAGCACATTAAATTCAATATAATGTGAAACATAAGCGAGCACTTCCATCTGGAAGTCGCACATGTTTTCCGTGGAATTATTTTGATTGAATTGAATTACAAACATTTGTGTCTCAGATTCGAGGTGTTACGTTCTTCAAAGATCCAGATGCCCGGACAGCATAACCTTGCCTGAAAAATCTATTTCTTTTCTTGACAGTAACAAAAATAGTTAAAAACTTGCCATAGTTTAGTCTTTTACAAAAGTATCAGCAAAGTTTTTTCATTTAAAATTTTAAAAAATATATATATTTTTAGTTTCAAATACATTCGAGTCAATCATGAATAATTTTAAGTAGTATGCAAAATGAAAGAATGTTATTGACTTGGGAAAAAAGGCAAAATAAGAAAGAAGGTCCAACTTCGGCCAGCCGAAGATTAAATACCCTTGCAAACATATGTATGACTTACAGTCTTGCAGATATATCAGAAGAATCGCTCAAAATTTTATAGAAAATAAAAAATAACTCACTTTTTCTTATATGTTATATAGTCGACCCATAATAATAAGATGTTGAGCATATATAATGGCAGCTATGGCAGCTATCTGATACATTTGACTGATCTAACCAATACCCATGTATGAGAGATAGACGGACCTGCTGATGCTGATCAAGAATAAAGTGTATATTCTATGGAGCCGTCTTCTTCTATGCGTTACATGTTTCCCGACAAAACTTGGGTTGTATACAAGGGTATACAAATGGAGAAAATGAATAAGAAGAACTGAAGCTTTCAATATGCTGAATATGGGCAAATTATTATTTATGTTATAATATGTATATATATATTTATTAGCAATACTTTTTTAAAAGCACTTTGAACCCCATTGAACTAAGCCAAGTTAGCCGAATCATCAGCAACACCTACAAAAAGCGAACAGTCGGCTCAGCATATTGTGCATATGTCCGTAGTAAACACTTTTTCGATTTCTTACTTTCTTTAGAGAATTTTAACATAATTGCATATTATTGGGTGGGGTCTTTGAACCAAGCTGATTTTAGCCTCAATTATCGTTTGGATTCGTTGAGAAAGTAAAATCGATTGCAAAATAAGTAAAGCCAAAGACGTTGGCAACCCAAATCTGCAGGTGAAGCTAGCCAAAATAAAATATAAATAAAAATATATGTATGTGTATAAGTGCGGGCCAGAGGAGCCTACACACAGGTGCTGACTGGAGGTATTTGGTATTTGGTTCAGTCGTGACATGGCCAGACAATGCTTAGAATGTGTGCTAGGGATTAGAACTGAGAATTTACCTTGGCCCATGACCCATCGCCCATGGCGACCAACTAACCCAATTGGCCAAGTTACCTTGAAGCATTTGTTGGTTTTGTCGCTTAGCAGCATTTCCGCATAACGCTGCATATTTTGCCAAAAATCTGATCGCATTTATAAAAACCAACTGGCCAGAGCCCAATGCCGGCTCAGTCTCAGTTTACAGCTTCGCAGCCAGCACGGTCAAGCCAGGTGTTACGACTTAACCACGACATCATTATCATCATCGTCAACATCATCAGCAGCACCTCAATATGTCCATATCAAGGGCGTTAATCGCTCTGCTGCTCTTCTGTTATCGACTGCAGACATGTCTGGCCAACTGCGATGGGCGCTGTGTGCGCAGTCCTTCGTCCGGGCAACTATTTCGCTTCATACCCGTTCGCCTGTACACGCCGGAGCAGCTGATAATGCGGGGCTGCTGGTGCGCCAGCCACGTCAGCAGCAAATCGTGCAGGAGGTGATTGTGGAGAACAATTTCGGTGGTCTGGGCCCGGGCGGTTTTGGGGGTCCACCCTTTGGTGGTCCGCCGCCTTTTGGTGGCCCGCCATTTGGCGCCGGATCCGGCTTTGGTCGTGGCGGCTTTGGTACACGTGGTGGCTTTGGCGGCGGCTTCGGCGGTGGCTTTGGTGGTGGCTTTAGTAGCGGCTTCGGACGCAGCTACGAGCCGGCCGAGCAGCCAGAGCAACCAGCCATTCCAGCCAAGTGCAATGAGCCCAGCGCTCAGGCGCCGAGCGTTCAGGCGCCGCCCTGTGCCAAAAGCTATGTGTTCTCCTGCGACGCGGTACTGAAGCCAGTGCCCTGTGCAGCGCCAGATGGCAATTGTGGCTATTGAGAGACCAAAGGACTGTTATTGATATCTATAAATAAAACTGAATGTTAAGAATTACAGTTTTTATATACAATTCGGGCTGGGCATAGATAACATCAGACAGAACTTAATGATGTTGCCTCAAAGAAATAAGAGATTATTTAATTACATTTCCAAATTTGGTCGGTTTTTTAGAAACAATTTTCTGCTCTAGGGACTTAATTTCATTCAATGGAATATTTTCTGGGAATAGAATACAACAAAAAGAACTTAAATATGTCGCCCAAAGGAAATAACATATTAATCAAATACATTTCTAGATTTGGTTGGTTTGATGGAATTTTCTGATTGTTTACATCATTTCTGATGAACATTTCGCTCTGAACTATTTTAAAATATTTAAAAAATTATCGGATTAAAAATGTTTATTAGATCAACGGATATTTTTAAATTAAAAAAAATTTTTGATAAGCTAAAAATAGTTTAGTATATTAATCATCATTAATATACAAACAATATTTAATTTTAATAACAAATTCTTTGGTAAACATTTTGTTACATGATAAATTTTAAAATGATTTGAAAATAAGTGGACCTAACAGATTTTTAGCTTATTATTAGCTTATTTTAATAAAGATTGCCAGATCATTTTTACTTCGAGAAGGAAAAACTAATAGATTTTAAGTAAGTCTTCTAAGCGTGAGCTATAAGTCTAATTTCCAAAAATGAAGTGCTTATATATCTATACAGATTTTAAAATACCAAACATCTACTTTTAAAAACGTTAAAAGTTAAAAAATTGTTCTTTATTTTTGGCTAGGAATCTTTTATCACAATTTCCAAATACAGAATGTGTACATGTGTGTCTATAAAAATCTAAAAATACTGAGTACTTCAAAATATTTTAAAATGTAAAAGTTAAAAGATTTTGAATGCATTTTTTGGGTGTAAATCTGTTATCATCATTCCTAAAAATACAGAATTCGTATATCTACACAGATTGAACTGTCGCATTGCTTTTCCGTTTCCATTTGGAGATTTCATATGGAATAGTGAAAATCCAATTTGTTCAGAAAATAGATCCCATACTCGTTATGCTAATCTTCCATAACCCAAAAAATATGAAAACAACAAATAATGAATTTTTTCCTCTTAATATTTTCAGTTTATTGGATCAGGTAAGCCAAATGACGATCAATCATTGCGTTTAAAGCAATTCACGCACAAAGGGCACAGTGTATTGGGGCACGTACTGGGAGTAGGCACCGGCGGAGCCGTAGGAGGGAGCTGGCGCAGAGCAGGGCACGGGCTGCAGTGAGGGTTGGCAGCTGAACAGGTAGTTCTTGGGGCAGGGCGGGGATGGAACGGAGGCGGGTGCTGAGTAGGCGGCGGGTGCAGCCGGTGCTGGAGCGGCATAGGCTGGGGCAGCGGGAGCGGCGGGTGCAGAGTAAGCGGGAGCAGCGGGCGCAGAGTAGGCGGGAGCAGCGGGCGCAGCGTAGGCGGGAGCAGCGGGTGCCGGTGCAGAATAAGCTGGTGCAGCGTAAGACGGAGCAGCTGGGGCGGCGTAGGCGGGTGCAGCAGCTGGAGCTCCATAGCCACCATAGGCAGCGCGCGATACTCGAATGTTCTCAGCCAACGGAGCCGGGATCAGGATGCCTTGCGTTGGCTGCAGCTGAATGGTCTCTGCGCCGCAGACCGCGGCCAGCATGGTGACCAGAAAGACGTGTCCAATGTTGAGTGCCATTGCGGTGTTTGGAGGTGTTGTCTGTGTTACTTGCTGCCGAAGTGGAACCAAATGGTTGACTGTAGTGGATCAGCGTCGAGGCTCTCCACTTTATAGCCCTGTCCAAAAAACGCTGAGCGTGTTGGAAACCTGGAAAATGAAGACCAAAAAACAAACAAGAACGAAAAGCGAAAAAGCACAAATTGCTGACGATCTCAAATGGACTGCAGTTGGGCTTAGCGTAACCAAGGAGAACGGTGTAGGGTGAATCTCTGACCGGCTAACACCAATTCCAAATGGCCAAATTGACGAGACTGTTGCTGCTGCTGCAACTGCTGACCCCGAATTTGGCTTTTCCAGCTGCCGTCGTCGACGTCGTATCTGAACCGCCGACAGTTTCCGCCATTTCACAGTTTCTGGAGCGGCGGGCAGAGCCAAATCAAGAGGAACTCAGCTGGACACATCTGTTGCCCACGAACTATTACTCGGAATTGAATCAACAATACTATGTGAGATTTCGCAGGCACTCTCGGCTCGCCCTCAAGGATCTGCGCAGAGCCCGGTCGTATCCATTTGAATATGCGCGATATCTCTAACAATAATATTTAAAGAACCCAAAAAAAAAAACAATTTGGGAATAAATCTTTTGCCCATATGTCGAAAATTGTTGTGCAATCAGCGGAAATTAAATTAATTTAATATATTTTCAAGCTCTTTTAAAGGAAAGAAAAGTCAATATACAAGCACACATAATATATACCTAGAAAATGGTTTCAAGAAATAAATAAATAACTTGTCCTTTTAAAAGATAAATGATTACTTAAAAGTTCTTAATCATGATCAAGAATTTTGATCGAGCAGTTTTCTTAATTGTAGCTATTTTATTTTATTTAAAACACGAGAATAGCTCTAAATAAATCGTTAACTTTTGTTTCATATTTAATTATTTAATTGAATTTCAATAAAATTTCCTCGCATTAAAAAGCTTGACTGTTAAGATGTCTGGCAATATATGTACAAACATACATATTTAAAGAGACAAAAATATGTATGTACGTATGTATTTAACGCAGTAGGACGGTTTTATCTGCTTGCATAGAGCTTGAATACAAAGAGTGGACATTTCTTCCCGTTGAAAGGCTATTGTTGTGGATGCATGTTATTCTGTTATACATGTGTTATATGTTATACCGCAGGCAGTAGCTACCTGCACAGAGCGTGTATTGTGTATAGAAAGGGCGAGCTAAGTACATACATATATAACTTATGTGTCGCCTGCGTTTACGCTAATGGCGGCGATGCTTTTGATCCCGTTACTTTAGTTGTGCACCTAGCCAAGAGAGCTGGCTCAAGAAGTGAGCATAGCGCGAGCTTAATGAGATGATTAAGTTTGTGCGCGTCCTTCATTTATGATCGGGCGAAGCATGTAAGCGAGTGTTGTTATGTTATTCTTTATTCTTCTTTTTGTTTTTTTCTTTTTTTGAACAAGTTAAAATTGTCTACGTGGTGTAGAACACGATAAGTGTGTGTAGTGTACTAGTGTGTTAATCTTATATAAATCAGTTTCCAGCTATTTACCGGTCATAGTGGTATGTTCATATGCTTATTTAAATATCTGTAAAAAAAAGAAATACATGAACACGTATATATGTAGCTAAGTTTTGGTGCTAACGTTTTTCACGCATAAAAAAATGGCGCGCTTTAATTTACACTTGCCGCCTAATAGAAAAAGGGGTAGGGCGAGACCAAAAAGAGAGTAATCTAAAGATTTTCGTATAACACTTGAGCTTCAGCGAGACGTTTATGAAAAAGCCTGAGCAGTTAAATACTCATTCCTATGAAATTGGTTATTTGTATGTACAATTAAATGGATTTCTGATATTGGACTTTTGTTATATTAAGACATCAGCTTTAGAGGGCATTCTCCCATTTATCAACTGTTACGTTTGTGAACAGTTACAAAATGTTGTTCCTAACAATCGCAGTGCTGCAGTTGTTATATCGATAGGCTTATCGATTGTCGATTAACTTGCATTCCACACGCATGCTCGCGTGGGCGCATTTGACGTCACTAGGACGAAGGACACAACATAGGCAAGCCAAACAAAACAAAGTTCACGACTGAACCGTGAGCAGTTTTAAAGAAAAGTTTTAATTCTGGTAACATAATTAAATATGAAATTAACACTGCGCCGTTATTCGTGGCTGGTTGCACTGCAATTGGCTCTGCTGGCTGGCGATTTGTTTTTCAATGCCTTTGGCTCTTGGCTGTCGCGGGATAAGCTGCAAACGGCGATATTCTTTTTTGTGTGAGTGACGAAAGTTGTCGGACCCAATATATATTATCTAAACAGTATTTCTTAATCATGGAAAAGCATTCAGGACGCCTTCATTATCGTTGAATATCTGCTGTTTACACTGGCGCTACATTCGACTTGCGTCTATCAGGTGGGCGCCTCGCACATTATCCTGCGCAATTGCAAGCTATTTTTGTTCAGCATTACGGTCTATTTTCTGCTGTCCGCCTCACAGCACTCCTGGACTGTCTATCAGTATCGTTTGTCTGCACCAGAATCCGCTCAGCAATGGCCCTTGGCCCTCTATGCCTTAACGGTGCTCCAGCGCCTGAGTAAGTTCCAACTTCCAAGTTTTCAAGAGTTTTCTTAAAACACAACGTTTATCTTTTGATAATATCTAATAGTGTCGGTTTTCTACTACTACACATCAAAGTCAACAGCTTTGATTATGGCCGATCCGCGCTATAAGGAGGAACATCTCGATTGGATAGCCGAACAACTGGGTGACAAGTAAAACGATTAAGTGAGAGTTTAGGGGTATTGTACATACTTTAGCTAGGGGGCCCAAATTGTTGAAATGTAAAGCTCAAGTACAATTAATAAATGTACAAAGCACAAATAAAAAATGCCAATTACTGCTTTTTATTAAATCATTCAATTCATTGCTATTACAGTTTAAGTTAAGGAAATGCAAAAATATACCTTAATTAAAAATTGGTACACGTGGCGCCATCTATGCGATGTTGGCCAGAAGCAGCGGCATCTAACGTCCACTAGATGCGCAAATGAAACTTAAAATTTTATTTATACTTGACAGCGATTTATCGCCATAAAAGAAACTTTAGTCATGGACATTTCTATATTGAACAAGAATACATTGAAGGCAACTCCATGTTGTTCTACTTTTGCAGAGGATTTTACATTTTATCCACGAATCGTATAATGCTGTGATGTAAAAGTTTTTCCCAATTTTGAAAATATTTTAAAGATATTTCTTTCTAAATCGTATGCTCAAAATTTTATTAATATATAACAACGTTATTTATAAAGTCAATGGCAACAAATACATTATTGCGCCCGATCCCATTATTGAATAGCTGGTACAACTTTAGATTAAGGAAATGAATGTCATATATATTTAGAAAATGGAAATGCCTGCGTTTTAAACTTCGGCACTTAAAAGATAAAAGACTCTTTTAAAGTTCAACATGAAGAAAATACTTGCGAAAATATAAATATTTTAGGAATAAACACAAACTCTGAATGTTATTACAAAACATGCTCCATTAACGTTTGGCTATTATCATACCTTCTTGGCAATTAAGATATATTTAGATCGTACGTAATTTGAATTATTTGCTGTACACAATTTACATTTGACAATGTCTCGATTGTTGCTCAATATTGTCCACGATTCATATAGTAAGCACTAAGATATTTAAATATAGATACATATTTTCAGTTTATAAAGCTAGGCATTATTGTAATATATTTAGTTAAATATGATATATGTAGATCAATAGATAATGCTTACAATTCAATTTCAAATATGCACATATTCAAAGTAAGCTATATATACATTTGTCTCGTTTGATATGATATGAATATAGTTGGTCCCTCATTAATAGACGAATACTACGTTCCGGAGTAGCTAAATGGCACGCCAAATAGCTGCTCCCACGATTGCCCAATGGCATTCAGACAGCACTCGGCATTCGCCAGTGTCTCAAACTGCAAATGCCACAATTCGCATTTGTTTTCGGTTTCATCCAGAAAATTAACATTGTACTCGCAATCCGTAATCCGCTCCACCTCCACCAGATTGCTCATTTGCTGCGTAAGCGTGAGTTCAATGGGCTGCTCCTCGTTTGCTGTCAGCCAATTGAATTTGCCATTGCCGGCAATATGCAATTGCGTGTCGGTGGTCAGCAGCGTGCAGAGCTCAAAGCTGCGCTTCTCCGGACCATTTGTCCACTGGCAGCCGCTGAGCACGGCGCACATCTTAAGCGGTTCAGCGACCATCGAATTGAGCCGTTGACGCACCTCATCCGCCGGTTGCTGGATCAGCTCACACTCTGCGGGCAGCGGGTTGTCTAGCGAAACAGAAACGCATGTAGAGCAAATAGAATATAGCTTAGCCACCTCACTCACCTGCCAAGTACAACAGTAAGCTGTCTGTGCGCAGCATATCCTGCAGTATTAGCACAAAGCCACCCCAGTCGCGCAGGCTGAAGGACAAGCCCAGTTTCCAGGGCAACAGCTGTATGCGAGTCATGCGATTCACTGTTACGCTAACCACCTGACGCAGCCACTTGGCGACATCATCCTGTGGCGGCGCATACGCTTCCATCAGATAGCACTTGCAGGTGGACATAACCAATAGGCCATCGCGCATCGTTTGCGTTTGCTCATTGTATATCCGACCCTTGGCCAGCCACTTGAAGTGCTCGCCCACTTCCTTGAACTTGCTCTGATAGAAATAGAGCTTCAAGCGGTGATCGATGTCATTGTAATCGCTATAATTAAATTTATATGGCTGAATGGCGCTTGCACTGGCCTCCGTTTCGATCAGCTTCTTCGAACTGGACATTAGCATGTTGGTCGATTGAAAAAGAGCTGTAAATGTGAAAGATAATGATTAATTATGATAATTATTATTATTGTTAAGAGTAAAGTGTATAGTTACAAGTTATTAACCTAACGCTTTGAACAGCACTAGCCTGGGATTCTAACCTTGATCCTCGTATGTCCAAAAATTCTTAGTTTAGTTTCCAAAAAATATATAAAATTCTTACATTCAAATAACGTTTATAGCAGATTTCACCTTCTTCTTAAATGCAGATATCCGTTCTAGCCTATTTTTATAGTAATTTATTTTTACAAAACAAATTATTCGTCTCTCTGCTCTCTAGTTCAAGAGAACGATCAATAAGAAAGATTTTATTTTCACCCTATCTATGTCTTGATTTCCCTTTTACTTTCACTGCAGCTCTCTCTTATTATCGCTACTACTTTAAAACATCACCCTTCTATGCGCTTCTCATTTTCCCAATTTAAACGGACAGATCCTTTTTTAAGATACCGCTAAATGGTTCTAAAATACATTAAATATTTGTTTTACATACCGCCAAACATGGAAGATAGGCCCGCATCTTCGGCTGTCTTTAAATGTTTCGTTTCATTATGACCATTTGCGGCCGTCACTTCATAGTTATTGTTGTTGTTGTGTTGGTGACTCGTGCTGCCGCCAGATTCTGCCAGCAGCATATTGTGCAGAATGATGGCATCGTCCGTTGCCTGCCGTTGAGCCTTCTCCGGCGGCTGATGCTTGGCCTGCTGTTCGTAGGTGGTGCAAATGCTGTCGGTCACCGAACCCGACGAACTGCTCTCTGTTAGCTGGACATGAGCCAAGGCCTTGGCCTTTGCCGTTGCGTCCACATTGGCAATTGCTGCCTGCGTTGACGCTGTCTGTGCTCTGGCCTGTTCGGCGAGCAATAGGCAAAACTCGCGTTCAATGAAGCTTTGGGTTTGACTTTGGTGATCGTCAATGGTTTGCAGATTCGGGATTTGGGATATGCGACGCTCCTCGGAGGTTTTGCGACTGGCGCTCTGCACAAGGTTGGGATCCAGCACCTCAATGCTGGATTGGCTCGGATTGGATATAATGTCCACATCGCTCTCATTGGCACGAAACTCCAAATCGCGCTCTGTATTGGAGCTGCCCACCACCGACTGATTCGAGTCAAAGGAGCATTGCGAGTTGGTTATCTTCGAGCAGGAGCTGCTCTCATTTAGCGAATTGGCCGAGCCTGTGGAACAATCGAAAAGCATTAGTTGGGCTTCGAATAATGCTCAAAATCATAGATAATCTCTAATGGAAGCAGCATTGCTTTGCTTTCTCTTCAGTGATCGTAGCTTAAATGGTGCGTTAGCTGTTTACAAAAATTTTGAATAGATTTAACTGTTGTTAGCTGTATAAATTGATTTGTTAATTTTGTTTTCATGCTGCCCAAATGCTGCTTCACATTTACAACAAGTAGCCAAATGCAAATTGTTGTTTAACAACAAAGAAAATTAAATTTAAAATTTGAAATACAATACAATTGGAATATTAACTTTTTGTGGTTTGCATCAAACTCCTACGCTTGGGTGTGTTATTAGCGATGAGCCTGCTGTTGGCCACTAAATAATTAAATAGTAATTAACAATTGTAGAAGGTTGTTGTTGTTGTAGTTGGATGAGCGAAAAGTATATAAAAAGAATATATAAAAATATACAAAAGTTAGATTAAGTCGCATTTTGCCATTTGATTTACGTGTGATATATATATGGGCGTGTGCGTGTGTGTGTGTGGGTTTTATAATTGCATGCAAAAAGAAAAAGAAATAAAAAATAAAGTTAAAAATAATATCAAATACGATTAAACAAAATTTAACAAATAGCCAAAATCATAACTACAAGATATATAAACTAAAAGCCGCAAAACTATGTGTTAAATGTTTTTGTTTTTGTTAGTTTTTCTCTTTTTGCTCGACATAATGTAGAAGACTAGACAAGAACTTGCCAATACTTTGATTGTCCTCCTTGGACTGCAATACCAGCGGCGTGCTCACTAGCGATTCCTCCACAATTAACGCCGGCGACAGCTTCGGTTCCATGCTGGACACTTTGGGCTTGTCCAGCGAGCCGGTTACGTCATCGTTCACCTCCGCGACGAACAAGCTGCGGCAGTCCGGACAACGTGGCTCTGTCAAAAAATAATTAAAACGTAGTCAGAATCGATTTTAGTTAGTGTCCACTGTGGCTCATAGTACCAGCTGTCTTGTAGTTCTTGTTTTTGCGCTCTCTGGTAAACTTAATGCCACAATTGATGCAGCTATAAATGGTTATGTTCATATCGGTGAGATCGCGCTGGGACAGAATGTCGCGTAGTTTCTTTTCAAGTTCCTAAGTGTACACAGTTTTATTAATGGTTTCGATGGGGATTACTATATATCTTCCATATACCTGACATAATGCATTCTCCACACAATAAATGCGCTCCTGTTTGTCCTTTTGCATTGTATCAAAATTAATGCGTAGCGTATTCGATTTGATTCGCTCACAAGACTCCAAAACCTTGATGCTCCATTTGGTCTTGGTGCTGAAAGTAAATATATGTAATAAATAAATAATACATATATATGTGCTATATAGAAGGCAAACACATACCGTTCGCTGAGTGCATCCTTTTCGCGAATGTAATTCGAGGATATGGTAAGGAACAAGGGCTCGCTGGTCTTGTGTGCATGGTAGACAATATACAGCTTCTCATCGGGCTCTTCATCGGAAACTAAAAGAGTAGAAAACGTGATTTTAGGTTCGGTTCTAAGTGCCACATACGCGAGGATTTCACCTGGTTCCTCGTCCTGCTCAGCGCTCGCAGCTGCATAGCGACTTAGCACCTCCTTGTGCTTGTCAATCTCTTGCTGCTGTACTTCGTCCTCCTCCGTTTGCTCCTCCTGCATTGTATCGTTCGTGCTCTCATATTGCGTCTGAACGCTGCTGTCGCACGACTCGTAAACTGTTTGCTGGGTTAGGTTGGCGGCATCCGTGGGGCTGCCTTCTATATTTGATTCAAATCCGACCTTACGATTGCTGTTGTTCGTGGGCGTGGAGCTGATATTTAGCAGCTCTGGCTCCGACTCGGCCTGTTGCGCTGCCGGCGAGAACTCGCCCAGGAACTCGTTGAACTGCTGGCGTGCAACGTGACGCGCCTGTTCGCTGGGCTGCGGCGTGTCAATGCCCAGCATTAGCTCCGCATTGCCCGACTGCAGCCACTCGTTGCCATACTTGAGACGCAGTGTCTCAATTTTCTTTTTCGTCTCCAAATGGCTGCCATCTGTGGTCTCTTGTGGCCTCTCTTGTAACAGACTATTTGCCTCGGGGACTGCGATTGTGGCAGCTGCTTCAATTGCCGTCTCATCGCCATGTTCAGCGATTTCCACAGTGCGTTGTTTTTTAGTGCGTTTTTTGCTAATTTGCAGATCCGTTGGCGCTTGTTCTGCCTCGGACGATGAATCCTTGCCTCTGGCCGCGAGCGAAAGCTGCGAGCCCACACTGGAAGTTGGCGTATTGACGGAGGCACGTGAACTATTTATGGATACATAACTGCTGACTAGACGATGATTCATGTTGCCTACAAAGCGCAGCTGCTGGCTGCCAGTTAATGCCTTCTCGGCCTTAGATAGCGGCTCAAAGTCCAGCACAAATTTCACAGTCGCCGTATTCTTGTGCAAATACTGTGCCGTGGCCAGGCGATGCTTGGGATGGCAGGCGAGCGGATTGCCCTGCAAATTGAGCGTGGTGAGCGTCATCAGAACGCTCAGCGGCAACAGCTGCGTGTGCTCCAGTAGGCAATTGTCAGACAAATCCATGGTTGTAAGCGCATCCAGCTTGGTCATATCGAGCAGTTCCTCCACATAGTTATTGCTTATGTTGAGCAACTGCAGCCGTTTACAGGCCTCCACATGAAACTGTGGCAGGTGCGTCAGACAATTGTAGCTCAGATCGAGCGTCTTTAGATGCGGCAGCCACTTGATGGCCCTAACGCTGGTCAGCTTATTGTGGCGCAAATTTAAATGCTGCAAGTGCTGGGCAAACTCCAGAGCCGTGTCCACTGCACGCAAATTGTTGTAGCTAAAGTCCGCGGACTGGAGCTCGTTCCAGACAAAACCATTCGAATTATCGCCGCCGCAATGCGTTATGATATCCTCCACATTGCTTATACTCTTGATGCATATCAAATGCTGGAGCTGCGCGCGAAGCGCTTGAATCCCCACCACCTGGCATATGTT
This sequence comes from Drosophila littoralis, assembly GCA_018903485.1. NCBI lineage: Eukaryota > Metazoa > Arthropoda > Insecta > Diptera > Drosophilidae > Drosophila > Drosophila littoralis. Next base: position 6,810,112 of record JAEIGF010000059.1, on the reverse strand, counting down.
GATCTTGTGCACCTCGAGGCGACGCAGCGCACGAAACTTGCATATGTCGATGGCGCCCTCAAAGTAATGCTCGCTGGGGAAATAGTTGAGCTTCAGTAACGTTGTCTTCTGCACGAAATCATGGAGCAGCTGCAGATCCGGAAACACGCTCGACTTGGCATTGATGGGTTTGACCACCTGAAACGCATGCTGCTGCTTGTGGGTTGGGCCAAGGCCCGCTCCAGCCACAATATCGCTGTCCGCAATCAAAGTAAAGGAATCGTTCAAAGCACGCAGCAGCGGACCTGCAATTGTGTGAGTGAATGTACGTGAGATTAAGAAAATGGGTTAAGCTGATAAGCAGACCGAGCTTAGAACAAAGCAACTGGTGGGTGCGGTCATGTCTCACCCGCATGCCCAACCATGCCTGCTGCTGCTGCTGCTCACCTGATAAGGTCAAGGTAAACTCGGAGCTCAGGATTTTATCACCATTCTTGCGCAGCAAATTGGCCAATTCGGTGATCTTTTGTGGGTCCATCTCATTGACTACAAATCGATGGCCATAAAGCGTATCTTCTTCAATTTAAATTATTGCTTTCAACTGCGTTTTGTTATTAGCCTAGGTGTTTCAGCTTTATGCGTTGCAGCCTTTTACGTCTGTCAACTGAAAACAAACAACAACAGCAACAATATATTAATAAGCACACTCATACGTTCACACACACACACACACACAAAACACAATTTGCAGCTGGCATTTCACGTAGTTCACCTAATTCTATTTTGATGTTTATGATTTGGCTACTGCCCCTCTGAAAATACACAAAGGCATTTATGACGCCATCGTCCAGTGCACAGTAATCGCACAATGCCACATACTCAACAAATACGTATATGCATATATTGATTTTTATACAATTATCCAGCTATTTAACTGCATTGCTGAGCGTTATTCTCGTTTTGTGTAGCTAAAATATTCCACTGGGCAAAGGAAATAAACTTTTGTTATTGCCAAAAAAAAAAAACGAACAGTCAGCGAGAAACGTAAACACAGAGTTGTATTTTAAGTGTTGCAAAATGTCAGCCCAACAGCTGTTTGGCAATAATCGATATGTAAATGATTGAAATATCGATAGTTGCAGACGTATATTTGAACTAAGGCGCCAAGCAAAGAATATGCTATGAAAACTAATGTTGCAAACCCAATAAACCATTTTTGTAGTTCGGCTCACGGTACGAAGCGTTTTCTCGTCTTGAGTTTGGTTAGAGAACCCGCTTTTCCACATCTCCAAGCCCAGCTTCTAGTTAAAAACTTGATTTTCATATTTGTCAAATTTTTTTTTTTAAATTTATTTTATAAAATTAAATTTTTGACAAGCTTTAGAGCGCCAACCCGGATCTGCTTCGAGCTTCAAATCGGTTCGTCTTAAGCCCTCTCTGCCTCTCTGCAGCCTTCATAAAATCTATTCAAAAATAAATGCAGAATACTCTTTTTGTCTTTTGTTTTTTATTTAACACATTTGTATTTTACATTTGATTTATGACTTTAAATTGCATTAGAATTAACTAATGCAAATAAAATTTCGTATGTCTTAGTTTTTAATTTGTAAATTAAATCATTGTTGTTCCGTTTATTACGCCTCTTCTGTTGTTTTAAATTGTAATTGTAAAGTTCATTTACAATTGTCTTTAGGTACATGCGCACAATTTCATTTGCTAATTTATCTTTTATAAACTAAGCTAAAACAAAAAGCAGACTTCAAGATTGGTTTTTGTTCGTTTCTGTGGTTCGCTGGATATGCGTTGGATTTTAACAATAAATTAACAACCTATACACCATTCTTGTCGTTGGCTGGCGTCTGAGGATTTTAAAATGTGTGCTGAAAAAATGACTATTTGCTTGTGTTTTCTTTGTTTTTGTTTTTTTTGGTGCATAAAAACGTTTAGAAATTTGTGTTTTAATATATTTTACAAAGTTTGCCTGCGGAATAGAAAACAAAACTCATTATTTATAAAAGTGCTTGGCTTTAATAAGCGTAACATTTCATTCATTGCATTCAAATACAAACGTGAGTTAAAAAAATAACGTAAAATTCAATTAATAATATATCAAATTTTGATACGTACTGCTCGCTGCCGATTTGTATAGCTGCCAATATTTCAATTTCATCAAAAAATATGTTTTATTTAAAAAATATTTTTCCTAATTATGAGTTGCTTTTGATATGTACAGAACAAAAACAATATTTAAATACTTTATTCATGTTTAACAAAACGGATTTTGGTTTAACAAAAATGACACTGGACATTTTCACCTATGAACACATACATTGGAAAAACAATTGGGCGGCTTATGAAAACCATTTTAAATAGAATCGAATAGAATTATAAAATGCGTGTTGAGCTTGGCGAAGGAAGCGATTTTCGACTACGTATCGGTTGCAAATGCGTGAGTGTGTGTGTGCATGATAATATTGCGTGTGTATGACTTGGCTTGATATATAAACAAATAGTATTTACAATCGAATTGAATCTTTTAGAACATTTGTTTTGGTGTAACACAGTTTAGAGTTTTGGCGACGGCATGATGAACGTATCCCTATGAGAAATCATATAAAAAAGAAGAGAAGAAAACAAATTTGTTTGTCGATGAAACATAAAAGTCGTTTTTTGCTTGTTTTTAGAAATGTACATGATATGGGTATTTATTAGGTTGGGATTGGGATTAGATGTGGGGTTTATATAGATGAGCTACTATGATTGGGAATTTGGAATGAGCGATTATTTCTAAAAGAAAAATATATATTTAAAACTTTTTTTGAAAGTATACAATTTGTATACAATTTGAAAATTTCGAATTTTGTTTTGAGTTTTATTTTTCATATTTTGTTATATTAAAATGTTTACTTAATCAGAAGTTTATATTAAATCAATAAAACATGCTAAAAATTATTAAGAGTGCATTAAACTAAATATATAGGCATAACTAAAAACAAATAATTAACATAAATCGTTGGTTACAAGAAAGGAAGTTCAATTGCAAATTAAACACAAAATAAGGGAAAACTCAAAGGGTTGTGTGTTCGTGTGTGTTGGGCGTAGGCATAGACGGGAAGGGAGGATTTACGGGAAAGTAATACGGAACTCTTGGAGATATCATGTGCAGCTGTGCAAAAAGCAAAACAAAAGAAACTCAACACTTACATATGCTCGGGATGATTGCGTATGCAATCGATTAAATCTTTAGGCTTAAGCTGATTTGTGCAAATTTTGTGTATGGCGGTGAACAATGGGAATCTGCAAGTATATAAACATAAATATACAGTTAAATGCGATTTTAGTTTCGGATATAAACGTGAAACGTACTTATCCTCCAGGCCTTTGTTTTTCAACATATAGTTAACCTCCTCGGCAGTGGGCGGGCCCTGCAATTTCTGGCCATTGAGCATCTCCTTCTCCAGATCCTCAATTGTCTTGCCAGATGTGACAAAAGCCTCTGAGACACGACGATTGCGACCGCCTGAAAAAAAATGTTTGCACATGAATTAAAGATGTGTATTTATCAACTGTATTCCCGCGACCCCTTACCGTAACACGTCGTGATGAGATCCGCAACACCGCAGCTCTCAAAGAATGTGGACAATTTGCTGCCCGGATAGAAGACATCGACAAAGCGTATCATTTCCATAAGACCCAAACGAATGACCGCTGCCTTAGTATTATCGCCCAGCTTGAGTCCATCGACAAAGCCCGCACCACAGGCAACAATGTTCTTCAGGGCACCGCAAACCTCAACGGCATCGGCATCCTCAACGACCACGACACGAAAATGATTGGCCTGGAAGAGATCACGCAGCACCTTGCCGTACTTTTTGTCCGTGCAGCCGATTGTCGTCTCGCAAAAGTTGCCCTCGGCCACCTCGTTGGCCAGATTAGCGCCCATCAGCACGGCGCATGGTATCTGATTGTAGACAATACAAGATTAGCTAACAATTGCATAAGATCATCTTCTCAAATGGGGTGTTACCTTCAAATGGCGGGTAATAATGTGCGATATCAGATCAATGCCGCCGCCCTCGGCCTTATCGAAGCCCTTGATCAGGGATATGGCAATGGCATTTGGCTTGATCTTGCCCAGCAATTGTTTGCAGAAATTTGGTATAAACTGATGTGGCACCACAAAGATTAGTATATCGGCATTCTTGGCAGCCTCAACCAGATCGGGTACAGCAACCTATAATAAAACGTGAGAGAGAGAGAGCGAGAGAAAACTTAAACAAATAAAATGCGAAAGGTGTTTGTGTGTGTGCATCAATAAAAACGCCAAGCGAATGTTCCGATAAGCGGCCAAAGTAGCTCCGATAAGCGGCCAATAGAACAAACCAAACACAGAGCTGAAGGTTGAATGAAGGAAACTCTGAAATCTCAAAATGCGTTCCGTGCTACTGCGGAAATCACTTGAAATGCACGTGTATTCCATTTTAGAGGCTTGTCTCTCATCTGGACTCTAGCAAAACTTGTGCATTTTGAAACATAATGCTCATTTGAATTAATTATCAATCGGTTTGTACGAACTTGTGTTGGGAACTTGTTAATGGCTTATATAACTGTTAAGCTATGGTATAAAGTTCAGGCGAGATATCTATCTCGTATATTATGTCTTTCTTTTTGCGATTTATATTCGCCGTAGATAAGACAACCAGTTTTTGACCAAACAAAAAACCCCAAACTCTGCTAATATTTGGACTTTAAATTTATACATATTAAACAATCTAAAAAAGAAAGCTAATTACTTATAACGAGAGTGCTCTAGTCCTATGGCTAGTGTTATGGCTGAGATGCTTCTTCTTTTCTCAGCCTTAAACTATAGAACTTGGCTGCTTATAGTCAGATCTTTATGAAATTTTCAGTACTCAAATATGCCAAACAATGCAATACGCATACCAAAGCGCAACGATATGCAAACATGTTGCATATTTCTTCTTTGTGTACGCTATACGAAAGAGATAAAATATCAAATATAGTATCTCGTATCTCTTATAATCCCCGAGTTAGGCCTGTTTTTCGCATTCTCTATTGTAGTTTAAGATAACATCACGTATCTCGACGGACTTTGATTGTTTTCCTGAAACAGTATACCCTATTGCTTCTATAAATTTGCAATGGTTATAGGGCATAAAACATGCAAAATTGCCTTTTGTTTTGTTATTGCGAAAACATTTTCCATAACTAAAGCGACAAGCACAAAGTTTAATAGGTTGGAACTAAATGCATTTAATCGATTCGTTTGCCTGTAAAAAGTTCATCATTTGTCAACTGTACAAAACCTTAATTGTGTTTAAAGTCAAATAAATAATTGCCTAACCCACCTCTAATCAAGTGCATAATTAATACAAACTATCTTTCATCTAAATTATATATTAATTTAATTAATTTTGTGGGAAATTGAGTAAATTATAGACTAAACAATTGTGAATTCTAATGAGTTATAAGTTATCTTTATGAGAAAAAAGTTGCATTTTGATGCGGAATCTAAAATTTCTGCCTAAAGTCAAGTTTCCACATTGATATTCCAAATATTTGCCCAAATTATCATTCCAAATAGAAAATCTATATTTTGTTATAGGGTATAACATGCTTTCTTCAATGCGTGACACATATCATGTCAAAAGTATTGGGGTATAAAAATAGATTAGAAAACTAACAAATTGTTATCATAAAACTCAATCATTTTCCGCGACAGTATTTTATTTGATTTTCCACGATCTCCCTTATCAGGCAACTATAAAGAAATGGTGCGTCGATTTCGACAAAAACATTTTCAAGTCGTTTAACTTTTAATTTGACAAATGCTTTGCATATTTGCCTGCATCTTTGACATTGGCCCATGGTTGTTTGTTTAGAAGCTATATAAAAAAAAAATAAGTTTTTGTTGTTGCTTTCACTATTGAAAGTTTGCCAAAAAACATAGCTATATAAACTTAGGTATATATGTATGTGCGTATGCACACATACATATATACATTTGGCCGCGCTGGCGTGAAATTATATAGAAATACAATAGGAACGGACATAGAAACGATTTAATTTGTTTTTCTCTTTTATCAATGCTGCAGTGACAGCTGTTCTAGACGAAATCCTAAAATTCTAATGATGTTTTCGCTCGCACGGAAAATTCCATTTAATTAATTAAGAAATTATATCAGAATATAGTCAGAGTTAGCAGTAATTGGCCAAATAAATCATTTTTATATCACTAAACAGCCCAAAAAACTCTTCGAAAATGTTTCGAACTCAATGTACCTGTTGTTACCTTTCAAACCGAACCGAAATGTAGTACAGGCTATTAGATATTTATTAGGCGGCACTTTATCGAAACAACTAAAATAGCGTGTTTAACATGACCTGCTAACAAGGCGGCTTATCTATAATCAGCAAATACAAACAGTCAAGTGCTTTGCTCGCATGTTGATCCTCTTATCAGTTCAGCTGTGCAAATTGTGGCTATGTGTGTGTACATTTCCATATATATATGATACGACAACATTGATCTGTCTAACTGTTACAGTTGCTGTCGACTGTGATATGCATAATTGTTTTTGCGCTAAGTTTCTCTTAGTGCAAGCCAAGCACAACATTTAAGAGAGAAAGCTTAAGAGAGTGTGAGCGCGCATACGTCAAGCCGGCCTTGACCTACGTCAAAGACACAGCGGCAGAACTGTCACTGCCAGCATGGCAGAAGGTTTCGTTTGTGTGCAGACGTCAGAGCAAGGCGAAACTTTTTGTTGCTATTGGCCCTGAAAAAAAAGTGCAGCGTTGGCCAAGAGTGTGACAGAGAGAGAGAGAGAGAGAGAGTGAGAGTGCGCGAGGTGAGTTGTAAAAATAGCTGTGCATTCGTCTGATTAGATAATTTGACGTAAATACGACGGCCAAGATCAAGGCAGCGGCGTCTTTTATGTAAGGGGCAGCTGCAGCCGCCGTCGCTGCACTTTGTTAATAATTGCACTAAAACTAATACAAATATTGCATAACAGAAGCGGCGTTTGATGTTTTTTTTTTTCACACATATTTTTTATGTTGACCATTTTAATTAACAGTTAGCCGCCTCAGCTATATATGTATATGACTTTGCGCTTTTCTTACTCACCACATTTGTTGGCAGTTTGTGTCCCTTCAGGTATTTAACATTCTCGTGCGTTTCATTGATAATTTCCGTTAACTTCTTGCCATCAATCATCTCCTCGTAGACAAACATTGTGACGCGCTCCTCAAACTCGGGCAGCGCGGCCGCATTGGCGCCCACGATTTTCGCTATGGCCGAACCCCTGCACAAGGTTCAAAATGCCAAGGTGCAATATGCAATTATTATATAACTAATGACGTTGTTATTGTTCTTAATGCACTCACCAGTTGCCAGAGCCCACGATGCAAACATTTACTTTTTCCGCCATGCTGCTGTATTAATTATTGTTTTTGTTGTTGCTGCTGTTGTTGTTGTATGGCAAAGTGTTTTCAACTCCGTCGATTGATTTGTACGCGTGTCAGACTCTTGGAATTTGCGACTAGCTCAGCGATTTATTTACTACGAACTGACACGTCGAGACCACGGCACATTTAATAAATACTATTCAGTAAACGCGTATTAGCAAGCGTACGAAACGACACAGCTATCGATAACATTATTGATTGCCAAGCGATAGTGTGTATCGAGTAATCGAATGTTACGCATAAATTGGCATATTTCGAACTAATATTTTCATTTTAGTTTTGCTTCAGAAATTAACGAAAGATAAGCTTAGAATCATAGAAAATGTGAAATGATTTCTTATTAATTTCGTGTCCTGCTCTTTGGTTTGATAGATGGCGCGAACAGCTGTTTACGATTAACAATTCTGTTTGGGGTAAAGTAAATTTATAAGAAAAACGATTGAATGTATACAAATTATATTTTCCAAAAGATTTCTGCTGAATTTGCTTTATATATGAGCATAATATCCATTTTCCGATATTTGTTGATTTCCATTGCTTATGTTTGTTTTGATTTTGCATTGAACAGCTGATTTGTTATCGTTTTTTTTTTCCATTTCCATTGATTCAAAATATAATATGCAAAATAGTTTTTTTTCACTTTCGACAATAGAAATAAGTTTGAATATATGTTATTTATAATTATTTATGGTTATTGCCACCCTCCCTTATGCTCATATGAACTGTTAACTGTTTAATGCTGTTAACTCACTGTTAACTGCGCGCGAAATTCAATTTTTCTTGTTAACATTTTTGACATTAGCTACGTTTGTGTTTTACGGTTCTGGTCACATGTTACACAACAACAAATTATGAACTGCTTTTAAGTTAATTAAAATGATTATTTAATACAATAATTTAAATAATCGTGTTCCCAAACATATGGCGATACGAAGACAAACAGAACGGATGTGTTAAAAACAATTTAAGTTTAGCTGCTCCTTAGTGGCATATGACAATCGGCGGGTTCTCTGCGATCAATAATTATCTATTGTAAATCTCATAGCATCGCTTATATTATCCGACAGTATCGCTCTTAGAGTCTAGGTCTTAGAGCTCAATCAGGTCAACGCGTGGGTTACCTTCGTATAGAAGGGGCAATAAAAGTCATTGGCCAAGCGAGTGCTTACCACAAACATTAAGCAGCAATAGCTAAAATAGATACTTAATATCCTCCAATCCCATCCCATTATTTAATGTCATTTAAATTATTCAAGCGAAGTACCTGATTTAATTTAAATTTTAGCTTGGGTAAGTTTATATGCTTAGAATTTATTATTGTATAATATTTTTATATATTCAGATACTATTAATGATATCATTAATAGTAATGTTTTCTAATAAAATATAATTCCTTTTTTGTTAAAAATTTTATTTGTATTAGTTTGGAGTTCATCTTTATTTTGTCCGCTGATTTTGGCTTGGAGTACCCAGATCGAATCAGTTCGATTTAAAACCTGTTCACAGCTTTGGTATCTTGTATGGAAAGCAGTATTACTTATTTTTTTTCCTTTTTTTATACAAATTAGAAGTTAGCTTATGCTTAGGTCTGAATTGCCCTAACAAATGTTTCTATAAATGCACAGTCAGTCGGGTGAAACAGTTTTATATATTGATATATTTTGTTTTTAACATTCAAAAAATTAAAAGAATTTCTTTAATCAATGGGTATAAATAATTTTCCGGCTCCTTTCTTGAAAAAGATTTATTCTTTTATGAACAAATTTGTTCAGGGTATTTAAATTATGTTTGGTAACTCGCATTGATTTTTTAAAAAGTAATTATTTATATTAACTTAAATCAACGTGTAAAATAATTTCTGTTTCCCTCCTACTTAATAAATATTTTTATACTTTCATCAACATATTCGTTCAGGTTTCATAATTATATTTGGAAATTCGTATTGTTTTTGTTGACTAGTTATATTTCTGCATATAAGTAAAACAAAGACATTTCGGACTTGCTTAGTATATGTTGACCTTTCAGTTTTTCTGGGCATTGAGCTGATGCTGTTGGAGTTGTTGGCTGAGGAGGTGTCAGGTGATTAGCTATGTAACTGTTGTCGCCATAGTCATAGGTGCTCGACGTTAAGCTTCGGCTAGTACATGGCTAAAGCTGGCCCCGCAGAGTCATGGCTGACCACTGCCACGCCCACACATAGGCAATGCCTGTTCGCCGGGCGCATCCCAATGGAGGAGGTTAATCATGCAGCGATGTTGTTACGCGTTAATACCTTCATGTGAGCTGGACCACGTGCTGGGCGATGTTCGTGTTGCGTGTCTAACGCCGTTTGGCCCTTCATATGTGTGGATGTGGATGAATCGTGTCGCATCGAGTTGGTTTGGGTTTGGTTTTTGGTTTTCGGTTTTTGGGCTTGGGCTTGGGCGTGGGTCGGTTTCTCTACACGGGGTTGCTCTAATTCTTGTTGTTGCTGTTGTTGTGCACCCGTAAAATTGATTGCGGCGAAAGCTGGAAAGTTGCACGTTATGCTCGTGGCCTGACTTGCTCCTGCTTTGCGTCTGTGTCTGAGTCCCAGTCTGTGTCTATTCTGGTTCTGCTTCTGGTTCTGTTTCTGGTGTGGCGTGCGGATTGGCTTGTTTCCATGGTATTTCATAGCAGCAGCAACAGCAGCTCGTAATGTGATTTTGTGCAGCATGGCAATCACGATTATCGCCCACTCACCTATCCATCCCTTAATTTTCTTCTGCTTCTACTTGCCAAATGCATTGCATTAAAAAGTAGCATAAATGAGCGGAAATCGTGCAGTCTTTATTTATTATCTGTTTCTTTTATACATACATATAAATCCTTATATGGAGATGAAATTCTTGATTTTACAAACTTGACCTGTGCTTTATTTGCCGATAGTTGAGTTATATCAAATAATCTGGCAAAATATGAAAGCGTGAAACTCTGTACATCAATTATAAAACAAGTAAGGGGTTCTACTCGGGAGCTCCCGACTAGGGGATACCCTGAACCCTCTTCTTCCAACACCAAACGCAGATAAATATATACTATTCTAGAAGCTACGTGTCTAGTTTGGTGACTCTAGCTATTATTATTTACTAAAATTGCTCAAAAGACAGGATGTCGATATCGATTTTAATCGATTGCTTGGAAACGGAGTAAGTTATCGATTATCGGAAACAAACTCGATTTGCGTAGGAACTAGGAGCACCTACATCTAAAATTTCAGTCTCTAGCTCGTATAGGTTCTGAGATCCTTGCCTTCGTACATACTGATAGACTGACAGACGGACGGACGGACGGACAGACAGTCGGACATGGCTAGATCGATTCGGCTATTGATGCTGATCAAGAATATATATACTTTATGTGGTCAGAGATGCTTCCTTCTGCCTGTTACATACATTTATATTTTGCACAAAAACATTATACCCTATTACCCATTTTTAATGGGTTCAGGGTATAATTATAAGCAGTGTTAACTTTTATAGAGATTCTTCGTGCTCATTTCTAGTTAATCAAAAGTTTTGCTTCCTGTTTCCAGACACTTTTTAATTATTTGATGATATTTTTAATATGTTTAAAGATTTGATGCATGCTGCAAGAATTGCCAGTAATTAGTTCGAGCTCATTTGTACTTTATTTATGTATTTTTTTCTCTCTGTGTAATAGTTTATATAGAACAAAATTCTTATATCTTCCTTTATACCCTTCTACCTGTGGATACAATCTGGTTATGGAAAATTAGATTCCCCAAACCGCAGATATAAATGCTGTGTTTAAAAAGAACTTTTATAAAAAATTAAAGAGGAATATTGTTACTTTGATTACACTGATCGCTCCGCCTTATTAGGCACATTGCCATGAGATGGAATTCGGATGAATTATTTGGGGTTCCAATGGCCATTATCTTATGCACGAAATCTGCGGCTTAGCTGGACAAAGTCCCTGCTTACAACTGTTGGAATTTTAGCTACCCCTTCCATATCTTCGAATCACTCATATACAATGCTTTGCCTATGGCTCACTAGGCGTATGAGCAATTTCTATGCCCACGCCCAAATTACCATGTGGCGCGCACATCAATCCTTTTGCCCACACACACGCATACAGATGGGCGACAACAAGTGGCAGAATTCACATAGCCATCGGATGGCCGGGGCATGCACATCCATGTCCAATATGCAGCAGCAGCCACCTTTTGGCCATGTCATGCGGCTGATGATGATGGCAAAGATGATGTGTGAGTGGGTTTGGATGGGGCATCTAAGGGTATGCGATTGTTGTGCAATGTGTGTGTTTGTGTGTGTGTGTGTGTGCGAGTGTCTGTCCATAAAAAACAATGACGGACATTGGATCTGGGCATAGAATAATAGTATATCAAAATTTTACAGCAAGCCACAAAAGAACGAAATAAAATCATTTACGCAAAACGAGACCCAAATTGAATGCCAAGACAAGACTAAGCGAAGAAAATACACAACGTTAAGCGGATGTACTATGCTTATCCCTTTATGCAGACACCCACACACACACACACACACAGAGAAAGGAATGGCAAGAGATGGTTTTTATTATTTTTATTTTATTTAAACCACACAAAATACTTAAGACGATTTTGTGTTTTGTGGTCCAAGATGTATTGCCCATGGCCAAGTAAAAAGTGTTGAAAAGAAACGAACGACAACGAAAGTTTTTGCCAAAAGGGTATAGTAGATGCAGCATGTCCAGCGGTCTGTGTGCGGTACGTTCTGGACACCATCTACGCCAGGAGCGAGCGGGTGGCGGGGGGATGGTGGTGAAATGCCCCAAAGGCATTTGCCAGATGTGTATGTAAAATAAGCAAATGTCTTACCTTTTGCCAAGACATTCGGTTCAAACAATGGACACGTCCTTTGATGACAGCCCAAGACAAGCTGGCATCAATAATAGAGCCGCAGCACATGTCTTTTATCAAAGCATTCAGTCGTTCCATGTATTTATGACAGCATATACAAGTACAGCCACGCCCCCCACCCCTACCGACGCCCAACGGCCTTTGGACAATGCTTAAGCATTACACAAGAATATGCGACAGCATACAAATTGCGGATTTTTATACAATATTCATTTTTTTTTTTTTTATTTTTTATTTTTATTATGATTTACATATTTTTATTCGTATTTGCGTCGCTCGCTTGGCTCTCAAAATGAAATGTTTTGGCACATTTTTTAATGCCACCATTTTTTGTTTCCTTTTTTCGGATTCTGTTTCTTTTTTTGGTTACATTTTTACTTGGCAAATAGTGTGGCCCAAAGAAACGCGTCACTTAATTGTTTTAATTGCCTCTGTTTTTTTTTTTTTGCTCTTGTTACTTCCATTAACACAATTTGCTTTGGTTTGCTTGGTTTGTTCGGGTCCGTCTGCTATTTGTTTAGTGCCAACGAAATTTGCATGTTTTTTGGTAAAGTTCTTCCAGTGCATTAGGCGGCAGCAAAAGTAGGCGGAGTTAGGTGGGACAGGCATATAGCTAAGGGGTAAGCTATAGCATATATGTATAAGGGTTGCACTCATAATTGTCTAGTTATTATTTTTATTTATAAATAAATACATTTATAAATAAGTTGTCGGTCCAAAGTGCAGATTTATAGCAGGGATTAATTAAAGTCTTACTGTTTTCTAAATCAAAATTCGAAGTTAACAATTTCAGGCGCAAACTTGGTGCGTAATCAAAGAAAATATTTTAAAATACTTTGCTGTGTATATTTTATTTATTTATTTATTTATTAATATCAGAAAAATTAAAAGCTAAAAGTGCTAACAGAATGCGAATCTTTTTAACAGCCTCTACGACACGATGAAGGCTTTTCACAGCATAGCAGGAAGGTGTTTATAGAAAAAAAAGTATTGTTAAGTAAAAATCAAAGACAATTTTACTGAGCTACTTTATTTTTAAACATATAATAAAAAGAATATAAGAAGAAGAAAAGCTTATTAAAAGTTCAAGTAATTTGTAATAGGAATAAAGAATAGTAAGTAGATGGGGTAAGGCGATAGTGGTGGGAAATCCCCAACCCGGTGGGGAATATTTATAGCCTGTCCTGCGCCTACTCATAGCTGGGAACCGTCAGTGAGTTCCCGAAGGTATCCTGAAAGCAACGATTTTACAAGGGGGAGAGAAAGTTCGTTGGAGAATACGTGGTACAATTTATTGTAATCTTTGCATTATAATTCATGTGATTAGCCTAATGTGTCTTGAAAGTAGGTAGGATTAAATAGCGATAATTCCTGGTAGGTCTAGAGGAAACAGAGAATCGAAGATGCGTAGATAATTGTGTTGATAAATGCCAAAACTTTCTGTCTATAATGGATATACTTTACAAAATACAATTTTTTCTGAACATCAATCATAAAATTTCCTTTAAATTAATTACTAAATCGATTTTTTAGCAAATATCTACCAGGAACTAATAATTATAGAATAGCAAATAATTGCTGCCACCTTTTATGGTATTCTAAAAATTTGGCCACTGTCTAAATTTTGTTAATCTCAAGGTGATTTTTTATACTCTTTAATCTGCTGAATCTGTAAATGCTGCTTTAAAAAGGGAATTTCTTTTGCTCTTATCAAAAACTGAAAACATGTTTTGATTTTGTGCTCCAACCGTCTGCCTTAAGCTGGAGTCTCAAATTTTTAATACTTATAGTCGTGTATACCCGGCTCAGCTAAAGATTATTGAAACCTAATTAAGTCTTCAAATAATTCTTTTTAATTCACACACTAACTGAATCAACTGCTGTTGTAAATGATAATAAATAATATTTATTTTTTCGTAGATAATAATATTGTTCAACAAATACCACATTTTTTGTCCAAATTACGCGTTTATCAGCAAAGTATTGTTAAAATGTTAATGGGACTTACATGAAATCAACCCATTTTCGACGCTTTTCAACACTTAATTTCTCTAAAATCCCTTGCGAACGAAATGAAAAAATTGCATTCTCAATGTTTGTATCATATTTAAATTTATTTAAATATTTTTGTTTACATAATAATTAAATTGCATATATTCGCTGGGGTCAACAGCTGTTGCGACTTACATACTATTTCCAACTATTATTGTATAACTAGGTTTTTTTTGCTTTTTTTATGCATGTATTTGTTATATCTTCTGTATATTTTCTGTTGTCAGTTTTGCAATGTTTCAATGAAAATACCATTTTACAAATTTCGTTTGGCAAAAATCAATTATAAAGCATTTGGCATTTAATAATTCATAAACAAAGCTCGCACCAATATATATATTTATGCTATATGTGTTACACTCGCTCTTAAATATTTATTTATATATATATATATATATATGTCTATGTATGTATAGGTATGTATAACTAACTGAAACATTAAACCAACAAATGTGCAAAAGGTAACAGAGACAAAACATTGAGCATACATTTGGGCGCTTGACCTGCGGCAAAGTTATTTTTTCATTTTCCACGATTTCTAAACACGTTGGCAGCAAACGTAACGGCGAATTAAAAATAAAAAAAAAAAAAACTGGAAAATTCATAAAGGAAAGCAGCAGAAAATTTATGAAATGGGAAATGGCATGACATACAGAGGACAATCAAATTGAAAGGTAAAACAAAGATGGTTAGGGTATGTTGGGGTACATCAGGGCATCAATACCACACAGAGACAATTTGAAAAGCAAATCATGTAATTGAAAGCAGTAAGCGTGATTTAGTCGAGACAGCGATACCCTGTAGCAGCAGTTGTCCCTCTTCTTCACTAAGCCCCATTCTAGAAGAAACTCGGTGTTCATTGTCCGATCTTTTAGAAATTTGTAGAGGATAGGTTTGGCTTTGATATCTGATATCGCACATGCCAAAGCAGAAGGCTTAATCTTTTAAGATACATTTATTTTTAGATTTTGGGAGATTAGGGGATGCCATCTAAAAGCTAAATATATCAAATCGGAACTTAAATACCCAATTCGTAGACTCAAGCTGTTATAGACTTCGAGCTATGCTTCAACTACTTTATTTAAAGTCTTTAACCATCAATAGATACATTAGAGCATGAGTCTAACAATGGGATAAGTTTAAAATAATATAATTGGAAGCAGTAAACGTGAATTAATCGAGGGAGAGATACCCTGTACCAGCAGCTGTGCTTCTTCTTTGCTAAGTCCCATTCATGAAGAAACTGTTCTGCGTTATTATAGTGTGAACAGGGCAAATCCATTGTTAAACTTGAAGCTGGCCATAAAAAGATACTTTCCAGCAGTTCTGTTAATATTCTGATATATTTGTAATACTCCCTGGCAGGGTATAATAAAGCCAAAACGTGAAAAAGGTAAAAGTGGAGAGAGAAAAAAAGAAACTGGCTTAGCATGGAATGGGGCTTGCTGCTGCAGCAGGTCAAGGGTGCGTGGGGCTTGGGACTAGGGGCTTGCAGGTCGCTTGCTTGCCAGGCAACTGAAATAACATGAGCAATTTTTAGAAAAGCGACGACAAAACGTCGAATGAAAGATAAATAAAGTGTAGAGGAGACACACGAAAAAAATACATATATATATAAAATGTTAGAAAAAAAGAGAAGCGAATAACTCGCGAACAGAGCTATAAATCAACGTGCAAAGCAGCCAGCGGCGCCTCTGTGTTGGAGGAGGTGTGCGGCGGGGAAGGGGGCGTGGCAATGTATCTATTACATGAACGCTCTGCGCTGTGAATTGTCGCAGCTGCAGTCGCGTCGAGTTAGCAACATTTTTTACTTTTATTTTTTATCGTCTTTTTTATCAATTTTTCTTATTCATTTTTTTTTTTTTTTTAGTTGGAGCACAAATATTTTTGCAAGTGTGACAAAAATTGTTGCCGCTTAAATGCTGCGCGCATCGATTTTGATAACATTCGGTAGCAAGCCACGCCCAAGCGCCATCTACTTGTCCACCTGGGCCGGTTCCATGGTGTACATATCGCGCAATAGTCGCGCTATCGGCACATTGCCGATAGTTTCCTTGAAGAAGAGCGCCTCAATCGTCGCCGCTCGTATTGTGCGCAATGAGGGTAACAGCAGAAGCAACCGGCCGAAGCGTGTCGCCTGCCGTGGATATCGCAGTCGGACATGATCGGACAGTATGCACTGCGCCTGATCCTGCAGCATCTCCACGGGCTGCACATCGCACAGGCCGGCGGTCTCCGGCGCGAACAATGCAATCGCCTTCATGCAGCCCACTTCGCTGCCGTCGGGCGTGATCTGGCGAAATCGACAGAGTATCTCCTGTATGGTCTTCATTTCCATTTGGGTCGCCTCGTCCTGCAGCACGCGCTCCTTGATTAGCGGCGATTCTAGTATCGGCGTCAGATCCAATGGTATGGTCCATTGGGCAAGATTAAGCAGAAAGAGCTCCTTCCAGGACTCCTAGAATTGGGAATGGAATATTGACAAAAGAATGGGGTAAGTCAATTTTGTTTTTATGATATCATATGATCTTAAACAATATATATAATATTATTCGCAAGTCGGCATTCCCCTGCCTTGCCCTGACAAAGTTTCACCCGAATAAAAAAGGCTTGATAATTATCATGTTAGTCTTGGGCCGAAAAATATACTTTCGTTCATTAAAACTTTTGACACGCATTTTCCTTCTAAGAGCAGTGGATCTTGTGAAAAATGTATCAAATGAATTGTCACAGAGATCTTTGAATGTGAGTTTAAAGCCGATTCGAAAAAAGTTGAACATTTTTTTTGGCAAATTTTCACTGTTGCGGATGAAAATCCGAGAATGTCGCCCATTCAAATCAGCTTGCACTTTGTGTATATATCTCTTTAGCTGCGGGCAATCCCGATTAAATGTCTGTCTAGAGCAACAAAAATCTAAAAAACCAGGTGATTTGCACAATTTGAAGAACATTTTTCGCTTGAAACGAGTTTCACCAATTGCGGAAAATCCACTGCGCTAGGTGGAAATAGGGATTGAAGATAGTACGCGAAGGCTTTAGCATGTGCAATATCCGTCATTTAGATATAGTTCTTGGAAAAGTATGCCCTAGGGAATTAAATGGAACCCACCTGTAGCAGTAAATGCTGATCATTCTTGGACAACGTTTGGAACGGCATCAGACACTTGACCCAGCGCACAGCCATGAACAGAAGACGCGCCGTCGTCTCCTGGAGCATTTCCCAGGAGAGCAGGCGCGAGTCGAGCAGCTGCTGTGGTAGCGGCGAAGGGAAGAGCAGGGCGTTGTGTTGCACCTGGTACTGGATGAGCTCCTGGCATTTGTCCGGACTGAGCAGCAGTTCCAGGAAACCGTTCGAGGCGTGGCAACCGCCGACGCTGGCACGCGGCGTTTGCAGAGCCGGAGGCGGGGTCGGTGTTGTGGGCGTGGGTGAGCCCGATGTGTAGCTAAGCTGTTTGTTGTTGTTGTCGCCGCTGCTAGCACTATTGTTGTTGTTGTTGTTATTATTGTTGTTGTTATTGTTGTTGACATGAATGCTGTGCATGAGGAGCGCCGCATTGCTGGGCGGCGTTGTGGCATTATTGTTGGTCTGATGCGAGGCTTCGCTGAGGCAGTGCGTCGAGCCCTGTGCCGGATGCGGCGATGTGCTGGATGCGGCCAGGCTCTGTGAATCGGTTAACGTGGGCGCCGGCGATACGCTGCCAGCGCTCAAGGGTGGCGATGCCGACGGCGATGGCGTCTCCGTTTCCACATTAACGCGCGGACTCTCGCTGCCCAGGCTCAGACTGCCAGCCTCGTCGCCACCAGCTCCGGCACTCCGCGAACCAATGCTCGATATGGACTGTATGGAATTGCTGGGCGAGGGCGATGAGTAGTTGTTGTGGTTGCTGCTAATTGCCGCTGACGTCGCCTGGGCGCCATAGGGCGACGTGGAAACCACAGCGGCCACTGCCGTTGCCGTTGCCGCCGTAATGCCGGGCAATTTGCTGGCCGCCTCGGCAATCAGATTGTGATGCAGCAGGTGGGGCGGAAAGGTCATGGCCACGGCTGAGGCACCACCAGCACCAGCAGCGCTGCCGCTGACATTGCCATTTTGTAGACCGCCGGGCGGCGCCAGCGCGTGTCCATGGCCAGGATGGTGAAAGGCCGTCGCATGTGATGCTGCCTGCTGTGCCGGATGTGCTCCATGCGTCTGGTGTGGATGCGTCGGCGGAGGTTGTGCGCCTGTGGGCAGATGAAAGCCAGTCGGCGGTGCATGCGTCGAGATGTGCTGCGTATAGTTGAAGGAGGCCGAGACATTGGTAACCAGCGACACCGGCAAATGGCCGCCATGATGATGATGCAGTCCGGCGGCAGCAGCGGCGGCCGCCGCAGCATGATGCGCCGCCGCCGCATGTGCGTGATGATGATGGTGATGGTGATGGTGGGCGTGGGCAGCGGCCGCATGATGCGCTGCCGCAGCAGCAGCCGCATGATGATGATGATGATGCAGCTGCGGATGCAGCTTCGGCTTGCGTGGACCACGCTCGTGCTGCACAGCTAAAATGAAGCCAAGAAAAATATAACCTTGAGATGACTACAAAAATAGGGAATTCGCCAAGACAGCATGCGGAAGCTGTGTCGTTATTATGGAGGACCATCACTATCGAAGGAGACCCTTTTGGACCCCATAAAGTGTATATTTTCTTGAGCAGTAACATTAGTCAAGCCGATTTAGTTATGTTCGTCTCCTGTCTGCCTGTTTTTGGCAAACTAGTCTCTATTGCCTTTCTTTTAAAGACAGTATGAGCTAGCTAGAACGGTTCACCATATCATTTAGCTGCCATGGAAAGGATGTGTCCTAAATCAAATTCTAATATCAACAGCTCTTAAGTTTTTCAAGATATCTGGACCAAACTTGGCATTTATTAGCTTTACTATGCTTCTTATATGAGAGCCACATCTTTCTATCGTCCGAGCACTAAAGCTGCCATATGAGCGAGCGGCTAAGACCTCAGTTATTGTATGGCAAAGTTTTCTGTTTATCAAGATATTTTAATCAAACTCGGCATTTATAAGTTTGGCTATACTCAATCGAAAGTAGGTTCTTGAATGGAAAACTTTGTATACCCTTGTACAGGGTATTATAGGCATAGAAAAGACATCTCCGACCCCATAAAGTATATGATTATATGTGTGCAAAATTTTATCAATATCGGACCATTATATCCTTGCCCCAACCCCGGGTCGGGATCCCATCACTTAAACACATCAGCTAAATTTATTACGTTATTAACAATACTTCCCTTATTTATTTTTTTTTTTAATAAAAATAGCACTAAGCAACTAAATTATCTTTAATTTACTTAAACACCTTTCTTCTCTCCTACCAAAATTAGCAAAGGGCAAACCCGGCGATCTATTTAGAACTTGTTATCTAACTAGGCTTTTACATATAATTCCATTATGTATTGTATTATAATGGGAACACACTCGTTTTGTCGACCATTAATAAATAAATAAATAATAGTAATATCATTGCTGTCATAAGACCCATATAACAAACTTTGTTTTTCTCGGTAGCAAACCTGGCAATTACTACTAAAATATGAGACATATTTTGTGAATATATTTCTTCTAGCATATTCCTCTATAGGCATATGCAATTGTGCCTAATTGTCATCAAACCCAGCAAAGTCCAACTTTGAAGTTTTCCTAACATATATGTCAAATATTAACATATATAAATAATATTATATGGCCCCTCTGGCAACCATCGCATAGAAAATCATTGGCCATCCGCTTAAGGCTATTTAATCTGCGGCGTGTCAAAGAAAGCCTTTCTTGCTTCCTTCTTTTTTTTTTGTCTTATATATATTTTGTAAATTTCCTGAGCTTTTCCGTAGATTTTTCGCTGATTTAGCCGTTTTCATCTTGTCGAACAATCTATTTTCCTTTGTTTCGGATTCGTTTTGTTTGCCTGCGAGTGCGTTCCGTTTGTTCAACTGTTTTGCATAAAATCAGTTCAAGTGTGTAATTGCGTTAATCTGCTTTTAAGTAGTTAAATAAATAAAGTTAATTTCAAAGATACTTTGAGAGTGGCTTTCTTCTTCTTCTTTCTTTCTTATTTTATTTTTTTTTTCGTATGGCCGCCCAGCATACTTTGCTGAACTTTGCTTTGAAGTGTGGGCTGGAACTGCCGAACCAAATAGCAAATAGTAAATAACACTTGGCTACGTATAAGTAGCTTCTTGAGGCACACACAAACCCACACACACACCCATACCCACTCACACACATGCATAATAAACCGATTATTAAAATGCGCAGAGAGAGATGCAAAGATACAAAACGGCAGCTCTCCGGTAGTCGAACCTGGCCTGGTCGTGTGAACTGTTGCATATGCCCCATGGCCTGGACCTGGGCTGACATGTGCGTGTGTGGGCTGCTGTCATGACTTTTATTTGTTTGTAATTAAATGTATCTATAGCGTGTGCAAGTGTGCGCGTTTGTGTGTGCGCTTGTATCTACTACCTTGTGCGTGACGCAGCGCAAAAAGGGGTGACATTTTAATCCGCAGCTAATCGCATGTGTGAGCGAGCGTCTGTGCAAAGTGACTGCAGCCACTTGACGGCCCCCGGGGCCACGCGAAACTACTAGTAGCTCCACTGTGCGTGTGTGTGTGTGTGTGTGTGTGTGTGCAGCGAGTCTCAAAGCTTTCAAAAGATCACAAATTTCAATTAAAGAAAATGCCAAACTCATCAAATTTTTACGCTGCGGGTTAAGCGGCGCATCAAGCAAACTTGCGACAACATTTTACCCGGCGCCGGCGAAAAAGAACGACTCTTAAAAACTGCGGTTGGCAAAAAAAAAAAAGTTGGGGGCAAAAGCAAACTCCTGCCTTCCACTCGAAAACTTGAAAACCCCGACCCAACCTTGGGTCATGCTAACCCTTTGCACGCGACACTTTCGTGCTTCAGCTTCTGCTTCTTCTTCTGCTTCTTCTTCTTCTTCTTGGCGCAGCCATCGGGCAAACAAAGAAACGTGTGAAAAAGGCAAAAAATTAAGGGCATAAGCAAAAATTATACAATTTTAATTTTTCCCTGGCTGCGCTTTCAAATCAACCTCACCCCAACCACGCCCCCGCCGGAAATGAAGTCTTTGTCAACTCGCAGCGACGCCATTTTGTTTGCCGTCGCTCACAAAAGTTGCGGCAAAGCAAAATTGATATGAAATTTCAACTGATTTGATAGAGCTGAAAAAGTTATGAATGCAAAATGCAAAAGTCGTGTCGCCCCGTGCACAGTGCTAATTGACTGGAGGCGTTTTTCCCTCTTTTCACGCAGCCTTTTGAGGCTAGGATTGGTGTAAAATACCACGCAGAAAGGTCAAAGCGGCGTTTAATGGAGAGAATTAAAGTAATTCAAAAATATTTATTAAAAAAGTAATTTCAATTACAATCTGGAGTATATTTTTATCCACTTGAGGCTAGGATTGGTGTAAATTATCTTTTGAGTTAAAAGCGCGCTTAGTGCGGAGAATAAAAGCAATTTACGTTTGTAGTCCAGTTACTAAAATAAAATAAATTTTGTTCGGTTTAATAATCGAAAATGTAAAATATATATTTAGACCCATTACATGAAATAATGCATTGAATATCCCCGGCTGCGTAGCTCTCATTTTTCTCGTAACAAGGCTTGCTTGCAGCTTATCAATTCTTTAGAATGAATAACGATTAATAGTGCACTTTCCGGGACTGCCCGACTAGGGTTTACCCTAAGTCTTCTTCTACCAACACCAAATACAGCTCGCACTGCGCGCCTGTTTGCTATAAAATGAAACATACTTGATCTGTGCGTACTTTTGTAGAAGCTTCATGTTAAATTTGGTAACTCTAGCTCTTCAAATCTATGAGATTTGCACGAAAAGCTTGATTGCGATATCGATTTTTATCGTTTGCGGGGCAAGTTATCGATTATCGAAAACAAACTCGTACAGCGCAGGCATTAGGAGGACCTAAGTTCAAAATTGTAGTCTCTGGCTCTTTTAGGTTCGACGATGGACGCGTCCATACAAACGGACAGACGGACGCACGGATAGACGGGACGGATAGAGAGATAGATGGAAAGACGGACTGACGGACAGACGAACAAGGCTAAGTCGACTTGATAATTGATGCTGACGAAGAATATATATACTTTATAGGGTCGGAGATGCTTCCTTCTGCCTGTTACATACATTTGTTACAACCATTATCCCTTTTAACGCATTGTTAATGAACATTTTAAATTTACATTTACATTGCAAACTATTAATTAATTTTTAAACATATTTAAATCAAATGATTGTAACTTTTGACTTGTGCAGAATTATAGTCCAGCTTTCGAACACCTGCCCAAACTCTCAAGCGTGCTGAAGGACATCATGAATAGGCGGGAAATAAAAACACAGCTATCTTCAAATCTAATTAGCAACTCATTACGCATCCTCAGAGCGTAGAGCAATAAAAACAGAAACAGTAGTGAAAAGAAACGGGAAAACATATTGACCGATTTGCTGAAGCTAATCAATTAATTAGGGTAGAGAGCAGAAGGAAGCAAAAGTACGAGCGCAGCCAAGCAAAAACAATTATGTCAAAACAGGAATGAGACCAGAGCTGGGCAAAGGCAAAAATGTCAGAATGCCAGACAGAGAAATGCGGTAGAAAAATTAATGATAAGTGGCAGAGCAACTGAGAGAGAAAGCAACTGAGGGAGACTGCGGGAGAGGGAGAGGGAGAGGTGTACAAAAGCGGATGTTAAACAGCTGCCAAGTTCCCAGAGCTGAGCTGCACGCCCGGCGACTTCACGACCGAGACACGCAAAAATCCCAAATGAATGATCATCCGCCCGCCCGGGCGGGCTGGAGTATCTTGTCCAGGTTATACTGGCCAAGCTGCCAGCTCGTAAGCTGAAAAGCGCAAACCCTGGCCACGAAATCGGCAGGCATTATAATGAGTGTGCTACCGATACGCAAGTGAATATATACACACACATATAAATCTTTTATTGGTCTGCTGATAATAAAAATAAAATGCGATTGTTTGGCAGGCAAATGAAAAGTAAATAAGGCAAATATTGCTAAATGTTTCAAGCGGGGGACACAGAGAAAAAAAAATAAACCATGAAATTAGAAAAAAAGAAACACTTGAACTGATTCGATGCGGTTGGCAAAGAGTGTGAGGCTGTGTGTGTGTGTGTGAGGGTGTGGGTGGGGGTTGTTTGCCTCATCGGGGTTGGGTTGGTTCAGATATGAGCATCGCCTTTGGCTTAGCAACTGTAAAGTGCGTAATAGTTCATAATGGCCATTGTTTATGTCAGCTCAGGAGCTGCGCTTTCTCCCCAGGCAGGGCCTCAGCCAGTCGAATGACAAATTGTCGGCTTACACTTTCGATAGTACGATAAGAAAGTTACGTTTCATTGGGAATTTGCTTTACACTTGAGATGAACGATAAGCAAATATATTAAGCATAAAAGAGTAAAGATTTAACAGCTGCTAGTTTTCGCTAGGTTAACAAAATCTAAATAATCCGCTCTATAAAACCCGCTCGGGGCTCTTTTTTTTATTTATATAAAATCAAAATGAAAATAAGTTAGCCTAGGAAATTCTTTTTAATCAAATATTGACATTGTTAGCCATTTAAATGTAGATTAAAGTAAATAAAAGTTAACAAAAGAACTTGATAAATCTAACCCAGACCCAACCTTAATGCCGAGAAAATGTTAAGGCCGAGTTGGTCAAGGTATATGATAAACAAAAATATATTAATCAAAACCGATGTAAAAAGATTTCAAAAATGGGGACAAGTGAAATCTTAAAGGTTTAATCGAAAAATCATGAAAAACAAAATTCTCCATACAAATAATTTTCGACCGATCGTTCCTATGGCAGCTATATGATATAGTGGTCCGATCTAATAGGATTTGCATATATAAGGAGCATAGTTAAACTAATAAATGCCGAGTTTGGTCAAGAATGTTGAAAAACAAAATTTTCATACAAGATCCTACTTTTCGACAAATCGTCCTAGGCAGCTATAGATATAGTGGTCCGATCTTAATAGGATTTCGCCTATATATGAGGAGCTTAGTAAAACTAATAAATGCCGAGTTTGGTCAAGATATCTTGACAAACAAAATGTTTTTTCATACAAAAACTTAATTTCGACCGATAGTTCCTATGGCAGCTATAGATAAGTGGTCCGATCTTAATAGGATTTCATATATATGAGCTTAGTAAAACTAATAAATGCCGAGTTTGGTCAAGATATCTTGACAAACAAAATGTTTTTCATACAAAAACTAATTTTCGACCGATCGTTCCTATGGCGGCTATATGATATAGTGGTCCGATCTTAATAGGATTTCGACTATATGAGGAGCTTAGTAAAACTAATAAATGCCGAGTTTGGTCAAGATATCTTGACAAACAAAATGTTTTTTCATACAAAAACTTAATTTCGACCGATCGTTCCTATGGCAGCTATATGATATAGTGGTCCGATCCAGCTGGTTTGACATATGTGCTGCGTGCAACAGAAATAGGGACTTCGCAAAGTTTCATTAAGATAGCTTAAAACTGAGGACTAGTTCGCATAAAAAACAGACGGACAGACGGCAGACGGCAGACGGACAGACGGACATGGCTATATCGACTCGGCTGTTGATGCTGATCAAGAATATATATACTTTATGGGGTCGGAGATGTCTCCTTCTATGCGTTACACATTTCACGACAAAATTATAATACCCTCTGCAAGGGTATAAAAAAAGAACATTAACTAGAAAGCCAAATCATAAAAACTTAAATCAGTTTTAGTTTTAAAATAGGATTTATACAACACTTTTCTTAAGTGTGTAAAATCTCAATAATTCAAACAAGGCCAGGCTGTTAAAATTGTGATTGTGGCAATAAAAAAATTAAAAGATAATATCTGAAAATATATTAAATTAAATATTGTTACTAGTTAGTTAGTTAAACACATATTTTATGGAGAATATATCTTTGACTTATTAGTAGAAAACGTGTTTAGATTATATTACGATTTAGGTTATATTTAGAATTATATTTTATTTTGACTTAGATTTTATTTAGATTAAGATTTTATTTAGATTCAGGTTTTATTTAGATTTTATACGCTCTTTAGATTTAGATTTTATTTAGATTTTATATGTTATTTAGATTTAGATTTTATTTATACTTAGACTTTATTAGGGTTTAGATTTTATTTGGATTCCGAAATTTTTCCCATAATTTCTTTCAAAAGAATAAAGCCAAGCTTGTTTCACAATAACATTCTTAAATGTAATTCTATCTATCGGGCTGTTATTACACTAAACTATTCAAACTTTAATATTTTGAATAATCAACTTAATATTTATGAGTTTAGTGCTAACAAAAGATTTGCTCATGAGTGCACGAGTTTAGTCTTGACGTAAGCTTTTTCCCATAACTTAATTTTATTACTGCATGGCTCTTCACCAGATAGGTAATTGATAGGCTTATTTGTTTATGCATAAACTTTAACTTTAGCCCATTTTGAATATTTACAATAACTTTTACTGGCTGCCCCGCGCACCGCACCGCACCTCAACGCAACGGAAGGCAACGCGTCAGCTGCATGGTTGAGGAGGCCAAAGGCTTTTACGCTCTGACTCTGTCGTCAGGGCCCAGTGAGTGAGTGATTTTAAATCCGCTTTTAATGTTGACACTGACACTTTTGTCATTCACAGGCACACACACATACACAGACAGTGGTGGTGTGAGTGCATGACACATGCAAGCCAGGCGCATTTACATGTCGCCAGTCGCACACTGCCTACCAAAAGTGTATGCACATAAAGTAGTAGGCTATAATGTCAATTAAGAGCAGCACTGCAGCTTGTATAAAAACATATATATGTATACATATATATATGTGTGTGTGTGTGTGCGTGTGTGTGGGGGGCTGCTTTGTATGTTGCATGGCTTTCAGTGCCCCGCAGTCATGTGTAAATGCAATGCGTATACGTAATATGGCGGGCGCAGTGCGTGCGAAGCGGGCGGCTTAAAAGCTGCATGCAAACAAATAAATATACATATATACACACAAACATGCGCACATACATATACATATAAACAAAATCAATACGTTTTAAATGTGGTCATGAAATTAGTCGCCAGCCAGCGCCAAAAAGTCGACTATATATACGTATATATTTATATATATCTATACATATATACACAAACAACGACAACTACATTTGATGACCGCAAACGCAGACGCTGTCAACGGGCCAAGTTACAACGTTCGGTCTGTTGACAAAGGAGCTTAACTGCCCAAAAGTATGCTGCAAAATATATACTTTATAGACACGGACAGAAGATGCTATCCAATCACGAACTAACCGTGTTGCCCATCATCAAGCCGACTGCAAAACAATTTCCATTTTCATTAAATTTGCACTTGGCTGATTTTCCAGCAGCCTTTTCGACAAGTGTTTGTTGTTGTTGTTGTTGTTGTTGTTGCTTATCTTGTGTATTCAGCATTTGTTACTTGGCCCGGTTGGCAGCGTTTCGTTAAGCATTTTGTTTGGCATTAGCTTTGTAAACTTTTCGATTTGTGAAAAGTGCTAAAGTTACAATTGAATTGGCAAGCTGAAAATAAAATTATAACGATCACAGAGAGTCCTTGCAATGAGCGTGCCACAAGTGCGGAAAGTATTCCATAAATAACAAGAGAAATGCATGTGTTTTAAATGAACTAATGAATTGATTAACTGCTTGACATATTGAAGAACACATTTAAAATGTTTAAATGCATCCCCCTGATATCAAAGAACTGTAAAAAATAAATAGATTTATAAGCTCATATTAAATAATACTAATGATAATAATATTACTAATATTAATACCAAATAGCTACTCTAATTTTTTAATTTAGGTCCTGATATTGTTTTAGTACAACCTACTCTAATTGAAACATGCCTATTTATTACTATTAATTGTAATAATAAGATTAATACTGCAAAGCTGCTTAAATTTGTTTAATTATGGCCTTGTCTTATTTTGGTGCAATTTAGATTCATTTGTTACATTGCTGTAATCTAAACATTTACCAACTGCCCAACTGGAACTTAAAAGTATATTATTTCTCATATTTGCCAAATGCCATCATTAGAGCTCACTTTTCAGCTCATCACGCAGCCAGCAAAGATAAAGACCTAAATATGCGCACGCACACGCCCCCTGCTCCGTACCCCACCCTCCACCTCCACCATAGCACACTAAGAAAAGTGGACGTAACGAAAAGGACATTTTATTGCTCTTTTTTTTTTTTTTATGCGAATGGGATTTGGAAAAGCGACACAAATCACTCAAAATGAAAAATCCGCTTAAAATGCCGCGTAAATATTTGTAAAGAAATATATAAGAATCTAAGGCGCCCGAGAAGCTGGAGCTGGCAATAGAATGGAGCTGGCAAATGGTTGGGATGAAGTATGAAGAGGGGTAGGGGAAGGGGGGACACTATGCGTGATGATGATGCTGACACTTTGTTGGTATACAAATGCAAATACCATTAAATGTGACAAGTGGCAACATAATTTGTTAAGGGAAGCACTCGCCGTGTCGCCTTTTTTTCTCTGCGCTTCTTCTCTTCTTGTTTCCTGTACCCTGCCCAAAGATATTAGCATACAAAGCGGCCAACATTTATAAGGCAGTGGGCAGGCGGCAGGGGGAGGGGGCAGGGCTAGCAAAAGTAAAAGGAAAATGAAATGTGCGCTGTTTGTCATATTTTCCCATAATAACTTATTTGCCAAAGCAGAAGTTGAGGTTATAAAAACGCCGGTGTTGTGTAACACTACACTTTACCGCTTACCAACACTGGCTGCTCTACTAATTAGCTTTATGGGGCCAACATAGAGAAATCATACAACAATAATATGGTCCAACTGTAGCCAAACAAAATGCAGACCAACTAAAAATGGCTAACCACAGGACCCCAAATTCTACCACACCCCCCGCAAAAGGAAAAAGGAAAAGTAGAGAAGATACAACTATTCTTATGTTGGCCCGAAAAATGTAACACAAACGTGCCTTGAACGATTTTTGTGGCTTTTTTGCTTTTTGCTCTAAACAACAAAAGCACTTTGTTTGGGGCACATCCTGGCGCTGGGCAAAGGGATACGCTGCTCAAGTGCGAGCTCTCTCAGTTGTTGGTGTCGGTATCTATGTGTGTGAGTTTATGTGAGTGTGAGAGTGGATGTATGTTTATTGTTTATTTACGGCAACCAGCCAAGAAAAACCCCAAAAAGGCAGCTAACATGAGGCTTTCCAGCGGCAAACTAAGAAAATGCACAAAGCAAAAGTACATACACATGTCCTGGGCACACCGCTGGCATGCTCTAACATTGAGCTTGTTGGCTTCATCATGCAGCTTGCGACAATATTTGCTTGGACTGCTTGGCAGCGTCTAGAGCTGTTCAATTGAATTTGTCCAGAAATCTTGCAGCTTTTAGCTTGGAATATTTAGAATATTATTTTTAATATTTTGCTTTTTTCAAAATTTTCCATATCTGTGTTCTATTTTATTTATTAATATTTTATAATTTTTTATTTAAGTTTATTTAATAGTTTAGAATATGGAAAAATCAGTATATTTTTAAATCATTTTCTATGAAGCGTTTCTTGTTAAGCGTCGAATTCAATTTTTACTTCTATTATTTTTTTTAAGGAAAATAAAAATGTATTTATTGATTTCGCTTTTCATATCTGTGTTATATTTTTTTCTATTATATCTTATATTAATTTATTTTATTTAAAACTTTATTATGTTATGAATGGTTTTTCTGCTTAACAACCGCCAGAATTCTGTTTTTAAGTCTCTACGCCTAAAATATTTTTTTATTTAGTTTTTAAAAGGCTGAAAATAATATTTAAATTTACCGTAAATACAGCTTTAGTATTATTTTAAGCTGTTGTCCATGCTATTATTATTTTAATTCATATTTATTATTTTTTCCCGCAAAATATTTAATATTTCGATCTAGTTCTAATATTGATATGCTTCAAGAATCTCTTATTTTGGGGGCGAAAAACTAGTTTTATTTTTCATTTAATCTGCTTAGATTCTGATATGATTATTAATTTAATATTTATTATTATTAATTTTTTTATATTTCGCCCTTTTTTTTATGTTCGTTGAGTTCATTCATGATTCTCATTGCGTGGAGCACATTTTCTATTTAATGAGATATTTTTGAGTTATATCTTATATAATTTTTAAGACTTTATCGTGGGATCTTATTAGATTTACAAAAGAGATAGTTTGACTTAGCAGCTTCTATTTTTCGTGTTGTTCAAAATGTAAGGGTATCTAATCTTTGGCTTTTCGAGCTTGGTGTCTGTTTATTTTTTTTGCTGTTGTGCTTTTGCCAGTTGTGCTATTGTTGTCACCTAGCGAGCGTGTGATTGTTGTTGGGCTACGTCCAGAGGGCGTTAACTATAAAGCGTGAAGCATCTCCTCGAACCGCCCCAATCGCCCCCATCGCCCCCATCGCCCCAACCGTCTATCGCTGGGTAAACTAACTTTGCTTCTGGTTCGTTTCAGTGAAATCTTTTGGGCCCCTTGTTTCGCCCGAGCTGCGCTTTGACATCTAATGTCGCACGTCTGACGTCTGAGTTTTGGTATCATCATTTGATTGTCAATACATTTTAGTCGCATTTTCAAGCGATGGGATAATGCATGTAATCCGCTATTAAGTGCACATTGTCAATCGACTCCCCCCTGAAGGCGAATTGCGTGTGAGAAAATCTGCAACAATTCTCACGCTGTTCTCCCCCCTGGCTGGCTGCTGTTGCCGTTGCTGTTGCTTTCCTGTGCAGTGAACCCATCAATGGTTGATGCTAAATGGTAAATTGTAGCCATAGAGCTGTTGCCATACAGTCATAGCTATAGCTATATAGCAATAGATGTAGCTATAGATGTTTGTATATTGCTTTCATTGCCAGCCGCTGCCGTTGTTATGTGTTTTTATGCTACATTTAATGTTGGCTTAAGAGCTTTAAAGCTACCATTGTTGCATGGAGTTGTTGAGTCGAGAGTTCGATTCGATTGGGTTGTTTTTGTTTTGTATTGTTGGGCGGTTCTTCGTTTGGTTTGGTGCGCATGTAAAGCTTGGTCAATTGCATTGGCCAAATAAAGTTGGACATACACGTTTAGTAATATGCAAATCATTTAGTGACTCAATACAAATTTGAGCTTACGTACATATCTATTATCAGACAATCAAAGCAGAAAGGTAGAATACAATAGATGGAAGTATTTTAGAGGTATACAAAAAGTTTACTTTGTCTAAAGACCTTTATGTTATGAACATTGTTATGTTCAAGCACCTGATTATTATCTTGTATCCAGGAATCAACGACTTTAATAAACAGAAGGACTAGCTGAGCGCCTACATGAAATTGAATACGTATTTGAGTCGGGATGGTTCCCCAGTTTTGGAGAAAACTAATCTCTGCGGTGCCCCACAAATACCTGATGGACTGCTGAGTGAAAGGTTCAAAAGCGGCCACTATTTAGACTCAGATCAGTTGAATGAATTGATATTGGATATACTCTTTATAAATATATAGTCATACATAATATTTAATTTTGTTATATTTCTAACTCAAATTAAAATATATACATTATGTCTTCACTTGAATTCCAATCCTACACTTCGTATGCCGACTCATAACCTACTTAGAATTAATGTTTTATATTTTGTTAACATTTATTTTCCAATATAATAACTGTCATCTTTCTGAATAACAACAAATTGATTGAACAAATAAAAAATTTAAAATGACAGCTTTATTTGAGCCAGCGATCTCTCGCTTGCTAGTTCGACGCTCAAATACCTAAGCCAAAGAGAGCTTCAGTAAAAATGTCTGCTTGCTAGCTCTAAGCTCTTGATGGGCTGTGCCCTGATCTCCAATCTACATTTATTAAGGTCAAGTAGCTTCTGCAAATACATTTTCAAATAAAAGCAGCTTCTGTCAGCCAGCCCTGTTTCTCTGGTTCAAATCAATTCAATATAGCCTTTCGAGCTATTAGGAAATCAAAGTCACGCCCACATAATTTATGCGGTACACAAAAACTGCCGTACAAAAATCAAGTGTCGCAAGTTCAATTGTGTGGCTTCTGCTACAAGGGGAGGCAGCGGGGAGGCTCGCATAATTTATAATCAGCTTAATGACAACTACAACAAAAAAGAGCAGGAACACACACTCCTTGAGGCCGCAGCCAGAGTAAGTCGAGAGTCCTTCAGACTCTTGCCAAAAGTGAGCGGCACCCAAAAGCCTGCGGCATTTTGGTTTTTGAGTTTAATGTAATTTATGCCTGGTCTTGTTGCCGTTGTTGGCAAAGCAGCCCCAGCTAATTTGCTGCATAATTAAATGAATTTTCCAAGTAAAACAAAGACTTGCGGCCAGAAAATAGCCTCCACCCTCCCACCTCTCTACTTACCATCTTTATTCATGGCCGATTGAAAGCATTTGGCTAGGCGGCAGGCGCGGCATTGATTCCGATGGGTTTTGTCCACAGGACAGCGACCCTTGAGATCACCTGTGGCCTTGCAGGTGTAAATCCGATTGCGATGAATGCTACGCTTGAAGAAGCCCGAGCAGCCTATATATGCATATACATATAAACATCAGTTATCCCATCATAGTTCGAATGGATTCGACTTACCATCGCAGCTGTAGATTCCATAATGTTTGCCCGAACTGCGATCGCCGCATACCTTACAGGGTATGTCCAGCAGACGATCGCCAGCTGTGAACATAAACAATTTATTGAATTATTCACAAAAATAATATATAAATGCAGCTGAAAGAAGAATTATGAGATACTATTTTGGTGCTTTTGAAATTAATCGAGAGTTTTTCTTGAAGTTTTCAATAACCTTAAATTTGTTTGCTTATTTATTTTTGGTCAATTTCTTATAACTTCAAACGGAGGTGAATTAAAAAAATAAAATAAATATTTATCGAAATGTTAAATATATATATATAAAATATAAAATAAAAGTAAAAAGAAGAATAAAAAAACAAAGTATCTATGCATACTTTATTTAAAATATTAAGAGTTTAATAAAATAAAAATAAATAGAAATTAAATATAGTAAATCTAAAATGGATACAATATTTAAAATAAATCAAAATGGAATAAAAATAACTATAAAAAATAAAAAAAAAACAAAATAAAAAATAAATGTTAACAGGTTTTTGGCTTGTATAACACAAAGTACAATATTAAATTAATAAAAGAAAAAATAAACATTTTACTTTCGGATTTTTTATTTGATATTTGAAACTTTGAAATTTAAAGTAAATTCAGTGGATACCCTTTTTAAGGAGCAGACCTCGGCGATATTTGTTATATGGATGTAAAGGTTACAGAAGTCAGCCTCTTTTTTAGGAAAAACTTAAACATTTGTCAAGCAAGATTCTTTTGTAGGTTCTCTTAATGTATAAAGGAAAATTTCACTTTATAAATATTATCCTCCATTTCGTGCTGAATTTGAAAAGAAAAACTCATTCTTGAAGGTAAATTCTTAAGCACATTCACACATTAGTATGCCATATTGAAGCTCTGACAATTTCGTAAAGATTGGCCTTTGTATAAGCATGAAAATCAACTTTATATTGATGAAAGTAAAGTGAAGGTGAATTTAAGTGGATATTGGCAACATTTACGCATATTTAACTTATATTTAAGAGCTAAGCCTCGGCCTCAAAGCTTCCGTTAGG
The DNA here is from genome assembly GCA_018903485.1 of Drosophila littoralis. NCBI lineage: Eukaryota > Metazoa > Arthropoda > Insecta > Diptera > Drosophilidae > Drosophila > Drosophila littoralis. Next base: position 6,776,895 of record JAEIGF010000059.1, on the reverse strand, counting down.
CAAACACAGTGCAGCACGCACAAAAGTTGTTGCACACTTTGCGGCACAGTTGCCGTATATTTGCCAACTGTTTGCGAGTGTGTGTGTGTGTGTGTGTGTGTCGCGGATTAGCAAGTGAAAATTGCACAAAGCTAGCACATAATGCCAGTTATATGGCTACAGCCCTTTTGGTCCGGCACACTTCACAAATTAAGTTGAACACTCGGCACTTGTCAAAATAAAACGCGCCCGTTTGCGATTGTTTCCCTTTGTTGGGCCCTTTGTTCTGTGACATTTGACATATTGTCAACTGTTGGTTGGGTTTTGGTTGGGCTCTGGTCTGGTCTGGTCTGGTCTGGTCTGCTCTGGGTGGTTGCCTCCAGCCGCATTTCGGTTGCGACGCGTGTTGCCAATTTTCACACCCTGCGCATCGGCAATTGTCCGCAGCGTGTTAACACCTCTCGAGTGGCTGTGCGTGCCCGTCTCCCAGTCACTGGCCCTGCCCCTGGCCCTGGCCCTGGCCCTGGCCCTCGCCCTCGCCCCTGAGGGTTGTATTAAAATGTATATCAAATGAGCGTGATCCTTTGCGCTATGTTTTCTTTTTTAAACAATTTTATTGTTGATTTTAAATATTTTTGTTTATTTATGCCATGGCATTTCGCTCTTTTGCTTTTTTTTTGCTGCGTCAACTTTCGAGTAGTGTGTGCCGTGTGTGTGTGTGTGTGTCCTTCTCTGAGCGGGTTATATCTTAGTTTTAACTGATACAATATGCTTTTTGACTGGTATGGAAATCTCGGCATTGTTTTGATAGGCTAAAAAGGTTGCCGCAGTCGGGATATGGGCAGACGTGGGATTTGAACTGTTTGGGCGTGGGAATTGCGAATTGGGCATATCAAAGTTATGGCAATGGAAAGGGTGTTAACTGTGAGGTTTGATCTTCCGGTAATGTACAGCTTTTATATAAATGCACTTAGATGAAACAACAATATTTTTAAAGCTATATACAAATAATATGTAAAATATGAATAGAAATATTCAGTTTAGTTCTTTAAAAACGAAGTTCTCTGCAGTCTGTTGTGTATTTATAATAAACATATTAAAACTAATTATTATTATATTGAGAAAAACTAAGCAGCAATTTAGAACATTAATTATTAATATTAATAAATTATAATTTAATTTGTTATAATAAAAGTATAATAATATAATAAATATAATTATAAATAAAATAATGAACATAAAATATATACGGTTTAATAGGATTTATTTTATTATTGATAACAATTAATTGTTTAATGTTTTTTTTTATAATCTTTCCATTTTTTTATATTTTATTAGCTGGTTCGAGATCTGAAGTTCCATTTATTAAAATATAAGCAAAACAAATTTTTTTTAAATATAAATAAAAATTTTAAAACATATAAAAAAAAAAAAACAGTTTTATTTATATTTTAACAAACTTATTTTAAAAAATTGTTTTATTTATATTTTAATAAATTGAACCAGGGATCTCGAGCCTTATACTTAATATTATCATTATAATATAATATAATATATATATAATTATTAGATATTATATACTTATTATTATTAAAACAAATTGTTTTATTTTATTTCTGACCTCGGAAATTTGAGTTATGGAAAAGTCGCCAAAAACCACATTAAATATTCAATTTATTTCAATAATAAATATAATGTATTTTATATTATTTCTTTAGTTTATTTATGCTTTAATTTTAATAACAAGCTTCAAGTTAGCTTATCAAAATTCAATTCAGCTCAATAATAAATTTCCATAGTATGTTGATCATTTTGTATAATTGTTTAGGTTTGCCTTTTTTAATTATAAATATTTTAACTAGTTTATTTTATAAACAATTTTATATTTGATTGCCAACATTTTTTAAACAATTTATATTTGATTCCGCATTAATTAAAATGCCGGGTCCTAGACAAGAAAACGAACTGTAAAATTGCGTTAGGAGTCTTTTTTTTGTGCAATACTTTTCCTTTAGTTTTATTTTTTTTTTGCATATTAACTTATTTATTTGAAACTTCTTCATTTAATACTCATGATGAAATGTTAACCATTTATAAAATATATAATTTTATAAAACATAATATGTTCTAATCTCTCTCACTTTTTAAAAGCCACTTTTTATATACAATTTATGTTGGCAGCTTTTGTTCAATAATATAAGACGTTTATTTTTGCACAGAAATTGTGTATGATTTATGTTTTTTTTGGAAATATTACTGAAATATTTAATATCAGATTTAATCAACTTAAAACTTGTAAAACCCTTCATTTTTCCGACGGCATGTGATTATGTAATGTTCATCTATAAAATAGTCTGATTCGGCTCTTTCAAAACAGCGACGGCTTTGATAGTTTTGATAAAATTGCCGACGGGTTGATGATGTAATGACTTTTCGCATTGTTTACCTGTGCCCATTTTCCGTTGATGGAAATATTTAAACCCTAATGTATCCAGCGTGCTTAAGTTTATAATAACTGGGTATAACACTCGAATTAATTGACAGCGCTTGTGTCAGTTTCCAGTTCGGAATTAGGCAGGTTAACAATTAGCACTTTGAGTAACACGAAAACAACTTTTGACCACCGCACGCCAAAAATGTTGGGTTACGTTTGCCGACGCAAAGGACGACGACGGCGACGGCGACGACGACAACGCTGATGCGGAGCGGATGCGGATCGTTTTGGCTGACGGACCAACTGTGAATGCCGCAGCCAGCAGCGAAACGGAGCAGAAACAGAAACAGAAGCAGAAGCTGAACCGGTGCCAGAGCCAGAGCCAGAGCCAGAGCCAGAGCCAGAGCCAGAGCCAGAGCCAGTACTGAGCAGAGCAGAGCAGAACAGAGCAGAGCAGAGACCGCCAATTACGAAAGTGAAGCTGCCAAAGGAGAGGTCCTTTTTTGCAGTCAATTTGACAGAGGACGCAGGACGCAAAGCCAAAGGCAGCAGCAGCCACCCGCCTCGGCCACCCACACACCCCCGTTTCGGGATGCTACACAAAGCCACAGGCGTGCGGGGCGTCGCGGGATATATGAAAAATATCGGGCAACAAACAAAAAAACCCCCGAAACCGAATGAGCAAAATGAAAATGGTAAAGCGCAGCGCGACGCGATGCGATGCGAGGCGAGGCGACGCGACGCGAACGATGGCAGCGAAAAACCAAAACGTCGACGAAAAAGTCGAAAATTTACGAAAAGCTACAAAATGTTACATTTCATCCCCTGCGAGTGGGCACAGAAACGGTGCAGGACAGGCAGGGCAGGACAGGACAGGACAGGCGGGCAGCCAACCGGAAAACGCCCTTTTTTCTGTGCCTGCCGCTTGATGCGATTACAGCAAATGAGGAGACTTCCTGCCGTCCACCATTTTCCTTCTTTTTTTCTGTGCGCGCACACACACCCACACACGCACACACACATACACACACACTCACACTCACACTAATGTGCGTCCCGGCCACGCACACTGCGACATATCTTGTGGCTTTCGACAATTCACCACAAAATGTCAAGAATGATGAAAAGCTAGCAACGGAACGAGGTCGTCGTCGCTTGCGTTGACGTCGCCGCCAGTGCGTGTGTATTGGTAATAACATCTGCTGTCCCGCTCTCTGTATGTGCTGCTCTTTCCTACACGCTGCCTGTATCTGTGTATCTGTGCCTCAGTAAATATCTTTGCCAGCAGAGGCGTCGTGACTGCTGCTGCTGCTGCTGATGCTTCTGCTCTTCGGGCTGATGCCTCGCTGGCTTCTTCTTTTTTTCGTTTTTCTTCTTCTTTTTTTTATTTTTTGGTTGGTTCGTCCTGCGCTTGTAGGCTGTCGGATTATTAGTTCTAAAGTCAGGATCTCAGCAGTAAGGGCGCTACAATTTGGGGCATACAGGGTTGACTAAGGCTTATTGACCCTAATAATTTATGTTATAATAATGATAATAATAAAAATACTAATGATAATAATAGTAATAACAACGATAATATTAAAAACAATAATAGCAATGATAATAATAATAATACCAATCATACAAATTTAAATAAATATATTTAAACGAAACTTAAAAATTTAAGTTAATTTCGCTTGAAAAGCTTTTTCCGATATATGATTTTCCAATATTGCAACAAATTTATTTATTATTCCAACATTTTAATTCGCTTTTTAAAATACATAAATATACGCATATTATATATTTTTCATATACTCATATAAATAGTGTAAATTATCTATATTTATTTTCTCAAAAATCGTTATGCAGTGCATAAAGCTCTTAAAAATATTAAAAACAACTAAAAAAATTATTTTACAGTTCAATGAAAATTTCAGTGTAAAGGTGCCCTGTAAAGGTGTCTTCCTATAATTTATATCTCTTTTAAGCCAATTTTCCAAAATTTCCTATTTACGAGCTAAAATATATAAATATTAATAACTGAGCAAAATAATCATTTTTATTTTATATAATTATAATTATATATATTTTATATGTTTATTGTTGTTATCATGTCTTTTGAATACAATAACAAGTTATAAATTATTTTGTTAAGTGACAAATTTAAATTAAAAATTAAAGTTTCGTAGTCTGCCAAATAATGCTCCACTTAGAACAGTTGTATAGCCCCACCAGAGTCTAGGTAGCGCATGCTATTGGGGATAGGAAATGCCATATGCATGATATATGTATGCATTTACTTCTATGTGTGCTGCTATGCGTGTGTGTGTGTGTGCGAGATTATTATGTACGTGTATGCGTCGAGAAATTCGCAATGGCGTTTTCTGGGCTGGCACTGGCTGGTTGTTGTTGGTATGTTGATAGGGGTTGATTTACTGACTCGCATCTAAATTGAAATGACTTTTGTGACATTGTGTATTGGTTGCACACACACACACACACACACACACATATATATATATATATAACTAGTCACATATATAGAGAGTATTATGGGTAGGCAGGAGGCGGCTAAGCGGACAACGTCTTATATATGATTATGCTTTGTGGGTGGAGTCTTGTAAATCGGAGTTCAGCACAAGCGACTGGACCTCAGCGCGGCGGCTATTACACAGCCCATTTAGTTGCCTGTGGTTATATAGTCGCACAGCCGCCTCTCCATACACTAAGCCAACCTGCGCACTCACACACACGCACACATATGAGAGTAGAGCCGTCGTTTCGATACAATCCTGTGGTTATATTAACCAGTCAGAATGCAAAGTCATTTGCCAACGTTGGCGTTAACTACCTAACTCATACCCTGCTACCAACTGCCCCACCTCCTACCTCCTACCATCAGTTCAGGTCGTGCCCCATCAACATGCACACACACACACACACACACACACACACACACACACACACACACATGCCAAATTTGCGGCATCAAGAAGTCGCATTTTTTCTATGCCCCAAAACTCCCAGACTTCCGCTCGCTCCACTTTGCCAGCGAACCTGCACGCCTTTCATTGTGTGCGTGTGCCACTTGGCCACGCCTCTTTAGCAGAAAAACTCACCACTTTGTCAGTTATAGCGCAAGCGCTCTGCCCTGCTAAGTTCGAAAATTGTTCGAACATAATTCGAAGCACAGCAAGCGTACGAATTGTTGTCATGCTCTCTCGGCTAACCGTACAGCATTTTAAAGCTGTACAGCTCATTCCTTTCGAAGACCTTAAGCAAATCAGAAGTGTTTTCTATAAACACAAAAGTTTTTTTTTGTTTTGTTATTTTATCTTCCTGAAAAATAACGCACCGATTTGCCGGTTTGTTAGAAAAAATCCGAACAGGTGAGCCAGTAAATAAACAGAAAAAATTCAACGTGCGACTGTATCAGTTTTTCGTATTTACCAGCACTGAGTGTGACTATGGATGGAAATACGCCTTTTAAAATTCCCAGCCAATTCATGTTTGGAAATCGGCCGTGCTTCAACTGCCCGAATGGTAACTGTCCCCGCATGGATGGATCGGGCCAATCGTCGTGTTGCCCTGGTGGCAATTGCTGTCCCGGTGGTTATTGCATGCGTGACAGGAACGCCGGGCAGCCGTCTTGGCATGCAAACGATGGACGTCAGCAATGAAGAGCTTGACGCTTCCATATCTGGCAAATCGGCGCGTGATTTCAATCATATGAATATATCCAGAATCGCGAATTAATTACTAACACCTCTCCCACCGGATGGTTTTACTTTTATTTAAATGTTATACATTGAAGGCATGACACCACACAAATAAATATTATAGATGGTCCTCTTCTTGGAGAAAGGTACAACAACAATACTTCTGCTACGACTGCTATATTCTTGGGGGGGAATAGAAGGGTATTTAAGAGCTCTGCGTGCGTGTAGGAAAGATTCCGTTATTGTACGAGAGCGAGCATTGTGGTTGAGAGCGCCACAGTTGTAGTATGAGGCCATTTAGTCTGTGCGCGTCTGCTCTGTTGACCAGTCGAATCTTTTGCGCGTGCGTGTGGATTTTTCATTTTTTTTTTAATAAGCTAGTGTTAATTGCAAATTTATTGTGCATGTTGTCCGTTAATCTACCCTTTATATTCTTCAATAAGCAATGAGTAAAAGAAGGGCGTGCAATTATTGCTGATATTTTGTAGAAAAAAAAATGAAAATGGCGCGCATTTTCTGAGGGGAAACGAGAGGTTAAAACATAAACAACAGTTAGTATAGAACAATATTCGGCTCTGTCTGTCGTGCACGCAATAGACTTTGTGCTTTTGATCCTGTTATAAATGAAAGAGCGCCTATGCAAAGAGAGAGCATTTTTGTATTCTAATGCGCTCTCTTGTTATTGCCGGCTTAGCGTAGGCACCAGCTTAATGAGATAATCTAGTCTGTGCGCGTCTGCTTAATGAAACGGGCGAGTCTTGTGTGTGTAAAATGTTTTTTTTTTTTAATTAGCTTGTATTGCTTGCAGTTATGTCGCGTCACGTGTGTTTGTTAATAATGTTTCATTTATTAGATGTATCAATATATCGGGCTATACTCATATGTTCATATATCAAAATATTTAATGTGTGGGTTCAAATTTATTGATTTATTGAGCTTTTCCTGCGAAAAATGACGCGATTTGAGCTTATCGCCTGGAAAAGAAAACAGAAGAGAGAGTAAGAGCATTGTTATTGACTAATAAAGAGAGGATTATTCCTCAAGATAGAGTAAGAGCATTGTCATTGAGTAATAAAGAGAGGATTATTACTCAATGGAGCATTGTGAAGCTTTTTTTTACAAAACGAGCTGCAACTGCTATAAAAGCATTCAATCTTTTTTAAAACGGTAATTTTTGCTATAAAGCGTCCGACACAGTCATAAATTTGTAAACGTATTCAAATCTCTTCTCATTTTTTTAACTTAAGCCTGAATTGAAACAAGAGTTTTTTTTTTTAACATTATTCATTTTATTAAATCGTATTTTGCTCTTTCGCATATGTTCTTATGACACGAACTAACAATAATATATATATTTATTTATATATTTTTTTTATATGGTTTACAATAATTATTTGGGTTCGTTTTATTCTTGTGTTTTCCTTTTTCTATGGCGTTCTCTTGTTCTCTTCTCTTAATTGGCTACGATTCCTCCGTTCGTCTAATTGTTCTTCGTGCTCTTTCTGTGAAATGTAAGAATTGCGGTCTTAGTCTTTGGATAGTTCTCGAAATGTGTGTCTTTCAGTTGTAGAATGTGCTGGTTTTTCCTTCTATTCCGTGCTTCAAGTCTTTTGAAAATGTACTTAATTGTTGTCGGCCTCCCATGCAAGAGTTGGTTAGTTTATATTGTTTCATAATTGAATCGTTTGTGTATATAGCTGTCACATGTATATAATATTTGTAAATTATTATCAATGCAACATGTAGATGCTCTACAAAATACCGAATATCTTTTTATTTTACCACTACGACCATTTTATTTAACTACTGTGTATTTCATCTAAATATTATTTATTGTTTGCTTCGTTATTTGTCTTTTATATATACAACGATTTAAGTTAAGAATTTACTGCCATAAGTTCCTAAAATCAAAAAGAAAAGAAATCGAAAGTTTTCTACTTAAGAAGTTCAAATATGGAATAGTTCAGAAAGTTCAAAGTAATTGAAAATCAAAAACTTTCGACAGCATAAATTAATGTTTACTACATCATTTATTTATGTAACTTGAGTGTATTCTTTTTTAGATATAACTTTAGTGTATTCTTTTTTTTTTTTTTTTAGATTCCATTTAGTTAATTTGCAATTTTCAATATTGCTTTCAATTACGTACCCATTTAATACATCAACATTTATCATTGCTTTTTAGTTAATTGTTTTTTATTCGTTCGGAAGTGTCTTTTATTTAATACTCGGCTTAAGTAGTTCCATTTTTTTTTGTTTTTTATTTGTTGTATATGTGTACAAATATTTGGTGTGAGGTTCGAGTGTTGTGTGTGCTAATTAGGTGTTCTGTTTGCCCAGTAAAATGCTGTCTCCAAATTTCTTGGGTCATATATATTTACTAGAAAATCGTTTAAAGTTCAGTTTTGTAATTGATATAACTGGCGGTGCTTGTTATTGATTATTATTATTAATTATTGATTTGGGTTCTGTCTGTGTGCGTGTGTGTTCTGATACTACGTACATTCCCTATACAATTATTTAATTAATATTTCTTCAAATAACAATATTTATTGTGCGCTTAGCAGCTTTAATACATGCACAGATGCTACTACACACACACACACACACACAATTTAATTACTTTACTACAAATTGTCAATGATTGTGGCGTTTAAGCAGTATTTATATTGTTTTATTCGGTGTATAATAAATAGTATAAATTAGGTATCAAATAATATTGCAACACTTTTTTTTTTTGTATATTAAAAAAAATATTTAAAATCATATAATAACAGCCTTTGGTTGTTTTTAGCGCAACATATAGTTTTTTTTGTTCTCTTTTGGTTAAAGATATTCAAAATTAATATACAATTATACAATATAAATAAATAAGTAGTAGTATTTAAAAGAATGTCCCTAACGTCTTTTAACAGTTACGGTAGTGTAAGGTTTAAAGTAAAATCCGGCTATTACAATTCGTTATTAATTGTCCAGGGAATTCGTGCGCAGCTGGCTATAGCAGGCCTGGCATACCCTTACAGGCTTCAGGATGCGCAAACGCGATATTTCCGACTCGAAGCGACTGCACTTGTTGCAAAAGACCTGGCCACAGTTGCGGCAATGATGCTTCCGTTCATACAGCGTAAATCTGAACAGGAATGAGAAATATCAAAAACATTTTATTAGCTCAAATTGCGATTTCTCATTTGGGAGATCCGTATTGTACGTAAATACAAAATGTTGTGTCTCTAACTCTTCAAACTTGTGAGAACACACAAAAAAAAAACAAAGGCAATATATTGATATTTATCAATTTCGCGCATGATCTGCTTTTGGTTATCCAAATATGATCACAATATAGCTAAAAGTCTCTGAACCGACATTACCAGATCGACTCGATGGGTCATGCCAGCCATAAACTACTACATAAACTCTCTTTTTATACTTTTCCAATGGGTATAGGCTATTAACGAACCGAACCCTCAACTTACTTCACATGACATTTGACACACTGATCGGCAACCTCGTCCTTAAGCCAATGATCGGCTACGCCACGACCCGGCTGCTCCGTAACGCTCCATGAGAAAATGCGACCACGTGTATCGCCTGTAATATACAAGTTTTGGAGATGAACATTTATATTTTGCAATCGTCAGTTAAATCTTTCGCTGGCACACTCACCCACATAGAGTATTTTATGATCTTTGGATACCGTCAGCGCTGTTATGCTAGCCGGTTCGGCATTATCTTTGCGATCATAGGCCGTATGCATGGTTAGCTTTGATCTGAACATTAATTGACGCTGCCATTTAAAGCCTGGGGAGAATTATAGGTAAAATGTGTGTAAATGCCAAGCGTTTGGATTTGTTGGGAACAAATGTTTGCGAATGTCGGGAGAGGTTAAGAAATTGAGTTTAAGCACCTTTTCGAAGCGCCTGCTCGCCACGATATCTATCATTGTCCAGCAGAACGAAGCCGTCCGTTAAACTGGTATCGGATTTGCTGGGACGAATGTTGTGCTCCTCTGTAAACGACATAAATGCAACATTAGAAAGTATGAACCAGAATGCAAGAGTCCATTCGGCATGCCGAAGATTAAGTACACTTGAATACAGATCTGGAGAGAAATCATAATTGCTAAGTGAAGATATCCTAAAACACAGATACACTTTCTATATACCAACTTATTCGAATTATACATAGAGTATAATGGTATCGTATAATAGTCTGATATTTGTTAGATTGGGTATACATGGTCTTGAAAACAAACAGAACGTTTTTAATACAAGAACTTAGACCGATTGCAGTTATATGATATGCTGATTCGGTGCATTTAGTTCATAACGAATGCTTCAAAACTGAGAATAGTCTGCATGAAATCAGACAGACGGACAGAAATGCAAAGCTATATCGATACAGCTGCTGATACTCGTCATGAATATATATATAGATCTAGTTTATGGAGTCGGAAATGTTTCCTTCTATGCACATTTCACGATAAAACTATATTCAGACACAGCTTTATCGATTCGACTGCTAACACTCATCAATGTGTACATACATATATAATAGTCTGATATATATATATATATATATATATATATATATATAAACAGCCTCACTTTTGCCCTCACCCTCATTCGTTTTGTGCTCTTGGCTGCTGCTGGGGCCCTCCACCGTGGCCGATTTCATTTCATGCAACGATTTCGCCCCACTTATGGAGCTCTTTCTACGCTCAGTCGAGGGTTCCACTTTGGCAGTTGCTTCCGCAGATTTGCTGGACTCATTGCTGTGCTGTGAGGCCTCGGAAATGCTGCTTTCCGAGGCGGATTTCACAATCTCTGTAAAGTGTGTTTAAGTTATAATTGATATTTGAATGGAGTTCAGGGTTGTGATAAACCAACCATGCTCCGGTTCTGGCTGAGAGAGGCTCTTCATCTGCTTGAAAATGTTCATTTTGGTCGACTTATTGTTGGGGTCATCGACGGAGCCAGCGTCGGGTTTGTCCTGCGAGTTAACTTCCACGCCGCGCTTGAGCTTGCGATCAATGGGCACTTGAATGTGCTCCAGTGACCACATCTAGAAAATGAACATTGTTTAAGCTGTATAAAGTATATATTGACTATGTCACTCACCCGGACAACGCCATCTGTGGAGCCCGTCATGACCACATTTTGCTGATCCCATTCGCGAATTTGTGAGAAGGCAACACAAAGTATTTGCTGCATGCGATCGGCGCTGCCCACACACGTGTTGACCATAGCCAGGGCATCGCCATTGATGGACCACACGTGCAGCCAGGTGGCCGAGCAGGTGGCAATTTCGCCAGTTAGCTCGTTAATGGCCACAGCGGCCACAACGCCCGCGTGTCCGCGCAATTGACGCACGAATATAAATCGAGACATGTCCCAGACAATCGCGGTGCCATCGCGTGAGCCGGAGACAATGACATTGTAGGCAGCACTGGCCGCCAGACATGTCACCGCATCCGTGTGGCCATGCAATTGTTGCTTCACGCTAAGACTCTTTCGATTCGCATCGAATTTCCATATGGTCACCACTGAGCTGGTGCCGGCTGTGACAATCATTTTGGCATTGGGACAGGCGCAGGTCAGTATCTCGCCCGAGTTCTGGGCCGCCGCCTCGGACACAAAGGAAGCACGATCCGTATCGTAGAGGCCCACGCGCAGCGAATGATCGGCAAAGCCCCAAGCAATGTATTTGGTGTACGATGGCGGCATCATCACCTTGTTCTGCTCCACAGCAAATACCGTTTTGTCGGGCTGCAATATTTGCCCCACTGGGCCCTTGAGCTCCTTGATGGGCTGTAGACTGGGCTTGAGATTGTCCAGATTGTGGAAGAACAGACGATCGGTTTGCAGCACTGTGCTGTTGCCCTGTATCAGGGCCGTGGGATCGATCAGTGCCGAGTGTCGCGAGTTGGCCATTTTCTTAGCTGGATGCGCCTTCCTGAACAGCTGTTTTGGTATCTGGCCAAAGTTGTTGATAAAGCCAATGGTCGCATTCTTTTTAAGTGGATCATCAATGCTAAATGATTTGATATCGTTTAATAGTTCCTCTCATGCTGCGTCTCTTAAACTCTTACTTGTAAATATCCACATTGCCCTCATAGAAGAGATGATGGAACACATTGACGGCATCCACAGCGGTCGGTCCTTGCTGCTTACAGCCAAAGATCAGATCAATCCACTGAAAGGTTATTCAAAATTAAATATTTGCAAAGAAAAAAGTTTCTGCCAATAATGTTGCTTATGTGCTATGTTTAACTGTTCAGCTTAACTGTGCATTTTTTTAAGTTAATTCTTTTTGGATAACTTCTGTTTGCTCTTCCTTGCGATTTTCATTAATTCAAGCTGCCCAGCTTTAGATGATTGTATTGATTGAATTTTGTTTTTTTTTTTTTTTTTATTAATTTTTGGATATTGGTAATTTATTTCTGTTTGATATTTAAGCGAGGCTTAATGCCAATATAATTCATCTTCATCTAATGCCAATATAATTCATCTTCTCGGTCTTTCCCTAATATTTTTCTTTTGTTCTTTATGCTCTAATTACTCTCAAGCTATATTAGATTTACTCCCAATTATTTACTTACAGTCCCGCCCCCAATTTTTGCTCTCTCAACTGACTCTGCCCCCCACTTATGGTAAGCCTTTCTATGCGATTTTCAAGGTTTTTTTTTGTTTTGTTATAATAATGGAGCAAGGTTAACCATTCATGCAACTGATCTACGTATATTTGGCTATTTAAATTAGAAATAAGTTTAAGTTTTCCTGAATTAATATCATAAATTGACTTTTTCTTTGGCATCGTCGCTTTTACGAAGATTCATTCCGACTTACCAAATGCAAATTTTGGCTAACATAATCGCACTCCAAAGCACTACGATGCAGCCGTATAAACTCCCTGGGATCCTGTTTGGCCCAAGGTGGTAATATGACATGGTTCAAGGTTTCACCGTTTTGCTTGGTGCCCAGATCAAAGTTGTTAAAGTTGCTAAGGAATTCGGGCAAGTAGAAGAACTCGGGTATTAGCTCCTTGACATCAGCCATGTTCAGCTTGGAGGCCGATAGCCAGGCCTCCTTGATGCTGTGGAACATGCGATCCGCCAAATCAAAGTGACCGCCTTGCAGCTTGAGGAATGGCTGCGCAAAGGGCTCCAATCGCACCAGATACGAGCACACAATCATCGCCGAGCTGTAATGTGTGCCATAGTGATAGGGCGGGGTTTCGCCATGCGGATCGTCCCATTCTTTGAAGCGCTTCTGGAACTGCTCCAAACGCTCATCCGACTGTGCGCCCATGGGACGCGAGAAGTCGCGGAATGTTTTGGGATTCGTAAAGTCCAACTCCTCTGAATCGTAATCGGCCAGTATCCAGGGAAATACTGGATACTGCATGAGATCGTTGTAGCTGCGTCCGGCGAGCGTATTCAAATGCATCAGATACTGAAAGTTTGAGATCTCGCCACGTACCCAGCGCTGGGTAACCGATGTTTCACCAATCAAACCGCTAAACAGACCCGACGTTTGCTCCACGCTGGCCGTACGCTTCTGTCCAGCCACGGATTGCTGGGCATTATCATTGAGAGCGGTGGCCAAGGCCAAAAATCGTTGGTTCACCTTGTTGCGCACCTTGCGTGGAAAGCTGAGCAAATAATTGCGCCCGTCCTCGGAGAAGACCTCCAACGCGATGGGCTGCAGCAAATAGCGACGCTTGTGCACCTCGCGTATCTCCTCGTAGGCGAACTTGGAGCACTGCCTTAGCTTGTGGCTAACAGCGCGCGATGTCGTCGACGTCTGACCGCCCGAGTTGGGTATGATGGGCTCATAGGCTCCCGGTGGTAGCGTGTCAATGTCGCGTATCTCTCTGTTTTTCAACAGCGTGAAGCCGTCCACAATATAGCAATGCTCCTTGCCGAACAGCAGTAGGCCCTCGAAGGTGTCGAGGCCCTGAACGCGTGCACAGCGAAACATGAAGCTGATCTTCTCCTGTTCTTCGAGTAAACGCAAAAACGTTTCATTGTCGCTGGTCATTGAGGTGTCCTCTTCCTCTTCGTCATCCTCGGGGGCATTGCCATCTAGCGATTCCTGCGGATATGGTGCACCATGTGCTAGCAATTTGGGCGAAATAGGCGGCGGTGGCGTCGATATTGAGCTGCTTGCCTCCAGCCGATGCGGATGTGCTGCCTCCAGTGAGGATTGCTGCTGCATGGCATGCTGCTCGGCTTCCGCCAAGATGCGCGGCTGTTGCTGGCCATGCAGAAAGTAGATTTTGCTATCCAAACTGGAGGCCACCTTATACTTGAGCTGCCTATTATCGGCTAGCTCCAGCTCGGGCCGATATGGATAGTGCAAATAGAATAGCTCATTGCGCATTGTCTTTTTCCGCATGCGATGAGGTCCTTCCGTTGTGTCCATCACCCACTTGTCCAGCGTACAAGAGCCCGCTGGACCCCATAGGCCGCGTTCGCGCGTTAGCTCCGTTTCGGATTGCACCCAATCCTGGTAGACATAGCGCTGTGTGTGCTGTAGCATTTGCTGGTATTGCTTGGTGCGCAACTCCAGCAGATCTTTAATCAACTGCACGTGAATCCCTGTGCACTCGTAGGCCGATTCCCGGCTCATATTCGACCTGGTGCGCACCAGCTCATCCTTCTTCACCTTGCTGCGACTGGCCAGACGCGTCAGTCCACCGGTGACCTTTTGTATCTTGGATTGGATTTGATTATGCAGCTCCCAGGGCACACGATACGAGGCCTTGCGTTCGGCTTCCACATAATTGAACCAGAGTTTGGAGGCCAACTCCATGACCTGCTCGCGCGTGGTCTGCAAATCTGGCGCCTTCGAGTTGGCGGGTGGTGGGGTGAGCGATATCTTAAAGACTTCCTCAATGGCGGGCTTCTTGCACACATACAACTCCTCCCAGACGCGGAAGGCTGCGCCCACAATTAGATTGCGACCCTGTGAGAAAAGGCTTTTAAAGAGAAAGCTCAAAGATATTAATCTTCCAACTTACCTGCAACTGATTGAGATCCTCGTCTTTGGGCTCTGTTGTCTCCGTCTGTGGATTCACATGCCAGGTGGTGTTGCGGCTTGTGGCCGGCTCCAAAATGATCTTCATGTCGGCGGTCAGCTGCATCAGGCAATAGGTGAGGCAGCCAATGAACTCCAGTTCGTGATTGCCGGCGCCAAAGATGAGCAAACGATGCTGAATGATTTTGTGCAGCGCTTCCAGGACGCTCATCTGTTCGGCTATGGAGTCGTCGGTGGGACGTGAGAGCAAAAACAGAATGCTGCGGTTTAGTGAGTGATGCAGTTGCTCCAGCGACAGTGAGGAGGATCTGCGCTTGGCCTGACCAATCAACTTGATAATAAAGTCAAATATATCGTGGGGATTCCTCGTGAGGCAGCCCTGCCACAATTTGTCCACTATGCGCGCCGTCAGGTAGAACACATTGGGCGCAATGTGCTGTGTATGGCTCTGGAGCAGTGGAACCAATGGCAACGCCGCCTGCTCCCCCACCAGCACATCGGCGGCCAACAGATGGTCCATCAGGGCAATAATGATTTGCGTCTGGTATTGCACCTGCAATGGCAGTTCCGCTGTTTCCGGTGCCGCATCCAGCACAAGATCAATGACGGGTGTGCTCTTGCCATGCATGTTCAATCCCAAGGAATCCACAACGATTACGCGTAAAAAGTCTATGACGCACTTGCGCACCGGATGCGCTGTTAGCTTTGGCTGATTGTCCACGGCCGCGTGGAGAGTTTCTGGCGCTGGCAGCACAAAGCTGCTGCTGCCGGTGCCGTCGGTGGGCGTGGAGGTGCCACTATTTGGCTCCGAGTCGCCAGAACGTGAAACCTGCGGAAAGAGCACCGCAACCAGCGAGGTGACCACATCCCCGGCCATCATGACTGGCGTAAAATCGTTGAGATTCTGATAGAGGCTAAACAGCAGCTGGATGATCGTCTCCGGATGACTATGCAGCCAGGCGGCGCACTCGCCGCCATGCACAATGGCACGCACCATGGCCAGCAGCACACATACGCCCTCGGGGCACACGTTCAGCTTGGGCAGCTGCGTATTGGCCGAGACTGGGGCACCCCAGAGGAATGACCAGACGCGATCCAAATCGAATTTCGTATGCTCCGTGGCCAGCACCTTGACTGGCTGGCCCATTATCAATGCGGTCACCAGGAAATACAACTCCGGCACGTCCAAATGATGTTGCATCAGCCACTCAAGCAACTGGAAACCTAAATAAACAAAGAAAATAAATAAATAAATAAGCTGAAAAAAGAATGTTCCTACTGAGCAGTACTCTCATATAAATGCAAGGATTGGGTAGTTGTATTAAAGGCTAAAAGATATGGGTCTATGTATAAACTTTGAGGTTTTCAATATGAACTCCTTTAGGCTTTTGAAAAATCTATATTTATCTTAATCTTATCCTAATAAATTAATAAGAAATTATAAATAAATAAATTAATATTACAGTTATAAGATAATGTTAGTCTTCATCTAAAAAAAACTTAACATAAGCACGTTCAATTTCTCTACTCACCAGGAATATTTAATGCCGCCGTGCGCACCTCGCCCGCAATCTGTGTGGGCAAATGCTGTATAGTATTTTGGGGCGTGGCCACGATGACAGTGCCGGTGCCATTGCTGGGACGTTGATTGAGCTGCTGGGCGCCCAGGCCGAGCATTTTGCGCTGCGAAACCATTTCGGTGAAACGCAAATAGCCGCCATTGTGTGTGGCATCCCGGAAACGAACTAGAAAACTGTCATTGGCGCAGACCACGACCAGGATGCGCACGGCTATAATGACCGTGGTGAAGTGAACATGTGGCTGCATGAAGAGCAGCAGCCAGTCCATGCCGAGCGTCTTGGAGATGTCATCGCAGATGACATAGTTGACGGTGTTGCGCGGCGTAAAGAGCAGGCCGTGCAATAGCGAGAGGCAGCGATTGCGCAAATAAATATTGTGAGCGACACCATCCTGATCCTCAGCAGGCGGCTTCATGCTGGGCAACAGCACAGCACGCTCCACGTGCGAGTCCTGCAGACGCGGCAATTTGGCGGCCACATACTGGCCAAAGAGCAGCAGATCCGTGTGCCTGGGCTGACCGCCCAGCAGCGTTTCGAGCAAATTGAAAAGAATCTCACGCGTTGAATGGTCCTGAATGCTTGTGATGATGTGCAGCAATTTGACCAGCAGCTGCAAGTCACGCATTATCTTCACATTCTGCTTCTTCTCGTTGGACTCCACGACCAGCTCCAGCAAGTGCTCGAGCAGCGAACGCAACAGTCCATTTGGTGCATTATGCCAAATCTCTAGATCGCACAGCAAATCCTGAAATGCAGTCACATTCGGTATGGCCGACATGTCATGGCCGCTGTTCACAGTGCCCACCAGGCCAAAGGTCAGGTGCAGAATGTGCGAGTTCAACAAGTGTTTCTTCTTTTTAAAGAACATGCCCAGCGTCTGATAGCAACGCTTGCGATCCATTTCCGCCTGGGCGGCACGATTGCTGCGCACCACACAGGTCAGCGCCTTGACGCCCGCGTACAGCGACTCCACATCCTGGGCCATGGCAATGATGCCCAGCAGCACATTGCAGCCGCCGACGGTGTCAATCATGGCCGAAACCGGGTGCGGACTAAAGACGCGCACGCCCAAATAGCCGACAACAACGCCGCCCAACGAGCGACCCGCGCCGGCCAAATGACCCGCCGAATTGTGGAGGATTCTATAAAAGAAACAGACAAGTAATTGTGAATAGTCTAGAATGTATCCTTAATGGGATGACTCACTTGATGGGCGTGGCATTCTCATGGGAATTCATATTTAGCTGCTTGGCAATGCTCTTGTTATCCGCCCGACTGTACACCTTGCGTATCTTGACCAGCGTCAGCTTGGACACCGCCTTCGCGTTTAGGCCGAGCAGGACACGATCTTCCGGCACCAGCGGCGCCAGTGGCTCCGCCTGCTTGCCCAGCTGTGGCGCTTGCAGCGAGCCCATATAGTGTGGTCCCAGCTGATAGATGGTCTGCACCGTCTGCTGTGTGAGCACATCCTCCAGCAGATGGCAGACGCCCTGTTTCCAGCACAGGCGCGAATAACGGCGCCAAATGGGCGGTGTGCCAATGTAGCCAAAGATTTGCGTGGCCGACGTCAGATTGACGGTGCCCGCGCCTGGATGCTGGGCTATATAGTGCAGCTTTTGCGTATGCATGGGCACACCGTCCAGGTAGAGCGAGAGACTGGAGTTCTTAAGCACGGCGCGATTAAGCACCACAACCAGATTGTGCCATTGACCTTCGTGCAACAGATCTGGACACCAAATACGAGCAATGCCATCATCCGAACCCTCCGGTTCCCAGTCGCCAATGCCTGAAAGCAAAGTGGATATGCAAATGAAATTATAAAATAAAATAGAGCAGCGTAAACCCTATTTAAAGAAGGTTTCCAAACCAAGGCTACGCGTCAGAGCAGGTAAGCATTTACTTTTGACCTATGAAATATTTTTACATCAAATTAGAAGACCTAATTAATGTTCGGTTTGACCAGGTCGGGTCATAAGTTGCTTTAGAAAATAGCCTTTTAGCTTTTCACCCATTTTCCGAGCATAAAAAAGTTGTTTTGTCGTAAGCGTCGTGTTAGTATAAAAAGCTAATCTGAATATTGGTGCGATACTAGCAAATATCTATCTCAGAAGATATATCGACTTGTCGGTTGATGCTGATCAAGAGAAAAATTATTAGCTAAAGCTAAAGGTTTTATCCATTACACCTCTTTGTACAAATGTACAGGGCAAAGCAAGCAGATACGATAAACCGTGAATTCCTGTGATTTCTTTTGGAATTCAATTTATTTTGCAGTTCACCGATAAACATCTATAAATAGTAAACGATAGCATAGCAAAAGCAAAGCAAAGTATAAACCTATGCAGGTGATTCAGGTAGTCGGTTTGTGTATAGAGCTTTATAAAAAAGAATTCTTGCTAATTCGATAAGAATGAAGACAGTGATAAGAATGATGAGAAATCAGAAGAGTCAGTCATCATGTTCGTTGTTGCACTTACTTTTTCTGGGCGTTATGAGCGTCTCCTGTGTGGAAACGACAATTGCCTTATCTCTAGCCGAGAGCAGTATGGACAAACATGCTAAATTTTCCTCGCGTGGATTGTGAATGGTGCGCACCAGCGTTAGGAGACGCACACAGTGCGGATCTGTCTTCGGATCGGAGAACTTTTCCACACAAAACCATGTGGAATAACTGAGCCCGGTTTGCGGTGGGAATATCCGATCACCTGCACCGATGCCGCCAATCGTATTCGCATCAATTGTCCCGCCCGCTGTGGCTGTGGCCTGTGGTGCCAGCGATGGCAAATAGAGGCAACCAAAGCCCTCGGCGGACATGTCCAGCTCCACGAAAGGCGGCAGCGTGCTCGAGCCATGGGCACGAAAATCGCGTGGCGTTGTCATTGAAACCAGCGTCTTGATACGCGTCAAAGGCACCGGACCACCTTGTCGATACGGCTGCTGTAGATCAATATCGGCGCAGCACAGCGGCTCGCCGAGGCGCAGAAATTGACGCAGCTCTGTCGGCTGCAGCGCCTGCGCCGCCAGACGTTCCAGTATATACTGCATGGGCACGTGCAACGGATGCAGCTCCTCGGCCAAAGCGCAACGTGTCAGCCTAAGCAGCTGCTCGGCCAGCCCATTATCGCACATGATCTGCTGGTTGCGTTCGCTCCGCACCAGCGACTTGATGATCTCGCTGAGGTATACTTGCAGCTGTATGGCCTGCACAGGAGCCGCATCGTGCTGTACGCCGGGCAAAAGCTGCAACATGCATATAACTACGCCGGGATGCACAATGCGCGGTTCGGGCGCGGGTTGTGTTAAATTTAACTGACTGGGATGCACTGGTGCCGCCAACTCCTTGCTGGGCGAGCGTGTATGTGGCGCCGACTCGCTGAAGAGCGTTATCACTCCGCTCAAATTTGGCGACTCAAAGTTGTCCAAGGCGATGCTGTAGAGCAGTCGAAATACCACACAGATGTAGGACAAAGAGCTGGGTATGTGCTCGTCGAAGCTGCAAGGGATAGTAGCTAAATTGTAGTGTGCTCTAGAAAATAGGTGAAGAAGGCTCACCTGAAGCTCAGTATGTCGCCGCTGAATACGTCATGGTAGTACTTCAATAGCGTCTGCTGCGGCTCATAGCTGCCCGTGAAGTCCTGCAGTATTGTGCCGCTGCCAAAGCAGCCAAGGAGACGCAACGTATCGCACAGCGAGCTATTGCAGATCTCCTGATGAAAGAACTTGGCATTTGCGGGCTCGAAACGCATGGCAGTGGCCAGCGTCTGGCAGACGATCTGCAGCAGCAAAATGAGATCCTGTTGGGCAATGTCCGGCTGTGGCTGAGCCATGCTGCCATCTAGCGAGACAAACACGCTGGTCAGATAGACAAAGCCGCCAACCTTGCGGAACACGGTGCGTGTGCGATGCGAGTCCTTAAGGCAGCCCAACAGCATGTTTAGTATCTGGATTTTAAACTCCACCTGATGTGGACTGATGCTGTGCATCAGTGAGAGTATATAGAGCATGTCATCATCTCCACCAGCGGAGAGTATCAGCTCACGAACGATGCCTAGCGCCTGGGGACGGCAATGCTTATACTTGACCAGCTCATGGACGCACTTGGCACCGCCATATTCGCGAAATAGTTGCGCATTGTTGCTGGCACCGCCGCCCAGCAGCATGGTGAGTGCCTCCAGCACATGTTTGCCCAGTGTGTCGAGCAGATCCTCCTGCTCCTCAGCGCCTGGATACACGACAAGCGAATCGTCACCGTTGGTAATTTGTCGCACATGATCCGCATATCGATTGAGGCAGCTGACAAGGATCTCCAGTATGCCCACCTCGCGATAAACATCCTTGAAGACGCTGTTGTGGCGCAGAATGTTGAGCAGCGTCTTCAGGCACAGGATGCTGCAGGACGTCGATTGATTGTGCTTGAGCAGCAGCGATAAGCTGATCAGCTCCTTGCAGGGCACAAAGTTCAACTGAAAGACTATAAACTCGAGCAGATCATAGAATTTCTCCTGTATTTGTGGACTCTTCTGGTGTATGCGCTCCGCAAAGCTGCTCAGCGTGTGCTCCGATTCGAGTATAAAATAATTGGCATTCTCCGAGTGATAAACACGCGAAATGGCGTCTAAGATCGTGCAACACAGTGCAGGTGTTGTCGATCTCAGAAATACCGTCTGCAGCACCTGGAATGCGTACACATTCCGTACGCACGTCTCCCGTGAGCTGGCCTGCGGCAGCTGGAAATTCTGTAGCTTGAAGGCCGTATTGAATTGCGCTGCCGGCGGACGAAGCTCGTAAAAGCCGCACATGCATAGCGATGAGATCATCAATACCAGGTTGCGTATAGCTGCCTGGATTTCCAATGTTTGACTGCGCGCATTGTCGAATCTGCCAAGCATGTAGGGTTGTAGATTACAGGATATTATTATTATAATTAATCCACTCACTTGAGCAAAAAGTCACTGAGAAACACGTAGCCCTGGGAGGCGCGAAAGTCGTCCATTAGTATCTGGGATACTTGACTAGAATCCTTGAGGAAGCAAAAGACGGTGACAAACATTTCGACTATTTCCAGCGGATTGCCAAACGTCAAACGTTGCATGTTGTCCACGCACAGCGCCATGCAGCCCTTGGCTAAAGATTTGTACGATAGAGTATAAATTATTTAAACTTCAGCTTTATTTAAAATATATATATATGCACTCACAATGTATATAGGTAACAACGGCATCGGTTAAACCGTGCCTCGAGATGGTGGTCAGTATTTCGGCTGCGTTCTTGCGCCACACAATATTTTGCATGGGGCAGGGTGAGGTGATGGCGGAAAACAATAGCGTTAGATCATCCATGCGAGCCAGCTCCTCAGCTGGATATGGATAGGAGCACAGTTTGACGAGCAGCTGTACAAAAACCTTTTGCAACAATGTGCGACGCTCATGGGCATTAAAATCACTGGCACTGGCACCTTCAGCCGGCGGCTCATCGTCCTCCACTTGGGGCAGATCGAAGAACAAATACAAACACTTGACTAAAGTTGAGGGCACCGATGCAGCTGTCATCACCTAAAATTGAGGGGTATTTGGAGAGGGAGTTAAGCCTTATATCGTATTTAAAATAATGCTAGAAGCGTGCATGCCACAAGACTAGGATGGATCCTGCGCGAATGACACGCTTTTAGTTCTATTGATTCCAGGCTTTAACAAGTTTAGATAAACGAGGAATTAGTTTGAGTAATATCTGACCTGTAGGATCTACAATTTTTTAATTATAAGCCCTTGATATTCACTTGTATACAGTCCCAGCTATATCTAGTATATTATATATTAGATATTACATATAAGATACCAAATACAGCAGCGATTATAGCGCTAATATACATATATAAAGCTATAAAGTTCTTAAATCGTTGACATTCAAGTGAGGCCAGCAAACGAATGATAAGTATAGAGGTCACTTTAATATCTCTCCTATACGCTCATAAAAATATCTATAGTTTTCCATATATACACATATGAATATCTCTAGGAGACGAATCTTTGACACGCCGCAGATTAAATGCCCTTTAATAAGAAAACTTCCTATTGGGAGCTATATAGTCATCCAATTCGAAGCAGTTTAGCATATATGTTAAGTCAAGATATCTTAAAAAATAATCGGAATATGCAAAAAATAACTTTCCGATTCTTTTTTGGGAGCTATGACTGTGACTATGACTATATCGACTCGGCTGTTGATACTGATTAGGAATATATATACTTTATGGGGTTACTTCTACAAGGCCATGCAAATCAATTGGGGAACGTAAAGCTCCAGATCATAGAGTTCAGTTATGTATGAATAGATATTTTTATAACTGTACTTCAAGCTAACCTGTATGAGCGAGACGTCGCCATTGGCCAAGAGATTCAGTGTGGCCAGCAGCAGCCAACCGCTGCTGGTATCCTCCGTTGTTTCCACCTCGAGAAATTTGACAATCGCTATGGATGCAGCCTCTGTGCTCTGATTCGATGCACGTTTACGTATCTCGCTGACCATCAGGCGGGACACCTGCTGACAGAAGGCGACCACGTCCCAGAATTTTTCGCTCATATCGTTAGCAGGGCTGCTGCTAAACACCTGCGAAGCCATAAAAACAGCACAATAATTAGTTGACATATTGAAAAAAATATATGTGTTTAAATATTTGAGTAAATTCCACAAACCTTGCAAAATAGTGGCAGCATCTCATAGAGCTTGCCATCCCGTTCGTTTTCGCTGAGCGGCTCCTTGGGATGCGTGTACTCGTTGAAGAGCTTTTTCAGTGTGGCCAGGCTCATTTGTATGCGTGCATCTAGCAGTGCTTCCTCGCCGGTGCGTCCATTCGCCGCACTGGCACTGGGGCTGGCATTGCTGCTGCTGCTGCTCGATGCGCTGCCGCTGCCAGCGCTGGCAGCGCCGCGCAGCTTTCGCATAACGTTCATAGCTGTTGTTGTTGTTTTCGCTGCTGCTGCTGCTGGTGCTGGTGCTCAAACTGCAAATGCGCAAAACAAATTGAATTACTTAAACGGCTGGAATATAATCACATCATCCAGCGTCCACTTGACATTCTACATTCTATTGCTTTGCTGCCAACAGTCGCAGTCGCATTAATTAACGACTCCGTTGGCTGTGATTCACCGAGAGAGCTTGGCAGGTTGTCTTCCACAATTGTTATCGTAGTTGTTGCTGTTGTTGTTTTTGCTTTTCAAAATTCATTGTTTTTTAAGGCGGAATGTTTATACACGACGCGCCCATCAAAGTGAACGAACGTGCGAACGAACATTCGCCTCTGTGTTTGAACTGTCTGTGAGTGTGTGTGTGTGTGTGCGTGCGTATGTGTGTTAATAAATGCTTAAGCGTGGGCGAAGCGCTTTGTTGCCAGTTCAATGGGGTTAAGTGAACTAAATGCCGCTGCTTTGGCAGCTTTTCAATAAAGCAAAAACACAAATATTTACACTTATTGCACAAACAATAACTGTAACAGCTGTTTGCCGTTTACTTTTGCTTTGCACTCTTCTCTTTTTACTACTGTTCACAACCTGCTGCCAACGCATTTGGGGCATGAGTTGCAACTGAAACCAACGACTGCTCTTTTTTTCGCGTTTCCCCCATTCCACACGCTTTCGTTGCGCGCTCTTTGTTTTGCTCGTGTCAATCGCGCTGCTACGACAATTTTTATTGATTTTTCTGCTCTCTCGCGCTCTCTCCGTCCAGCGGAGCACCATTGCTCTGGCCGAAAGTTGAAAATTTTCACATACATTTTTCACCTAGTTTTCACTTGATTTGACACTTACTTTTTATGCACATATCAAGCATGGTTTTTGTTTTGCGTTTTTCATTAGTTTTAGCAATTAATTCGTTTGTTTTTCCATTGAAAAATACGTTTTGTTGCACACGAACAAATTGATGTTCAATAAAGGAGAACGATATTTACGTGACTTGTTAGAGCTGGCACAAACTATCGCACGTAACGGATGAAGAGTCACGATATTTATTTTTAAACAAATTTTTGTACATGAATTATAAATACATATGCTAATTATTTACATCTTCAACATTTTAATTGCATTATTTTGAAATAGCTTCTGTTTATATTTCTCTCAACGTGCCTCTTTGTGCGGTACAAATAAAAATCACTTTACCGCTCAACACTGTTGTCAGCTGTCTGTGTTGCAAAACGGCGCACATTGCTCTCTCCGAGTGGGCTGCCAGCCCACAGCAAGCACTTTTTGTGCTGCCAACTGAAGAATTGTAAGTGGCGCGTCGCTTTAAATTTTAGTAAAAGTAATGTATTTTCGAAAAATAAGATATTGTAAAATGGCCAGCAATATAAAAGCTGTCATTTATTTGTATGTTAACGACACTAAAGTTACTGGAATATATTTGAAGTTCAAGAACATCTCGAACAATCGAAATGGCGACTACCACTTCGTTAACCAATGAGCCAGTTACGATGTCATTCTCCTCAGAAGAGGATGATGAGTCATCGCAGACAATTTGTATAATGCCCCCGCGTCCAGGCACGGCGCCCAGGACTTTCCAGGAGCTGCATATACCGCGCGAACAATTAACGCCCGTCTATTATCCCATACAGGAGGCGCAGCGTTGGCTAACGTTGATAGGCAAAAATGGCAAAGTCTATCGCTTTCCGTTGCCCACTATTCTGCCCAAGGTCATACAGACCCGTTTCGTGCCTAAGGGTGAGCTGCCCAAGGACGTGGCTGTGGATCGCCGCCGAAGACAGTACAGCAGAATCAATTTGATCGAGGAGCTGAAAAAAGCCGGACTCACCGATGATATGCTGCAGCCCACCGAAGAGCAGTACGACCTGATGTCCGAATTTGCCTTCCCGCACAAATTTCCGCTGAGCTATTTCGATGACAGCAACTACGACATCAGCTCCCCAGATGCCTGGTTTGAGCTCGGCATCGTCGGCGGTGTTCGTTATCCGCTTCCGGCACGTGCCTATCTGCCCTATAATCGGAGTCTGCGAAGCTGCCGCTGGGCCATGGCAGCGGTCACAGCGTACAACGAGAAAACGGATCTCTGGACGCTTACCTCATTGGACGACGAATGCAACTACGAGGTTCCCAAGTTGCAGTTCATGTTCCTGGCGGAGGATCCGCACAAGTACATAGAGCGTCTCAAGTCAGCCGTGCATGAGCGTCACAAGGGCGAACAATTGATGCTCATGGAGCTAATTGTCGACTGTGTGCTCCACGATGACATCGAGTCGACGACCTTCCAGAGCTTCAAACCCATTGAGAAGCTGCTGCAGCAGTCCAAAGTCTCGGAGCAGTGCAAGAGGCGTCTAAGGTCCGAGGTTAACATCGTGTTTGAGCGTCTGATGGCACTCTATGAGCTGGAGCAGTTTATCATACACATGCCCAAGGAGTTTCCGCAGTTCCGCAACATATCCTTAAAGGAGTTCATGCCAGCTGCCGCACCCGTTGACTTTGCCGAACAGGAGCGCCGCGAGCTGCAGGCTCTCGGTATTGATATAAAGGAGAAACGCTATGGCTGGCTGCGAGCCAGCCTTTTTTATTGCGGTGGTGGCATTGAGGCCATGATGGGCGTAGCCGGCGAATGCCAGCACATCGAAACGCTGAGCATATTCGTATGCAATTTCAATAAGCCAACAGCATTGGTGGACTTCCTGCAGTCGCAGGAGGCGCACAGCGACACTGTCTCCACCTTTCTGAAGGTCTATTGGCCAGATCAGCTGACCACGGTGATTACCCTGGTGTTACGCGCCTTGGGCAAGGGCTGGCTGGATATCTCGCTAAACAATTGGACGGTCTATCAGATGTGCAAGATCTCCCGTTTCATATGGCAGGTCAAATTTCGCATGCAAGAGTCAATGGAGGTGCTGCTGCTCTCGTCGCTGATGAACTTTTCGAATCTGGTCTGTGATCCGTGTCTGCAATTTCTGCAGCTCAAGCATAATTATAAGTGGACCAGCGATTTTATAGAGACTGAGTTTCCCTTTCCAAAGCCCGTCTTTGCCCTGACCATAGGTATTAATGAGGAACGGAAGGTCTTCTACTCAACGAATCCGGATGAGTTTCAACCAGCGCTGATGGATATTTACAAACGGGGCTTGGAGAAGACTTCGGGCGTGCGCACCATTGATGCGCAAGTGATGAGCAATTTAAAGTTCGCACATAATCTATATATATTGACCGTCGAACTGATCGAGGACAAGTTCCTGGAGCAGAACGATCTAATGCGCCGTTGCTATGCTCAGGCGGTGCTTCCGCTGAAGGCCTATGCGCGACATTACGAGAGATTCATCGACTTTTATCTGCTGAATGTAAACGATTTCATGAAGGAATATGCGGCGGCCAATAAGCCCTCTTCGCAGGTCAAGTGGGATATACTGGAGCACAAGCGACAGAAGGAGGAGATTCGTCAAATATTGCCCGCCTACATAACAATCGGACCTTTCTACATAAATGTGGACATCATAAAGCAGTTCATGATCAAGAAATACATAGACATAGTGCGCCGCATCTTTGAGTACTACGTGGATCGCATGTATGAGACGAACGAGCAGATAGTCGAGCGCTGTCAGGAGGTATTTAATAAAATTGCCGTGCGTCCTATGAGCATTGAGCATCTGTTCGAGATTCGTGATTTTGCGCTGACAGTGCCCGATGTGGTCGACCAGCTGCGTGCCGATATACAGGTGATGTGGCTGGAGTACGATCTGCTGGATAGTTTCTTTTACAATCTGAGCGATCATCAGTTTGCCATGAAATGGAATGCCTTTGCCTGGCCACATCAGATCCTGGTGCGGTTGTCCACACTGAAGGATGAGCAGAAGCTGGACATTGAAGAGTTTCTGCGCCAGCATTACAGCGAATGCCAGAACTTTGAAGAGCGTCTCGAATCGCTCAACGATGAGGTTCAGGCTTTCTCTCTGGTCTTCAATCCTAATCGGGCCCAGGAAACTTCTGTCGATATAAAAATAACTTGGGCGCTGATAAGGGAACTGGAGAAGGTCGGACAAACGCTGCAGTTTCGTCAGGAACTATTCGAATTGGAGCCACTTTCCACGGAATTTCTGACCAGCATCATCAGAAGCTTTCAGCCATATAAACAGCTATGGTATGCCTGCGCCAACTTTCAGAAACTGGAGGACGCCACCCTGGGTAATCCAATTGCGCTGCTCGATCTTGATGAGGTTTGGGCTAATCTAATGAATCTGCGCAATGAGCTAGTCGAATCGCTGGATAACTTCAGTGAGAAGCCAGAGATTATGGATGTGGCCCATGTATTTATTGGCAAAATCGATGAGTTCGTTCCCGTCTACAATAGCGTCCAGGATTTGCGTAACGAAAACTGGATGTATTTGCATTGGGTGGATCTCAGTCGTGTTATTGGCAACGAAATAAAGTATAGCGCTTCGATGAACTATCAATATCTCATAAAAAAGGGTATCTTGGACTTTCTGCCGGACGTTCATGCGATCTCTGTAAAGGCCACCAACGAGGCTGAGGAAATTCAACGCGCCATCGAGGAGGAGGAGCGACGCAAACAAGCCGAGTTGAATGCCTTGCTGTTGCGAAAACAGTTGCGCAAGTGCCGTAGGGATATTGTTTAGAAGATTGGCACCTCGAAACTTATGACCTTTCCACACACATTGCAAAGGTCGATGTGCGATTCTTGTTTATGCTTTAATAAATCGCATTTAAACATCGTTATAATTGCATTGAATAACCATTGCGATTTTAATATCATTGTCGTATTTGCCTTGTTCTCTTATCCGTGGCTTTACGTTGTTCCTTTGATTTCACATTTACACCTTCTGTACAAGTTACACTATTACCTATATTTCTTATCGATCATCTCGTATATCATTCATACAAGTCTCATATATCTCTCATCTCGTATATCTCTCATACAAGTCTCATGAAAAGTCCTTTCGATAAGTTCTAATCTCAGTAATAGTTAATGTTTTTAATCTTCAATTAAATTTTTTAATTATCCATTACTCTTCCACTGACCGCCTCTTCAATTATCTCTTTTTATTTTTAAATCGCCTTTCTATTTAATTCTCATGCACTCAAGTTTCACCATATGCAAACTTTCATTTCTTGCTTAAATATCGCCTTTCTATGTGATTCTCCTAACTTCAAGTGGAGCTTAAATATTATTAGCTTGCTAGTGATATATTAAATTAATGCTTAAACTCTTCTGGCACTAAAAAATAAATTGGCTCTTTTACTTTTAGATGTTATCATGAACTGACGGATCGTGTGAAAGGAAACATATAAAACTAAAAAGTACCTACTTACAGAACCTATGTTGGTAAGTTTATAAGTATTAAAACCTGCTGCTAACTTCGTTAATCTTAAGAAATTAATGCGATATACTTGACATCCATATATCATAGACATTTATTTAATATTTTTATAAAATGTAGCCTAAGTCTGTAATACTTAGAACTCAGAACCCTTTGTGACTAGAAGAGCTGTAAACTGGCATCAGTACTCATTGAGACCAGAAAAGTTATAAAGATCAGTCCAAAATTGGCGACAATTCGTAGGCTTGATCCGGTTAGCCTCTTATTCTGCGCCTTGAAGAACATCACGGATACGGCCAAAGGCAGTTCCACTTGCTGCTCACGCGCATCGAATTCCAGGTCATGTCGATGACCCAGCACCAACCTCGCATGCTGCAGCACATTCTGGTGTGGCACGTGTCCTCCGAGCAGCGTCAATTCTGTCATATAGAACTCATAGCTAACGCCGAGCAACATATTGCGGCAGCTTAGACTCTGCTGTTCCTCATCGTAAATGCCCTGAATGGGTGGCAGCTGCTGACCATCAGCAGAGGCCAGCTGGATTGGCAGCCATTTATCCGGCTGCGGTCTGCCCAGCTGCGAGACAAACACCTTGCCCAGATCATCGAGCCGCGTGCAATTGTTGGGCAGCAACTGTCGCCAAATGTGCGACTGCAACTGCTGGCAGTAGTCCGTGTGGTTATCGTGCTCCGGCGCCAGTTGACGCAACTGGCATTGCCTGGCCAGATCGATGCCAAAGCTGACGGCATGACGGGGTTCCAAGCTGTGCCTACGACAAGGTTTCAGCCAGTGCTGATTATGCTCGCTAGCATTGCTTTGAAAGTAGCTGAGCAAGTGCTGAGGCTGCTCCGTTTCGTTTTTCTGCTCAGTTGGAAGCAGCATTCCCAGCAGTACTGGTGCACCCAGGACATAACCAAGTGGCCCAGAGCTGGGCTTCTTCCTCTCGCGGTCATTGACAGACTTGTAGACCAGCGCATAGCTCAGCCAAAACTCTTGATGCTCCTCCTCCACGCGGACTTCCCTGAGCAGCAGCTTGGCTTCCAAAATGTGTGTATAGTTGTGTGTCAATTCCAGCTCTATGCTATCCACCAGCATGTCCACTTGTGTCTCAATCCCAGCCAGACAAAGTACTTGCGATTGCAGCAGCAGCTGTTGGCACACTTGTATGCTAATGCCCGGCACCTCTTCCTGTTCCTCCGGTTCACGTGGCCGCGACAACAACTGGTGGCTGCTGGTCACGTTGAGCAGCGTCCAGAGATGCGTTTGAACTTTGCGACGCATCACTTAGAAGGCAACTGCTCCGCATGGGCTGCAAATACAACAACGTCTGCTTCAGCTGGCAACTGGCGCTCTCATAGCCCATGGGCAGCTCCAAGCTGGTCAGCTCTTTGCTCTCGGGCTGCCACAGATGCAGCGCTTGTCCAAATTTGTAGTGCGCCGCAAATTGTGTGGACGGCAATTGCGTGTCATACCCGTTCAGCTGTTCCGGCCATTTATTGTACTGTGCTGCATCGAAATTGTTGCTTGGCGTCTGGAGAATAAAAGAATAGGATCAGACTATAAACAACCGAATGCATTTGCCATAAATAGTCCAGGGTAAAGGGAAAAATAAGCACCCCTGAACTCTTTTCTTTTAACATTCACCTGTTTTTTGGCTGGCTTTGTGTTGCTGCGAAAGACGCACAACCAGCCATCGCTGAGCTGACATGTGGGCAGTCCATGGTTGTACTGAAAGTCCTCCAGGCGGGTCGGCTGCTCTGGCAAGCAGCTGAAAACCTGCAGCGTCTCCTGCGGACAATCGGGATCGCAGCAGCAATTTATTTCGCATAGATCGCTGTACAAATCACAGGCGCAGTAGGCGAAGCGATTATTACCGTGAAAAGGCGCAGCTGTGGCATTTAATGGCAGCGTTTCCGTGGTTGGAGCAGGCGTCGAGCTGCTACGTCTGGGCGCTGCGGTTGTGCGTGGTTTTGGTGTCTTGCGTGGCGGAAAAGTCTGACTGGGAGTGCTCCCAGCTTCGGGCACGGGGCTAATATCAGTGGTCATCATGTCCGCAACAATAGTTGTTGTTGGAATCTCTGTACTTGTTGATGTCGTCGTTGTTGTTGTTGATGTTGTTGTGCTTGTGTTATAGCTCTGCGAAATGCCGATCTTGATGCACTGCATCGACGTCGACAGCAGGCAGATGGATAAGGCAGTCAACTTCAGGCATAACATGGTTATTAATTATTTAAATTCCACGCCGTATTCCTCAAATTTGCGAAATATTAAGCTCAGCTCGACAATTATTTTGCCAGAGCTGCGTGTTAGCAGTTTGTAGCTGTAAAAGATTAGCTTCATAAATATAAAATGTTCGATTTAAAATGACACTAGCTGCACTCAAGCACGAGATTAATCATCAGACGAGACAAGATTAAATAACGGAGTATATTATAACCAATAAAGCTCTTTACTTAAATACTTAATTCTACTATAAGTTCCTAAGCATAGGTGACAGCTACTCTTCAATACTTATTTCTTGTCAAAATTGCATTTAAGGCGCGATTTGTAAAAATTATGCGCATAGAAATCAAAGAACTTATATGCTTTCAAATTTCTTTACTCCCATAAAAGGATTTAAAAGCTCTTTTTTAACTTTTCCTTATCATTGAAAATAGCTTAATTCTGCTTAACATAAATTGTGCTTAGTTGAACTATGGTTTAAGCCCATGGCATTTAAGCTCTTTAAAGCTCAATTGTAGCTCTTATGTGCATATACAATGTTTTTAAAAACCCTTTTAGCTATTTCTTTCTGAGGTGAGGAACATAAATTGTGCTTAGTTAAGCTTCAAGTTCATTTAAATACTGTCATAGTTTTCTCAATATAAAGCTTGCTTTGTCAAAAGCTGATTACGTTTAATCAAAAGCTTATGTGACATTTTAGGCCAATGTCATTTAAACCTACCGCTCCACTCCCGAGTACAGTAAATCGGTTTTATGCAGCGCTGCGCCGCCGCCACCAAAACGTTCCTTGATGCTCTGCCACCAGCTATTTGGTGCGATCTTCCAGGTGTTTATCTCCAGGCGATGAGCACCTGGTGTTGATGGCATATGCGCAAATCCGTAACCGACGGGCCAGCACTGCTGGAGCACGTTCACTGCGTAGACCTCGACGAGGAGACGCGGCCAACCCTGAATCGCAGCGGTGCACAAATGTATGTCCAGGGGCTGAGCGAAGTCGGAGCTGTTCTGTAGGCGATGGCTGGAAACGTGCGTCTGTCCCTGCAGCTCACCCTGAACTAAGCGCCAAGCGTTGCCTGTGCGCAGTGGGCGTGGCCAGTTAGAAAGTTAATACACACATATATTTGACAAATTCGAAATATTTTTTATTTCCTATTTACCGCTCTGCAGACTCCACTTGCAGTACAAATGTGGCTCGTCGAAATCAACAGCTTTCAGTATTTGTCCAATTATGTGCACCTCCGCCATCAATTGTTTTATATATTTGAATTAACAACTATTTACTGCACTCAAATATGTTTATTTTAATAGAATTTACACAGTTTGACTTTCAAAAGCGAGTCGCGTAAGACAATTTTATGTTTTGGCTGGCAGTCGTCGTTGCCAGAGCAACCGATTGTTGCCATGCCTGCCCTGGACATACCCTAATTGCAGGGTATATGAACACGAGTAGAAAATAAATTAAACAAATTACAAATTAAATATTTTCCCATTTGTTTTGGCATTGATATTAGTATTTTGAGTGATTTCCGCAATGCGCGGTTCCATCGATAAGTGCTCAATTTGCTGCCGATAAATTGTGGTGGCCACACGATAATTATCGGTGCTGCCAGCCTGCTGCTAAAATGTTTGGTGAATTTGTGTATTTGAAATCGAAAAACGTTTGTGAGGTGAAGTTTGTATTTGAATGCTTAAAATGCGTTATAAATAGCGAAATATGATATACAAATTTTGGCTAATATGGCTTTTAGAGAGCAGCTGAAATACTAAGCGAGGGGCTCAGTGCCTCAGGCAACATCTTTCATTTAGAGAGAACCTCACAGCTTGCGGCCTAATAATTAAGCAGTTTTATTAACTTAAAATTTGTTTTTTTGCTACGACAACAGCGAGAACTGGACTGTGGCATATATATGTATGTAATTATCTCTGAGCGAACCAAGGATCTTCCTTGATTTGCGGCACATTATATCGGATTTTAACGGGCGCCAATATATGCATAATCATGTGCTTGCACTCAGTGGTAGCTGATGGATTTTTCGGGAATACCAGCGATTGATTGATGCGCTTCAGCAGTATGTGCACATTGGAGCCATCGTAAGGCAGACGACCAAAGACCATCGCATAGCACACCACGCCGCAGGCCCAAACATCGGACATGAATGGATCATAAGCAATGCCTGAGAGGTGGAGGGGTTAGAGAGATAGGCTTAAAAAATAATTGGTATTCGATCGGATACCCTTCAATATTTCAGGACTGGCGTATGCGTAGCTGCCACAGAAGGTCTTTGATAGCACCACTTGGTTTTCGGTGGTGCGCGTGTCCTTGCGCGCAAAACCAAAGTCGATTAACTTCAAATTCCAGTTCTCATCCAGCAAAAGGTTCTCGCATTTGATATCACGATGTACGACGCCCTTGCTGTGTATATACTCAACGGCGCTGATCAATTGTTTAAAGAGTGTGCGTGATTGCGGCTCATCCAGGAATTTCTTCTCGCGCACATAGTCCAGCAATGTGCCGTTCTCCGCGAGCTGCATTATCAAGTAGACTCTGTGGTTGGGTAGATTGCAGATGACAAGAAGAAGAACAAGATGGTCAGCTTTAGGTTAGGTTAGTCTCTACCTGTGACTGGTCTCAATGCTTTGATAGAACGTTATCAGGTTCTCATGATGCAGTCCCTTCACAGCCTCAATTTCGCGGGGCAGAAACTTTTGTGTGTATTCGGATGGCGCCTTGACCTTGGATATTATTTTAACGGCCACCCGCTTGCCATACTCCTCGGAGAAGCCAATCTTGACCTTCGCATAGTTACCCGTGCCAATCACCTTGCCCAATATGATGCCATGTTCTTCCAGTATGGTCTTTTGAGGCTTGGCTTTTTCGTCCTTGGCCGCAGTTGGGGCGGTCTTGGCCTGATTGGGCTTCTCGCTGTTGAACGTATAGACTTTCTGTTCCGCCCGCCGACCCGAATTCTGATCGGTGACTAGATCTTGCGATGAACTTGCAGCAACTGGGGGCAAAGGTGGTGTAGCAAACGTGCAATTCAATACAGTCAGTTTAGCATTATTCTTTGGATTCAAATACTTACTTGGGTCACCCTTTCTCTTTGGCGCTGTCGCCATTTAAAATGGTCCACAAACTTGATCTTTGGCAACCTGAGCCAGGATGTTACCGAACTCGCCGACTGCTGTTGTCGTGAAAAAACCAAAGTATCATTGAGAATTTTACTTTAGCATATTTGTTATAAAACTTTAAAATTGAAAAACCAGAATATTTTTTTTAATCTATCCGTTTTTGACAAATTCTTGCCAGCATTTCTGTTTTTCAATTACAAAACACACATAAACACATTCAAGTTCCGTGGTGTGATGCTTTAGAATTTTCAACTTAACTTCTACATAAGAGCAAGGATCTTGCGAAAAATGTAAAACACGTCTCAGCTGAATTTTCGTGATAAAATTATGATACCATTTATAAAAGTACAGCTAAAAGTTTCTCGGCATAAGAACCTCTTGATTCGATTTCAAACTTTGGCTAAAATCAATTTAAGTAAGTTTTATTCTGTTTCTTTGGTCAAAAATATTACTAAAATCAGGCTTTCGGTTGAATTTATCTTTGTTTTCGGGGAGTTCAATTCGATATATATAAAAGTAAGCGCAAATTAAATCGCATAAAATGATTAAAGTAAGGGTTTATTATTACCCTTGCTTCATAATTTCTCCTCGATACTTTCTAAGGAAATTTCTTTGAACTGGTGATAATTGTATTGGAAAATCAACAAGAGCCCCGGTTTTGGGTAGAGCGAGAGGAATATGATTTTTTTTTTAATTGAATTAATATGCCAAAGGCGTTGCGGCTGCCGTGTTTATGCAGTTGCCAGTTGTGTAATAACTCAAGCAAAAATCAAATAAGCCACACAACAACAAAAACAGCCTGGCGAGCCGACACACAGTGTGTGGCTGTGTGTGTGTGCGTGTGTGCATGTGAGTGTGTGTGTGTGTGTGTGTGTGTAAAATGGCCGTAACTTTTACTGGGCGGTTCAGTTTTTGTCCGCGCACAGAGCCCCTAGCCATTGGTTACCTACATTTTTACTTAACTTTGGACGTTGTTTGAGTTTTGGTTTATGAAATTTTCACATTTTTGTTCATTTTTTTTTTTTTTTTTTGCATTACATTGCTTTTATTGTGCGCCGCCAGCCACGCCCCAGCCGCCCCGCCGCCGCCCATCAGCTTATGTTAAAGTAGCTTAAGGTCATTCGAGCGGTTTGTAAATTTCAATTGAAATGCTCGCACACTCACACATATTACATATATTTTTAAAGAATTTTTTTTGTATTTGTCGTGCTTTTCCTTTTATTTTTTATTTTTTTTACTTTGTATTTTTGGCCTTGCTGCTCGCTTTACCATTGCGTGCAAGTGGAATTTTATGTTTCATTTAAAATTGAAATGTAGCTGGCAGCAAAACAAAGTCGCCTGCAATTGGCTGTGGAATTTAATACAGTCTACTTGGCCCTACGGGCTCGCCTTACTCGCCCCTCGCACCACGCCTGTCCGCTTCAGGTGCTGCTGTCCTCGCTTCTGTATTAAATAAAATATTTATAATTTCATAATGAAAAAGAGCAGCATGCCAAAGATAATGCGAAAACTGGGGCTATACACTCTCTTTCATAATACCCCTGACCTGTGCAGGCATTTTAACTTTCATCTGAGACTTGTTGCGCGCCGGGGAAGTCGGGAAAATATAAATTGAATATTTTTCGGTGACACAAACAATGATGACTGTCTAAAACATTTAACCTACTGAAAGACTTTTACTCAAAAAGAAAAGCCCATCATATTTATTTATTATTGAGCGAACTTTAAGACGACAAAAAACAAGGCCTGTAAATTTGTTTTAATTTATTTCAATAAAAGCAATTATTTTCTTTTTTACCATGCCAAATATTACGTAGAAAATATATAAATAAAATATTTCTTATTTTATATATACAATTATTATATAACAATAAAATAGGTAATAATTATTAGAAAAATAAAAAAATCAAATATTAATCATGAAATATAAAAAGACAAAAAAATAAAATTAATCAAAAATGTTAATAAAACTTGTAAGGGAAATAGCAAATATAATATTTAATCCTAAATCAACATTTTGTAAAGTTTGAGCCAAAAGCAGGGTTCATGTATGTGAAAAAGCAGGTTCACAAATCGAACCTAAGGCCTGGAAATGGGTTAGAGAACGCTTGCAGCAGGATCTTATTTTGTAGAATAGTTTGTTTTCCTTCAATCATAGGCCAAAAAGAGTTACATATTTCTTCAAATGTTCTATACCTTATATAATATATGTATATCAATATTGGTGATAATATTCATTAAAATAGTCTTATATAAAATATGTTAATATTTATAAGCAGGAAATTTATTTGCCCCAATATCTTTTGATCAATAGTTGCAATACTTTGTATTAATTCATATCGGAAAATCAATTGCTGTTAACTCTATTTAAGCACTGAATGCATTGATATCCCACCAATAGCTGGGAAAACTTGACTGGATTAGCAAACGCATTTCTTACATAGCTGACATAATTTATTGATAAAGCACTCTGTAGTGTATTCAAAGTGCGATTTGTTGTTTCATGCATTGTGCATTCTTGTTTTGTGGCCAACATGCCCGGACATTGCTACCTGTCGCCTTTTTCGCAGCTTGCATGTTAATGCTCCGCCATTACGTTGATTTCACAATATCCTTGCACATCCTGTCCAGCGAGCAGCACACCGACTGGCTGCGGAACGAACGAGCGCCCCGCAACTGAGCAGCGCAAATGTCAAAATTGTTTGTGGCAGTTGCCGCCGCAGCTGCGTTGCCAGCGGAAATGCCGCTACCCTGGACAGGAGAGGCAGGATGCAAGCCATAACGAGTGGAAGAGGGGGGGCCGACGGGGCCAGGAGCTTCCGCACACACACGGCGTCTTCTTTTCTGGCATACGCAAAACCGGCAAAACAGCAAAAATGACAACTGAAATATGCGACGCTCTGCAAATTTGTGAGTCAGTCTGTCCGACAGTCCTGGGGATCTGGGAAGCTGGGCTTTGGTCCCAGGGCCCTGGCATTGTGGTTTATGTCACGCATCATCGTCAGGCGGCAGGAGCTGCTGGTGGAACAACAGGGCGCTGCTGCTTCAAGGCAGCTGCCGATGTTTCTTCTGTTGCTGTTTGCCGTTTGATATTTCTTCAGCTGCCGTAGTTACTGTTAAAGCCGCCCAGGATGTTGCCAGGACTCCTCTTGACTTATCATTGGGCAGTTCGTGTACTGGCGCCATCTACCGGCACGAGCTTACACTCGGTGACGTGTTTGCGCATAATGAGCCGCCCGGTAGGCCAGGGGCGAGTCCAGTCCAGTCCTGACTCTGTTCCGGGCATCGCCTTTGTTGTGGTTCATATATCCCTGCATGCATCTGAAATGCCATTCATTTGTGGCAATCCCTGCCTAGGCACCGGGCTGCATCCTACCCCACCTGCTCTGCTCCGGGATGAGCTTACGTCGTTTTTCACTTATCCGCTTAAGCCGCTCGCTCGTCCTCTGCCTTTCTGGCAGTAGTCCTGTCATTAACATCACTCGACATTTTATTTTGCTGCTGTGCATAAAAAGCAACAACAACCTTTTCGCCGGTCAGAAATAATCGCAATGCAAATCTTTGTGCAACGGAAATGAGAATGAAAGAGCTTCAGAGCACGGAATAATCATAAGGCAACACACTTGTAGGGCACATCCATCCCAGCTGGAAAGGGGTGGTTATCTAAAGGATAAGCTGCGAGCTGCTAAAATCGCAACCAAATGCTGGTTCTTTGAGATGCTTATTATCCCATTAAATAACCCAGCACCGTGTTGCATTTCAGATTCGAAGGGATATCTGATTGTTTTAAGATTTTTAAAATTACAATGAGTTAATAAAAGCTCTTTTAAGACTTGTCGCAACTGGCAGAGCAAGGACCTAGTTATACTTATATTATATTTATGGACCGGAGAGCCGAGAGGGTCCAATGGAAGAGTATTTTCTCAAACATCCTCTACAAAGGAGGGCTGGCTTGAGAAGCGTTTCGTTAGCTCAGAGAGACAGGCTTTTGACCCGGATAATAGCTCCTATTCCAAAAAATGTCTGAGCTGCATTTTGCAAAGATGAGATTTGATTATGTAGTAGGCGACTAGCAATGCCCAAGCTTGAAATAAGCCGAAATTAGTTTATGTTGCAAAATCGAATATTCTGTGCAAGGACATTTCAATTAGAAATCTCTAACTAACACTGCAGACCTCACCTCACAAGGGGGAGGAATTTATTAGGCCAATATGTTTTGACCAGCTTGTGATTTGCAACCCGATGACAATTTTCCCAATAGCAAAGACATGGATTTAAATATGTAAACAATTACATATAACAGCAAAGCGAGCAAAATATAAATAATAAAAGGACAATTAGACATTTTGCACCAACGCAGAGGGTTTTATAAACTGCTTATGAATTTTGTAACGCAGAGAAACACAGGTACACAGGTTAGATAAAAGATAAATGTATAGAAAAATAATTACATCTTTTTATTTGAAGGCTCACGAAATAGTTAAAAGATTAAATATTTTTATTTATATACAAGCTAATTTATTTTCGATAAATTTTAAAGATTTTAAAACTTTAAGCTTTGTTTCCTTAATTATTAACAGCTACATTTTTGTAGATTGCAAAAGAAATCTCTTTTTAAAGCTCTGTTTTATGAAAAACAATTTGTGATTTACTGAAATGCTTAGTATCGTTTTTTAATGCTTCTCGGCATAAAACATTTCGCATGTTTTAAAAGTTTTTTTTGACACCAAATATATGGAATTAATTTACTTAAATTGATTTCTCTTTTGGCTCCAGTTCCATCTCTTTAAGGGTATTCACTCTTCGGCGTATCCAAAACTACTGCGCTTCCTTTCGATGTCACATATAAGAAATATAATAAATATACTCTATACTATTATTATATAACTAGTAATTAGTTTCAGCCTTGGGCTAGGCCATATAAAAAGGCTCTCCAAGCCAATGCCCATCAACAGTTGCAAATAGTTTTCGGTGGCGTTTGCTAGCAAATTTCCAAATTGGTTAAAAAGTGAGAATGTTTTTCAAGTACTTGAGGGAGCCAACGCTGACGGATCTGATGCCCAGTCGAGATGCGTACAAGTACTTGGAGTACGGCATGACGGCCTTGGGCTGGATGCCGCAGGCAGTGAATGCCAGATATCGCGTTCTATACCGGATCTGGACAATATTTGTGATCACACTGGCTGGTTATTTGCCCATCGGACTGTCCATAACCTATGTGAAGGAGTTTAGCACGTTTACGCCCGGGGAACTGTTTACCTCGCTGCAAGCGGGCATCAATGCGCCGGGCGCCTTCACCCGTGGCATAATATCCTTTCTGAACGTGTGGCGTCTCGCCGAGCTCAAGCAGCTGTTCGATGAAATGGACAAGCGTTGCGTGAAGGAAGAGGAGCGGATTGCGGTGCATCGCGGCGTGAAACTCTGCAATTCGCTTTATCTTTTATATCAGTTCACCTACACGATCTTCGTGACCATCACCTATTTGACCTCGGTGGTGAGGGGACTGACGCCTTGGCGTTTGTATAACTGCTTTATAGATTGGCGCGATGGCACCTCCAGCCTGCTGATAGCTTCCTTTATTGAGTATCTTTTTATGTCGTCTGGCGTGTACTTCAATCAAATGACGGATGTTTATCCGCTAATCTTTGGCTTCTCATTACGAATGCATCTGCAACTGCTTTGCAAACGCATCGAAAACTTGCGCACGGATCCCAGCAAGACCGAGGAGCAGAACTATCTGGAGCTCAGGGGCTGCATTGCAGATCACAAGCTAATACTCAAGTAATTACAAGGATTTTCTTTCATAGAGACTATTTAATTGAGTTCTGCTTTAGGATTTGCAATCTAATGCGACCCTACATATCGCGTACCACCTTTGTGCAATTCCTATTCGTGGGCCTGTTGTTCGGCCTCACGATGATCAATCTGATGTTCTTTGTGGATCTCTGGACGGGCATAGCCTCAGTGGCCTACGTAATTGCGCTCTTCTTTCAGACGTTTCCCTTTTGTTTCACCTGCAACCTGATCGAAAGCGACTGCGAGGGCCTGGCCCTAGCCATATTTCAATCGCATTGGGTCGATGCAACTCGTCGATATAAATCCGCTTTGATATACTTTTTGCAAAATGTGCAGCAATCAATTAGCTTTACCGCCGGCTCCATATTTCCCATCAGTCTCAACACTAACATTAAAGTAAGTTGACGCTTTTACCGCCCCTTGACTTTGTTTATTGTTATTAATAGAGATATTTCTATAGGTGGCTAAGTTGGCATTTTCGGTTGTGACATTCGTGAAGCAAATGAACATTGCCGACAAACTGAAGGCAGACTAACGAAAAGGCTAACATAGAAAAGGCTCAAGTTTATCTGTAGCTCTCATAAACCTTGCGTATTACTAACTATTTATACATTGCATCTATTATATAGACAGAGTTCAGTAATTCACGAGTAGTTCAGCACGAATCAGAAAAACGTTGTCACGTTTGTCATTATATTTCAAAGCACCTTTTCATAAATTTCTTCGATTACAGATTAATTTATGGGCATCCTGGCTTTGTCTAAATTTGGAATATTAAATAGAGTTTGAAATTTCTTAGGCGTAAACTCTATTTTAGAATACACTTGTCATTCTGAAATACACTTCACTTCGATAAAGACTTGGTTGATTTTCTTTTTTATGTATATATATATTTATATATGTGCTTCACATTTAAGTAAAGACATCTGCGATTTTATCTGATATTTCAAGGAGAATGCCGTGAGATTATATTATCATTCAGTGAGCTCTCAGAAAATCCGCTTTTACCCAGATCAATTATTATCAGTAGCCGTTTAAATTTTTGCTAAACAACTTGCCTTCATGCTATTTGTATACATATATAAATACGTATATATTTATAAAGCAAATTTGATGGCAAAACACACAGCTTTATATCTGTGCAACATATTAAGCTGTTTTGGCCTCAAGCGTTGGCCAAAGGAGGAATACGGCAAGATGAAGGCAAATTGTGGCTACTTTTAAATGCACAGCTTTGAGGCAGACGAGCAAAAAGCAAAACCGACGAAATGCATGAAGGAACAGTGTAATCCCAGTGCTGAAAGGGGCTGCTCATGGAGGACATAGCTTCTTTTGGCATAATAAAATAATATTTTGGCACTGGTCCAGGTCCGGGCCAAGTGAAACAAAACAAAGCCAAAACAAAGGCAAAACAGGACAAACAAGCTGCTGAACGAGAAACAGGAGATGAAGTGGACTTGGACTTGGCTCGTGGGCTATGGCCATGACAGCGGCAAAAGTGCCAGAAGTCAATGCAGTCAAGTGGCCCGGCCCCAAAGCCAGCTCGTGGCCTGCCCAAAACGTCCTTTTGGCTAGTTTCTTGGGGCTGAGCAGCCTGTCAAGTTCAAGAATTAAAAAAAATGTTCAACAAACTCAGCCAGGGAAATCAAAACAATAATAATTATATGGATGTGTGTGTTTGTGTGAGTGTGTGCCCGTTGACTGGTTTTTCTCTCTGCTGGCAGCTTTCCCGACTTCCTGTCTGGCTGCCATGATTTTATTTGCATGCAAGCGCGTGTCAATGTAAACTATGAGCCCCAGACGCGTTTGCCATGCCCACATCGGCCCACCCTGCCTGTGCCTGACCCCCCCACCCTCCCTGACTGGTACTCGGTGAAGCGTTGCCTGTTACATTTTTGGCAGGCAGCCGAGAAGTATGCAACGTCTGCTGCGGCATTGTGCATGTCTGTGCAGCCTTTGCGTACAGTTGCCCCCTGCCAGCCTAACCCAGCCCCCGCCCTTCAAGCGCTTGGCATTTTAGGTTCTTTTTTGCCTGCCTTTACTTCAATTTACTAGATTTTTAGGCATTTCGAATTTGCTTTTATTGCCACACTGCAAAATTGTTTGCATTTAAATGCCCAATTGTTGTACTTCGCATCGCTCGCAAAAATTTATTTAAATTCATGAGCCGTCAGCTGAAAATAAAATAGGCACACGCGGTAACTCACGGCTACTGCAATATGCATTTATTTATGTGTCAACAGCTGCTGTTGCGGCAAAAAAAAAAACCAGGAAGTTAAATGAAGTCGCAAATTTTCGGGTGTCGAATCTGCAATCACCCTTAACAAAATTAAAAATAATGACAATTTTTCTCTAGATTTTTCGAAAATTGTATTATTCTGAAATTTATAATGTTGCAAAAGTTTTGCCTTGTTTTATAATTTCTTAGGTTTAACGTATTTTTAATGTATTTTTTAAGCGTAAATATGCTTCAAAAAGTAATTTCCTTACATAATTTCTAATCTGTTGTCTTTTTTGTAGTTTCGTTCAAAAGATTTCTGAGCCTAGCTAACTAACAGGTCAACTTTATACTTTTTCGTCAGCAGATTTTCCAATCAGTATAAGGCCTGCCTACGCTTTCTACTCGCTAAATGCTTAAACTTGTTGCGAATTTTAGCGCGACCAGCGACAATAAGCAACAAGGACAAGAGCAGCAACCGAAATGCAGTTTTCGGCTTATATATTTGCAGATTTTTGGCATTCAACAGCTTTTTGGTTTTTCAACTCAAAAGCAGTTAAACAAAGATTCATATAAGACAGATAACACTTTGTAGGCATAATTATTCTGTAGGTATAATTATTAGTTGAGTATATGCTGCTATTGTCTTGTTGACCGAACTACAATATCAGGTAGTTGTCGTAGGGTATGAAATCATGTTTGGCAGTTTGGCGCCCACAGAGAGCCTGACACTGAAATACTGAACAGTGGAAAACAACATAAATTAATATTCAGTTAAAAAATGTGCAAATATTTTATGCGCGCATGTCGCTTGTTGTTGTAGCTGTGAGCTCTGTTGTTGTTATTTTTATTTTATTTTTATATACAATTTGTATATATATACTTTTGGCAAGGAGTGGGAAATGCTGGCTGCAGTTCTCGTTTTACTTTTATGTGTTACTTCTGGCATGTTTTTGTTGCCCTTCGTATTAAATTTTTGAATTATTTGCGCGCTTGCCGTTGAATTTATGAAATGTAAATGTTGTTGCTGCTGTTGCTGTTGCATACTTTCTGGCAACGCCTTATCTACAGTGGCTGCAGCTTGTCGTGGCCCCGAGGTAATTTACATGCATTTCAGCTATAAATTAACCAGGCACTAGTCTTCAAAAAATCCATACACTATATCAATGCGTATGTAAAATATTTTGTTTGATTTATGCAAATGCTAGCAAATTACAGCAAAAATAATACACGCGCACATGCACCCACACACACACACACACGCACACAGACACACTCACATGCGGTTAATTAAAAATTCATAGAATATTACATAAAGTAGCCAACTAATATTCATAGTTTCAAGTTTCCACTCAACCAGAAACTCAAAGGCCCACTTAATAAGCCCAGCCGCAGGTTTGAGGCAGGCAGCTTGAATTGCCTTCGAACGCTTAAAAGATAAACGAACCACAAACTAAATACCCTCCGCTTGCCACGCCCCATAGAAATACATATACATATGAATATACATATACGCCCATATGCTGGTCGGCATTATGAGCTCATTAATTATTCATAAATATTGCTTTACGCAATTAGTTAATTCCAGGATTGATTGATTTACTTTTGTCTGCATATGTTTAAGCTTTTCAGCTGTATCTATCTCTGTCTGGGCCACCCCCCTTGGCGCTGTCTCTGTTTGGCATGTTCGAGGCGCTTTTGTGGCATCTCTCGATGATTTGTGTCCTCTTGTTGTTGTTCTTGTTGTTGCTGTTGTTGTTGTTGTTGTTGCTGTTGCTGTTGTTGCTGTTCTTGTGGCATTGTCTTCGTGGTTGTCGTTTCAAGGCAAATAGTTCGCACAGCTAACGACAAAATGCCATAAATGCTTTTGCCATCTTGTATTTGTATAGCCCGATGGCAGAGCATGGGTGAATGGGGAAGGGGAGCAGGGTGAATGTTGCTGCCACCTGCTTCACCAATGTGGGAGGGTAAGCGCGTCTGTGTGCGTGTATGTGTGTGTGTGTGTTGGCGTGCGGTTCAATGGCTTTGCGTATCTGTGTGTTTGGTAGTTTTGAGGCGCTTTGAAATTTAATGTTCTATTGGGTACGATAAATAGGCAGACATCAAGATAAATGTGCATATAATATAAGCCAATAAATTGGGGCAGTAAGTAAGGTGTCTTAAAAAGAGAAAATTAGGTGCATGCATATGCCATCATGAGGATACATTTCTTATATATTTTCCAATTAAAATCCGGAAAATTGAATTGAGATTTGGTCTAGAAGTAAAGTTATCTGAGATATTCAGATGAGCAGGTTGTATTCGGATAAATTGTTTTCTTTAATTGCCTTCAAG
This sequence comes from Drosophila littoralis, assembly GCA_018903485.1. Taxonomy (NCBI): domain Eukaryota; kingdom Metazoa; phylum Arthropoda; class Insecta; order Diptera; family Drosophilidae; genus Drosophila; species Drosophila littoralis. The sequence goes on along the minus strand of JAEIGF010000059.1, from coordinate 6,732,147 downwards.
CTGATTTTATAAACTGTTGTCAAACATTCTTTATTAAATAGTTGGAAATAAGAAGAAGATGTTTACTTCTTCTAATAAGAAGAGAAACTTACAAATAACTAAACTACAGAGTTTACAAAATTCTCTATAAATGTGATATGCTTCTATGCGCATGTATTTATTTCCATGTGAGGCAACTAACTGTGGAATTGCTATCTTAAATAATTTCACGCAACTAATCTTCAACTGATATTCAAATTAATAAAACGAACTGCCGAGTAAAGTGCCCAGCAGGGCTTAAATCGATAATAATCACAATGGCAACAACAACAAATGCAGGGACAACTGAATGTGGAGACACAGAGAAATACATATATCTATATCGATATATCTAGCTGAATTGTCTGCGTTGAGCCACAGCTGAAAATTGCAGTCAACATAAATCGCCTAAGAGACGCAACGCTCGGTAGTCAAGGGATGTCTGTGTGTGTAAGAGGCCGGGGTATGTAGAGGGCACGATATGGAATGGGCTTATTTGCGGTGGTCGCCAAATACCGCAGTTGCATGCAATCTAAGACCCAAAGCCGATGCCAAAGCACTGCAAGGCCTGTGCGCTAAATGCAAATTAATTAGACAAGCCAAACTCAACCTCAATACAACAACAACAACAACAGCAGCAACAATAATTATTATTATTACAACAACAACAGGAGAAGAGGAAGCAGTTGCTGCCACACACCCACGCCCATCATCGATGCAAGGGAAGAGGAGATTTGCAAGCTAAGCACTGGGCATTAGTTTGCACGGCTTTTTAAACAATAATTATTTTGTTAGCCATAGTTATGAGCAAATTGAGCGTCTATAATGAGTGGGCGCCACACTCCAAGCGGATTGGATGGGCCGACAATGCGTAAGCCTCAATTAAGCTGCAACAATTAGTGAGTGGCTTATTATGTGCAAGTGTGTACAATATGTCTATTCTCTGCTGAAGGGCCACTCGATAATGGGTGCTGCTCTTAATGGTTCAGCAGCAATGCAAATTAGAGAACACATACATAATGCGTTCCTTTCATACATGTATTGACCTGGGCTGAAGGCCAGAATTGAACCCGGAAATACTATTTATTTATTGCAATGAACCGAACTTAAAGCTAAAAAGCCGACAATTTTTTGTTCGGGCTTACAGTTCTTACATTAAGTCGTTAGTTTAAAATTAGAAGTAACTTATTTCAAATATCGATCTTTTAAAAATTCTCAAATGTTAAAATATGCAACTTACAACTTACATTTTATAATCTGCCTAAGTCATTCAATTTATATCCGAACTTGACTTTCTTTTCAGTGTACCAAAAATGTAAAATTTCGATACAACATTTGAAAATTTATTTTTAAATTTTCAGAGAATTTTGAAAGAAACACGAACAGTCGTGTTTGCCTAATGCTAAAAAAACACTACAGTATCGTAAAGGAATATGTCATAGGCCCCCTCAAAAAGTACATCATAAATTTATTAAAACATAATCTAATCAGTATACAAATATCCGACTAGCTTATTTATTAGTTTTTTTTTAACCTGCTGCTGTAGTTCCATACTTCCATTTAATTTTTTTGTAGTTGTATGCTTAGAGCTCCTCTACCTTCAAGTGCTCGAAATGTTCTGAACTTTCAGATTTATATAGAACCATTTCGGATTTATAACGACATCAATGCTTACTTCGATAGCCTACATTTTTATTGAAGAAATTTTATTTTAAAGTAAAAACAAGAGTGACTAGGGAATACCCTGTACCTTCTAGCTATAAAATGAAACACACTTGATCTGAAGCTACATTTCTAGCTCTTATAACTAAAAAGGTTTGCTCAAAAAACAGGATTTCATCATCGATTTTTATCGATTGCTTGGAAACTGGGCGAGTTATGGATTGTCGAAAACTAACTCGTACTGCGCGAATACTAAGAGACGGACGGACAGACAGACGGAATATATATACCTTATGGGGTCGGAGATGTTTGCTACCTGTTACATACATTTGCACAAAACCAATATACACTTTGTACCCATTTTCAATGGGCTTAGGATATAGAAAAAAAATATCATGAATTTTCGAGTTCTGCTTTGGAGCATTTGATTCGATTTTGGGCGGTGCACAAATACTGTCCAGCAGAGCCTAGGTCTAAGCAGTTGTCAGTTAATACCTTTGTCCAGCTTCAACTTGAGTTTTTCAGCTTCCATTCCAAATGGCACTTCAACTGCAAGTTCCTTTCTGCTGGTCGAGTTTGGATGGAGACAGAAGCACTTTGTATCATTTTGCTACGTCTCTCAGTGCTCGGTTCCGATGTGTTCCGCACTCTGTAGCTTCTTCTTGTATTTTTTCTTTTTTTTTGTATTTTTTTGCTGTTCTGTTAGCATATTTTATGCAATGACAATGGCTTTGGCCTCGCCACTGTTGGTAGTTTATAAATCATTTGAGATAAGCTGCTGCACAACGTGCAACACCTGATGCCCTTTTGAAAGGATGCCGACCCAGGCTAGCAGCGTGCCATGCCATCGGAGTATGCTACGTTAAAAATTGCAAACAACGACTAAATGGGCACAAAAAACAGAAGTATCAGTTGCCCACCGAAGGCAGCTACCGACGACGAGCACATAACAAAATTGAAAATAAAAAGTACAAAAGACAAAAAATGGTAAACGACAGCGGAAACAACAAGAAAACTTAACCTAAATGGAAATCTGACGTGTTGATGCTCTACAAAAAAATAAAAAAAAATCCATTGAAGAACATTATAAAACAAAGAAAGCATTTGATATAAAAATACTAGATAGCCAAAAATTTCCCGTCATTTATAATTTTAATTATAGAATACCTTCTTTTAACTGCCTAGGGGTTCGAACCCTAAACTTTACCAGCCAGAATACACACAACAACATTTTATATTTTTTGTTTTTTATTATTATTATATTGTAATATATAATTTTTTTGTGAATGTTAATAATTGTATAGCAATTTTTTCTGGTTTTTAACCGGCGAACTCGCGCTTGTAAGTCCGACATTTTATGAGCTTTTTCTCTTTGCTTTTCATCACAAAACTCAACAGTAAATTATAAGACCCACTTGCGGCAAGGGTATGCGAACAACAAAATTGTTTGCGGTGCGGCGTATAGCAAAATATGAAAATGTAAATAGCATAAAATGAAAACCTGCAATGGCAGCACTTTTCCAACACTTTCAAGTTGGCGACGAGGGGTTGCCGGACGGGGAACACAAGTCACAACGTTGAGTTGCTGGTTAAGGGAGTTCGATATATATGTGTGTGTGTGTGTGTGTGTGTGTGTGTGTGTGTGGCGGGGGTAGCCTGTGTATTGCTTCGTGACTGACGCTGAGTGCAAGCTGTTTAGCTTTCATGTGACAAAGTAAATTTCAATATATTGAAATTGTTATTTAAGTAGAGTGCACGTGGAGCCAAAAGAAGGCGACATACCAAGTGTTCCTGCTGTGTGTTCTCCTGTGCTCTTCCGGTCGGTTATGTGTGTGTATGTGTGTGCTTTTGTGGGCGGCGCCTGGCAGCTGCTGTCTCTGCTCAATCCTGGCGCCCTTTATAGTAAATAGTGTCATAAATAAATTGCCGTGATTTGTGTGCCAGCCGCAAGAGGCGTCGATAAAAAAATGTATACAAAAGAAAAATATCATGTGCTCAACAAATTGCATTTTAAAATGCCGCCCAAGCGATTTTCTAACAAAACTTTCATACTCTATAAAGTACACTTGCACCCCGACCCACTGCAAAAACCAGAAAAAAAGGAATGTATGTATAAAATGCAACATGGCTGCCACAGCTGAGCGCTGGCAAACGATTTAATTACAAATAAAGTAATTTTTAATTGAATAACCGCCAAAGTTGATGGAAAAACGTTTCGTCGACAACAAACCAAACCAAACCAGGCCAGGACAAGCCAGGCCAGGCCGGGCCACTCCAGACCACGTCAGTTCAGTCCACATATACATTCTGGCTTAAAAACTGATCGATTTCCAGTTTCGGGTTGATGCAAACAGCGTGAAAAATGCGCATCAGCATCAGTGAGGAGCATCCGCTTGAATGTTGTTGCTGGTTATTGTTGTTGCAGCCATCGCCTCCCTGACCGTAACATCATTCGCACCACTGTGCGTGTGCCAACATTTGTTATAAGTGTGTCTCTGTGTGCGCGTGTGGACATTAATTTTGCCACTCTTCCGCCCTTTGCATACGCATTGCACTGGTTTATTTAGTTCTCGCTTATGCCCTACAATTAAAACTGTTTATTAGGCACAAAATTAAAGCTATACAATTATTAATAAGCTAAAATACTTTTTATTATGATATACATCTATCATGTGTTTGATGTATGAGAATTTATAGCATCTAAGAAAAATTGGTTTAAAATGCAAAAGACATTTTTTAATAGATAACATATATATTTTTTATTTTATTTTATCTGTCAACCAACATTATTATTCTGTCTACAAAATTTCAAGAAATTTATTTCACATAATAATGTTAATTGTGCCATACTTCAATTAATTTATTTTACCCATATGTAAAAATATAGTAAAAGCAGTTTTGAGCAATACAAATTTCCCAATTTCTTGCAAATGTAGCGCATCTAGCTGCCGTAGAGACCCAACATTTTGTGCTGTTCCAGCATCAACCCATTTTTTTGTTCACAATTTGCAGTCGCTTCTTTTTCGCTGCGCTTATTTGCAATTGCATCATCGATTTAATTGCAAATTAATTGCTTCATCATTGGCTCGCGCATGGCCATCATCCATGAGGTGGTCTGGATGATGGCCCACCACAAGTGAATCTCCTGCCACTCCACTCCACTGGTCCAGGGGAAAGTCATCATTGGATTCGAGCAGCTGCCGTTTATTTTTAAATTTCGCGCCGGGCGCTGCATTACTTTGTAATTATTGTGGCAAATGGTTTGTTTGCATATTGATTACAGCTGCAAAAAGGCAACCGTATACCGGCCACGCCCACACAGCCGTTACCCAAGCCCCATGGCCCCCATTCAATCGGCAGAGCAGAACGTGGGCCACATAAGGCGCCTCGGTTCTGCCAATTTGCGACAGCTTTCAGCTGGAGTGGAAGATGCAATTGCGATTCAGGTCACTTAGAGGCGCCAGTTAGTTCGTTTTATACTAACCCCAGACGATGCTAATCCAACAGATGTGCCCTTATAGAATGGGCATAGGCGCAAATGTACCAATTACATTTTTAACGCAACTTACTTGGCTTAAAGCTGAAAGACTACAAGAAATGGGAAGGTGGATGTAAAAAAAGTTTCCTCTTCTTTAATAATTTATTTGATTTGGTTCTTTTTTGGAAATCTCCTCCCTTTTCATATTATTAGTAACAATAAATTTTGTGACCTATTTTTCTTTAGCATAACTCATCAATTTTATAGCCTAAATTTTAAAAATTCAAAAATTTAAAAAAGAATTTACAAATTTTTGCAAGTTAAAAAACCTTATTTTAAAATGTAGAGCCTTGCCCCTTGTCATACTCAAACTTGTCTATGTCATATTTGATCCCTGAATATCCCAGAATATTTTATTAAAATCTGACTTTAGAGACCCAAGTTAGTCAAGCATTCACTTCCCATACATTGATTAAACAAAGAGAAAAGGAGGAAGACGGCCGCGTCTTCTTCGTAATGTGTGTTATAGTAGGGTTTGTATATATAGAAGGAAGCTAGAATGTTTGTATGGGCAGCTGAGCGCTGGGTGCAGGGTATTTCGTAGTCGAGTAGCCTTGCTTGTTTTATGTGTCAGTCAGTCTTTTGTGTCCCAATATTTTATAGAATTTTAGCAAAAAGGAAATTTTGCTCTGTTTCGCCTGCATTACGGACAGCTCCTCCGGCCAGAGCTTTGTCTGCTCAATCAAATTTAACAAAATTGCCTGCCGAGCAGTGGCAAATGCACGAGTAATGGAATTTGCAGCGCCAATTGCATTGCAAAAGTAGCCACAACTGCGGTAGTTGCAACAAAGAGCATGTCCTGCGCCTGCAGGACCTAGACATAGACATGAACGGGAACGTGGACATGGACGGGTAGATGGGCAGAAAGGCACATCATAAAATGCAACACAAAAAAATTTGCGGTTGATGCATTTTTATGAAGCGTAGCGTAAAGTGGACTTGGATGAGGATGAGGATCGGCCCCGCCCATGGCGACTGGCGCAGCGTGTGTGGGAGTGCAAGAAAATATAATAATAAACTAGAAAAATGACAAAAGACATGTTAAAAGCACACACAAAAATATAGCGCAGGGTGGCAACGCCGCTGACAGCCAACAAAAGTAGACAGACAGCACTTTTGATAGGCCGCTGGTAATGGTGGCTGGCTGGAAAAGTGGGCGGACAGAGAGACAACTGCTGCAAGGATTTAGTCGACGATAGAGAAAAGAAAAGAGGCGTGTAAAGTGCCGCCAAGCTAAAAAATATTTGCACAACAATGGATAGCCCACAGAAAAGAAGGCAAGCATAAAACCCAACAACAAGAAAGCTAAGTGTCCTAGCCGGGAATGGCTGACTAGGAGATATTCTTAGATCAGGCCTGTCGTATTCGGGGAAATCTGCAAGGGTATCAAAAATAATTAGATATTCGAGACCTGTGCATGCTTTACGAGAATCTACATCCTAGATTTGGCGTCTGTAGCTAGTAAATTCCTGTTCTAGTTAAGGTCAAATAACAAGCTATCTTTATCAATATATCAACATTGATAACATTTAAGCATTCTATATAGGCGGACATGGCTAGATCGATGCGACAGTTGATGCTGAGCCAGAATTTATTTAATTTATATGACGATGCCTTTCTTCTTTCTGTTACATACATGTCCACAAACGCATTACACCCTTTTTTAAGCCATTTTCAATGAATTCAGGGTATAAAAATACATGCTCTAAAAATATATGCAAAGGAAAAGAAGTAGCAGACACTAAAAAAAAAGGCAGCTGGCAGTTGGGTTAGCGCCTGGGTGTAGTTGGGTAGTAAAATGTAAGTAGCTATAAAATATGAATATAATAGAGCACATCACATCATAATGCGCCCGCAGCGTATGCAGCAATGTGAGCGGGGATTGCCAGATAGGTGGCGGCTGTGGAACATAGGGAGCCGGCCGGGTAGTTGATTAAATCTGTGAAGTGATCGAAGTGACATGCATGAACACGACAAGGACACTTGAGGCGCCGCTTGCACAATGCCGGTTAGTGCTACTTTGACGATGACAATGAAGTTGAAGTTGAAGTTGTTTTTGCCGAGTTGTTTTATGCATGGGACGCGTGTGAAAAACTTCCGCCAGCGAATGAATGAATAGTGCATTGATTTTGTTGTTGAACCTCGTGCGGGTGAGTTTATGGCGCAGTTAGGCTAATAAAGTGCATACCACAGCTGTCAGTTTACTCTGATTATGATTTAAGTTCGTAAGACATTCGCTTGAAAAGTCCTGGCAAAACTATCAAATATCTATGCATGTAGCTAGTTGGCTTAGGTGTGCTAAAATGAATCATCTCAGCTGATCATTAATAAACAATCATAATTTGTGTCTTTAGGTTGTTTATAAGTCTTATAGTAATGAGAGAATAAATACGTTTGAAATGCTATTTGCAAACTTTATAATTTATATGTATATTTAATTATAATATTAATAATATCTCCAACGACAACTGTCAAGTCAGCCAAATTGGCTTACAGAAAGCAGAAAAATAATAATAAAACTATATAAAAATAATATAATATTCATTAAGTAAAATATATAAAATTATCTAAGTTTTAATTGTGCTTTAAGCCAAGGTGATTATTTTAATGGCTTGCGGAAATACCTAAACGTTATTGTGAGGAATTTATAAAATTATTGATTACCCAAATAATACGACTGGTGCGACCCACAATAAGACCTTGTCGACAACTTCACATATAAAAATATGTTAGAAAGTATTCACAATTATTCTTGAGGTAATTTGGAGTACTCAACCTATAATATCCGAATTTTATTTTACTCTCGACTTACTTTGTGCAGTTTTTCTCAAGAAATACTCTCGACCTTTCTATATAACTTTTCCGTTAAGCTTCTTTGAGCACTGACTTTTGCTTGCTATAAAATATTTAACATTTAGCTCCGGATGAAATTGTCGATTCTTAATTCTTTTTGTTGTAAGTTTTAAATTCTTTTTCGATTGTCTGTAGCTTCTGTAAGCGTAAAAACACGTTTTTTAAAAGTTTTATTTTGAAATATTTAAGTATGCTCTAGTTTTACTATCCTCTGTTGTTTTTTTTCTTTTTTTGGGTTCATGACAAATAGTTCTAACCAATAGCATGATCCGTATGACAAAGGTTCAAATGGAGATCAGATCGAATAACTTAGCCCAGACCTATTATTCTTTAATATAACTTGGCGTTATCCTCTTTACGAGCACAACTCCGAATACCAGCGCCGGCTGACTAGTCGATATTTAACTGAAGTCACCTGTTCGGCTGTGCGTCTTCCTGCTTTACAGTTGAGCGCTCAATCAATAATCAAACAAACAAACGAACAACAACAAACGCTGCAGCGGCCAGCGCCTATATCAACACCTTGACAAGGCAACAAAGGCTAAGAAGCACCCACAACGGGCCAAGACCGGACGGCTGGGGGCACGCTGCTGTTGCTGTTGTGTCTGGCAGCGTCTGGCGAGCTAAATATTATGCATTATATAGAAACACAATATATGGCCAGGCTATATGGGCAAACATTAACGCCATGAAGCGTGGCCAACAGGAAGTTGCACAATCGGTCCAGCCATCAGACTGGGAGTCAGGCCGTCCGATAGTCAGCCAGTTAGCCAAGCAGCCGGCGGCGTCAACGTCGAGCACATGCATTGAAGTCAGCTCAACTCCAACTCAAAGTCAGTCAGCGCGTCAATAAGTTGGACACAAAGGCGTTGTATGGTGTGTGCAGCATAATTTTGTGGAGGCTAGGCATCCCGGGGCAAACATAAAAGTATACGGCGGGCGTACAGGACGCACAGGACTCACAGGATAACGGAGCAAACCGGGCGAGCAGACCACAGGTCGGGCAAGGTGCACGGTGGTGCTGTGGAAGGGTGTGCCAATGACGCGTTGCGGTTTATTACCAATGCCATTGTATACTTTATGGCGTTGCCAAAGTAAATGGGCGTGGCATTGCCGAAGAGGAGTGGGCGGGTTCACAGCGGGCATCGGTCGAAGTATGACATTAAGTGTGCAAATGTGCAGCAAAAGAGCAAGGGGAGAGGTAACTCTGGGTTGAGTGTGTGTGTGTGTGTGTGTGTTGACTTTTAACTTAAATAAATTTGCTTTGCAGGCTCTGCATAATGTATATTGCAACGATGAGGGCATTCCGAAAGGTGGAGGCCAGTAAATTGTGGGCGTGGCCGATGCCTGTCAGTTAAAAAGCAGAAGCACTTGCCAATTCAATTTAATGTGCATCCAAATTTCATAAGTTGCGGAGCACGAAATGCGCAAGTGGTGAGGCACTTCAAAAGAGTCCATAAATTGTGTTTCTAAATTTTAAATAAAGCACAATTTTAAATATTAAATTGAATATATAAAGATTTATAAGCTACTTATATTACCACGCGTTGCCTGGCTCAAATGAATAATGTTGAAAATGCAAGTGATGTCCCGATTGCTTGGCCACCATCAAAAGCTTATTCGACTTTTTGAATTAATTGAATAGCTTGTTAATGTTTTTATTGATTTTATTGAATACATAATCATAGAGGAAATAAAATATGAGAGTGTGAGAAAGAGGGAACCGATATAAAGATTATAAAATTCTTATAAGCAACGATTGGAAAACCGAAGGCCTCACCTGAATTTTTGGGAATCGCATAGAAAGATAAAATTTATATGTATATATATGAAATTGATTATACAAGTATACATATTTTACATGTGCAAGTCTTTAGCAGCTTTATCTACAATTTATGTGACTGCCCTCGCCATTTGCTCAGTGGCGTCGATTTGTGCTCGCACTGAGCGATTTTCTGTGCGTTGCTTTACTTTCGCCTGGCAGCTTTGCTGCTTGCATTTTGATGTGCGTGTTAATTTTATTTGCAGTTTTATTTTCGTTTGCGTTTACTTCAGTGACCTTTTTGCTCTGGTGACCATTGCCCGTTGGCCGTGGCTGTTTGGCTATTTGGCTCTGATGTTGTTGATGTTTGTTGCCTCTGCTACATTTGTGGCATTTTAGCTGAGTGCATTTTAAGTGCCGCCAGGCTCAGTTGCCCCAACCAGTAGCAAGGTTATTGGCCCACCCACAGCAAGAAAAGCAACAATTTCTGTTATTATTTACATTTGCCAAGTTGGCCAGCGGCATTATGCTTTCTACACTTTTATTCGTCTCCTCGTTGAGCTGGTAAATGTTAAACAAAGTCTAGACGTGCCGCGAACCAAACGCTTGAATATGCCATAAATATTTCAATACAAGAAACTCAAATCACGCATACGCAGCGTAAGCAAGGGCAAGATGCCTGAGCCAGCTTCTGCATTGCAGCTTCTCTTTTTCTAGAATTATTTAAATATTATTTAAAGACTCAGTCTAAGTACTCTGAAGTTGCATTGCATTGCTCAACTGGCAGTCGATTTCGAATTATTTCCGCGAATTTAACTAGATTTTATACCGCCTCTTAAAAAGAGTCTAATATTCCCTTTAAGTTCAATATGAAAAAGTTCTTGGGTTATTATTAGAGCTTGTGCTAGATCTAGACATAATATAGATGACACCATCTCGGCTAATTAAAAATATATTTAAGCTATTTGGGGTCGAATATGTCTACTTATAATACCCTCTTCAAAGATATGAAAGGTACACGAAATATCCAGGTTATATATTTAGCGGCTTGTGAAGACATTTACATTAGGGGTTTGGGGCTTGGGCACCGAACCCAATGAAGCCGCAATTTTCTTGCCAAAGAAGCATTTTTTAATTAGACGAAACTTTCACCTGCAGCTGCTGTCGGTTTTAAGCGAGGCAGTCGAAAGTTGGGTTGTTCTTGGCAGCTGTGGACTCGTTCTTTTCTTTCTTTTCCCAGAAGCGGTGGGGGGAGGGGGAGCACGTTTTGGAATTTGACTTTATTTCATACTTTGCCAGAGTCTTTTGTGCCCTTGCCAAGCAGCGACTAACCGACAACCAACAACTCGAAACTGCGAACTATGCGCCAGGAGCTCAACTCGAAAACAAATTTTTTGTCTGTCTGCCGGAAAGTGCAGAGTGACAGTATTGAAGTCGCCAGCCAAGGACACACTTGACGGAGGACTCCGTTGCCGACTCCGACTGCCGCTGTCGAGCTTCAAGTGCGTACCAGTTAAATGGAGTCGGCTTATAAAGCAGGTACACTCACCGAACCATCCAGAAGCACCGCCAGTTCCAATGTACCCTTATTATATTTCATTTGACATTCTTTTTTTTTTGTATTTTTTGGTGACAAAAAGTGATACAACAACACGGAATTGAGGCTGGGTATGGGTGAGAGGCGTCAAAAAAGGAGGCGTGTCAGCCCCAATAAGCTGGGGCTGGGGCTGTGTACATGAATAAGTTAACTACCGCACTAATGTACATTTGATGTACTTTCCTTGGTGCGTTGCCATGAATATTGGAACGGGGTAGGGCTGGCTCAGGGCTCAGGTATACATTTAGCTATTTATATTGAAGCAGCTACTCCGCCAGCTTGTCTCGCTTGACAGCTGCCACAGGGCTGTCGACTCTGCTGTTGTCGTCGTCTTCGTCGTCGTCGTCGTCGCATTGAAGGCGTATTCAAGTGGAAGTGGAAGTCGAAGTGTTCTGCCAAAAGTTGCGTTCTGTTTTGTTGTCTGACTTACGAATGTGTTGGCTGCCTGCTTAAAGAATACAGTGCCTCAAGACAAGCAGAATACATCAAATAATCAGCTTAATTTGGAAAGAAAAAAAGCGGTAAAATATTTAATGAAAAGTTATTAATATATAAAAGCGTTTTCACTCAAAAATATCATAATATTTAATAACATGTGCGTTAGTTAATACTTGTTTATATTAATTATATTTTCCATATATATATTTGAAATTGCACATATTTATTTAATATTCATTTTCACGTTGGGACACTGTGCCAGCACGCATTTAGAACTTT